>CM061531.1:238886010-239486010 GCA_030545055.2 Neoaliturus tenellus | reverse complement strand
ACTGGATACGGTACAGTATTTCCATTATAAATAAATACATATTAATAGGATGAACATATATATATTTGTTTAATATTAGGCAATGAGTAGCCTACAATATTAAAAATGCTATATTTATTAAAATTTATGAAAACTCCTAATACAACGATGTGCCTAGTCCGGCAGTGCCCTGTTATATTTAGAAACGCTGCTACGACAATAATGTAATTTGTAATTCTTATAAAATTACGGTGCCGGTATAGTCGGTATGCCTAGTAAGTAGTGTAGTGATTCTGCCTACACCGATCTCGAGGCAGGTGTTGATGTGTGTACCGAATCAACACCGCCTAATGTGGTGACGATTTGCCAGTCATTCCCCTTCCAAGACTGTAGGCGTACACAGCCAAACCATCGCGCACTTCGCCACTACGCAGTCGCTCTCTGTTTTTGATGCGTTTAATATCTGCACGGTGTCTTAAAAACAGGCTATAACTAGGACTGATTGTACTTTGTAAGTAATTTTGTCTTCATCCCACGTAGAGCGAGAATAAAAACTATAAGATACGATTTGTGTATAATGATTGTAACTAGTAGATTATAAAATCTTAATCTGGACTATTTGATAAAGCAGGCTAAGCGTTAAAGAAATAAAAGTCGTAAAAAGACTAATAGTGTTTAAAAATGTTAAATGTGTTCCTAAAATTTTTATTGGTACATTGGTATAGCCTATTTTTAATTTTGAGAAATTTGTTTGAATCAAAACTATGTAATCTTTTTTTGTGAACTTACAAAAAAAAAAAATAAATAAAATAAAAAACTATGTTACCGTACTACGAAACGTTAATTAATTAATAAAAAACTACGGGAGAGTACATTTGAGGGGTCGGGGGCGCAAAGAAGCCATATTGTTACAACATTAAACGAATAGACGAACGGGGCGGCCGCGAGGCGGTTCATCGCAAATGTGATTAAACATAATTCATTCTGTTTTGACACGTTGTCGCCTAAAGTTTATTTCATTTGGGGCGACCCCGGCAACAAAATGATAACAAACAACCGTATTTCAACTAGTGACGCGGCGTCATAAATACGGATAAATTCGTCGCAATTTTTGGCTGCTTAGTGATACGCGGACGTAACGTATCGCATGGACATGGACAGTATCGGCGATGGACCTATAAATAAAACATTTTCCGGCCGAAATCATTTCGTTGAGCGTACGACGAGATGATTTCGCAAAAAGCCCCGCCGATGAAATATTTAATAAGGCCACATTAATTGGATACGTTTTTATATTTGCTTTCCTCTCTTGATATATTTTCCCGGCGTTCGTTTCAATTAAAATGAAAAAATAACAGACGCATGACGTCACGAGGGGTCTAATAAATATTGTCGCCGCGCATCGGCGCTACAGTCCTGTGGGAAATGCGTCCTTATGCGTAGCGCTGCGTGGGCTGTCGAAATTGTAGTCGATAGGTAGCGCACAGCTTGAGCGTTGGGGGATAGTTGTCATTGATGTGTATTCTCGATACTTGTATGTCCTGGACAGTTGCATGAACTCACTTGTTCGCCAAACATTGCTAAAAGTCAAAATTTTATATATGATGCTGCAAGGTTTCACGTCAGAAAGTGTTTATAATTTCTCACTAAATCCTTAATTTTTTGTAAGATTTTAATATTAGAATTTAATTTCTACTCTATTTGTGCAATTTTGAAAAAAAATCTATATTAAGGACTGAGTGTTTTGTTTACACCACATTAAAATACATAACAAGTTTTACAACTCGCTTATCCCGTCGTTCTGTAGGACAGTTACACTTTTGCTCAACATAATTTTGTGTTAAATCCGTAAAGGGCTCCACGTGACCCAATATATGCTTAAAGTCCTTGTAAATAAAGAACTGTTTTATCAATAATAATTTAAATTATCTTAATTGTAATTCAACACAATTCTCTTTCAAGATGAAAAAAATATATCGACATGTCGCTTTCACTAATAGTATATTTTCTTAAATGATTTGTTCGATGACTAATCATTGTATGAAAATATACTACGATTGAATTGTTAAACTTAAATAAACAAGCATTGTTGGTTTGTTTTGAGGTGAAAATGAAAATTGAAACCCCATGCAATTTCAGAATTTAATAAATGTCTTATTCACAAGTTTTTTTCAAATACTGTAGAGAGTTCACTTTATAAAAAATAACTTCTTCCATTGTAGACGCGGGGATTATTTTCATGAAATAACCCTCACTCTCCTGATAAAGATGAAAAATTTAATTTCCTTCTACATCATTGTTAAAAAATTTTCGTCCACTACCGAGTTCTTGCTACAAAGCTTGAAATTCGCTAAAAAAACACTTTGTTACCACAACATACTAAATCTGCTTGCAAAAATGATTAACTTCTTTAGAGAAAATACGTATTGTAAGAAGGACGATGGAGTATCCGCAAATTTAACGCCAATATAGCGTGTATTTTTAACCTCAAAAATATGCACTCCTCGTTTTCTTTCGTGGCGGTACAGTATATAGGTGTACATCGCAGGAGTCTCCAGGCCGGATGCGTCGGATCCCCTATTATTTTCGCCACCGGATTATCCGTCCGCCATGTTTAAACTCTGGTGTAAAACGTGTCATTGTTAAATATATTACAGGCCTCCGCCACCGCTAGTTTTACCTATATCGCAGCGCCGTGTGTATCATCAGCGGGCTTAATTGTTGTGAAATAGTTGGGGAGTGGCCGGGTCGCATCCGTTTGAAAAATACAGTCACGGGTTTGGTTATGGTGGCGATGGCGAGATGGGGAGGAGGGAATGGGGAGGGGTACGAATTTAGCACAAGCGTCATTTTTAGGCAGGAAAGGGAGGTCGTTCCACAGTGCGAAAAAGTCAACTCAAATCAGTGCAATCCAAAATAATGTACGGTATACATTGCCTAATAGTTGTTACTTATGCTGTAGTCTTTAGTGTGAAATTTAGTATGATGTCTCTGTATGGTAAAATAATCTGCATGATCTTCTGCAATGAATTAAGGAAGCTGTGAACAAAGCCAAGTAAGAGCTTTGATCATTTTTTAAATGTAAGTTATGATCATAGATCCTACTTATATTTCTTAACGATGAATAAATATTCAAAAACATCGTCCGAAACAAGGGAATGTGGAAGAATGTTTTTATTGTTTTTTATACTGGAGAAGAAAACTTTTAACGGGGTTTTATACCTTGACGTCAATGATGTTGTTTAACCGTGGTTTTTTGGTCGGCTCAACTGCGGGTCCCCAAAATCACTCAAAAAGCAATCGCCTTCCATGCGCTAATCGTTCCCGCGCCATGCTCCTACACTGCACCCCCTTGTCGTCCCCCGGTGGAGCGGCCCGTCGTCAACTCCAACCTCGGCCACGCACTTCACACTCCGGAGCCAGCAGACAACGCCGCGCCGTGAATCAGCTGTTTCGCTCGGGCCAGACCATTGTTCGCCGGTGCCGTACACCTGCTGTATTTAAAATAACGGCCTCCGCTCTCCGCAACCGCTACCGTGTAACTAGTCCACTCCATAAACTAAATATAATTTACTCGAACGTGACTTTAACACTAACATTTAGAGTTATTGCCGCAGACTATAATGACGGCTGGTGTTGGAGTTGCTGGCTCGATGGCCGCGCCGGCCGCACATTGTTGATGGAAAGGATCGTGGCCGGAGCGGCGGCGCGAATGCTTCAGGTTTTACAAGTAGCTGATGGAACAATTATTAGGGTGTATCTGGTTGTATCTAATTATGGTTGTGGTTTGAGTCTTGGGTTTTTAATGTCATTTAATTATTTCTTTTAACTTTAATGAGCCATTTTACCAATCACTCTTAGCATGGTTGATCCTAGAATATTTTAGGGTTCTCAAACTTTTTTCATTTTTAAGCTACGTATTCAAGACGGATCTTGGTTCTATATTTATTAGATATATATTTTGAGCTATGTAAAAAAAATAAAACTAATAATAAATTTAAAATAGTGTTATTTTTATTTTGTAAAAAAAATATCTTTGTGACGAAAAATATTCCTAAGGACGAATCCCTTTTGATGAACCCTTGAATTAGAGCTAAAAAACTTAATTTCCTGATTCCAAAAGAGGTTACCGTACTACTTATGCGTTTAAACATTGGTTCTCTTGGGAAGCGATAAAACCACGTGCCTGTCCATTGCCCTCTGTGTGTGTTCATATCTTGCCCATCATATTATAATGACATATTAACCATATTAGGTAGTAAAATTAACGTGTTAAGTGTTTTAGTCTAAGCACAAATAAAATAAACTGCCCTTATTACTTAAACATGATTCTCGTAAAATAATTTATATTCAGTTAAAATTTTCTTTTCTTTAGTATGTTTTCTAAGTAAATATTTTGTCTGTTTTCGTGAAGTATATTCTAAGATAGCCCATTGAATATTTAACGCTACTTCTTTGGTAAATGGTTAACACATTCGCTGCTAATGGCACAGTACTGTGCCATGAAAATCTGTACGCTAACCCTGATGGCACAGTACTGTGCCATGCTACAATGCACTCATCATTTGTATTTTGTGAGGTTAGCTCCTGGCAGAGTATACTACGTTAGCGTGGGGGGGTAGGTATGGCTTTACCTTAGGGCTGAGCAGTTCCCGCGTCGCGGCGACAGCAGCGCTGTAGCGGCGGGAACAGTATAAAGTGCCACGCCTGCGCTCATTGCCACACAATTCCTGTAAGTGTGAAGTTTGCCTTTGTTGTGGACAGACGAGTTTGTAACTATGTTTAGCGCACCTCAAAAACCAAACGAACACTATACTTTTGTGCGCAGTGCCCTGGGGAGCCCGGACTATGCCCTATGCCTTGCTAAGAAAAATATCATGTTTAGTGATAAAATGAGGATAGATTAGGGTAGTAAATTTCAAAACATTTTAAATAACCCCCCTTTGTGTTTTTCATTCATAATTTTATTATCTTTATTGTGTTTTACTCAAATAAACAAATATTTTTTTTTTTTTATTTTAGTACATTATTTTCACCTGTATGCTGATGGCACAGTACTGTGCCATAAATATGACGTCACGAAATGACGTCATAAACACAACGGATAACATTTTTGACCTCTGTTCCTTAATTACGTCATATAAAGGAATGTTTTGGTACAATAAAATTTTTTAGCTCCTGGGGCAAGTTTTATGTTTTTACTAGCCGCAGCGAATGTGTTAAAAAACTACTTTATATTTGTTGTTTCAAAATTTCTCTTCTCTTTTGCCTATTAGCTCTACCCAAAGAGGAAATTGCAAATAAAATTCATCTATAGCTTGAGTTCTTTTTTAGATTATTGCTGACTTGTAATTGTTATCTTCGACCTTAGAGCCGGGTTGTGCGGTGATAAGATTTTCGCTCTTTTGTCAGATATATTATGTTGTTTAAATTGTTTTTAAGTTGTTCTTAAGTTGTAATTTTAATACACATTGAGCCACTATGTTACATTCTTACTTGCCTTAAAATTTGTTATTTAGGCCTTATTTCTTACTGAACGTGAAAATGTAAATAACATTTGATTTTAAACATTGGAAATATTAGTTTAGCAAAAAATTTTATCGAGGTAAGAAATATTAAGATGACTAGAAGTGGATGATGGAAATGTAATTGCAAATTCCAAGAATTTCAGATTTACCTCTCTTAACAACTAACTGTAACCGACCTTTTAGGTAAATAGAAAATGTAAAGTAGACGCTCTGAAAATGCTGACCCGTTGTCTAAACATTTCAAACACATTACCATTCTACCAGGCCAATATTTACCAGTCAATATTTTAGGGGTTAAAAGATAAGCCAAGCCTTCGTTGATCCAGGCTGCTAGTTATAATAAATTCAAGATATTCCCGGAATAAAGCGGTTGGGAAGTTTTCGTTTGCATTTACATATAGCTTTTTGTTTTTGGTCAACAAATATTGTTTTTATGATGAAATTTTGTATTCGCTATTGGTTTTGTTATGTTTTACAAAGTTTTTCCATGCATGCATCGAATTTCTTATATTATTAAATTTGCTACCCTATACACTTTTTTATTATGCGTTGAAAAATGTTGGGCCTACTTAATGTTTAAATTTTCGTATGCTCTTTATAATTTTTTTTCACATTTATTTGTCCTACACACTTCCAACTTTTATAAACAGCAAATATCAATAAGCCCAAAGTTGGATGTAGGCAGGACGCCAGGTCCCAAAGCCGTTTCTGGAATATTCGAGCCCACTTCGTCACCGCCGTTGTTGCACGTGGTGGAGGTGGAAAGTTCGCTAACTAACATATTTTTGTTAAAATGTCGGGGCCGAAACACATTTGGTCGGTATGAATTAGCCGTCGCCATCACGGGACTCATAAGGCGAACAGTTAATCTTGGAACCCCCCACCCCTCCCTCCAAGCCCACCATTTCAACCCCCGCAAACCACCCCTTAATCGTTCACACTCGCCGAGCGTCACTTCGCTGTCCCCGTGTGTAACTACTTTTCTTAATTTGGTAAGTAAATGTTAATTACACTTTGTTTTCTTCTATTGTTTTGGCTGTTGATTAAACCCGCACTAAATGCTGTTTGTTTCTTTTCAGGTAAGGAGTGGTTTTATGTAAGCGGATAATTGAACATTCGTCGTAAAAAAGTAAGAATGAATTTTGTTCCATCTTTCACGATTTGTGGAGTTTTGTCTTTTTTATATAGCAGTTTTACCTAACATGTGCTAAATATTCAGTCAGTAGGATACAGTATATCGTAATAAAGTAGGTCTTGCCGTAGAATTTAACGTTTTCTAATGTGTCATCTAATGGCAGTAATTCATAAGTTTCTTTTAAGGAAAGTTTCATTCTGATGTTAGGTTTTATTTCTGTCAATGCACATTTCACCTCATACCTAACTTTCGAGATTTTACAAACGATTATGTGCTTCCTGAGCTATATTACTCAAATCCCCACAAGCGGCAGTAACAAACGCCGTGTCCAAGTAACTTATTCCCTTTCCCGGCGCGGATAACATTCCAATCGATATAAGTAACGCGGATAACATTCCAATCGATATAAGTAATTCCTCGCCACCGCGCCGCGTAATCTTTGATGGACCGTCTTTCCTAATACATCCTCGCCTCGCGTCCGCTCCATTCCGCGTGCGTACGCAATACGCAGTACGCACAGTTTTTTCCAAAGCTGCTTGCCGTCCGTCATAAACATAACGCACAAGGATCGCTGCCTATAGCGCTTTCCCCGACCCGGCCTATAACGCCTAATACGCAACGCTAACGCTAACGCTCGCTTTGAAATATTGAAGTTTAGTCGGACCTTTCTCTCCTTTTATCGGATGCCATTAGACGACTGCGGCATGGACACATTATGTGCCATGATTAATCATAAAGCATACCGTACAGCCCGTCCCCGCAAGATGGACCTTCATTAGCTTTGTCTCGGTTCCCTCGCTTCGCTTCGCTCTACAGCTCTACAGCGGGCCGTGTTATTTCGGTACGCCGGTTGGGGAACTCCTGCTTGTTCCGCTTGTACAACGTATGTCTGCAATGCTTTTTATATGCTAACAACTCTGTGTTAATTAATGTTTGGAGTTTGAACTTTTTTAACGTGTTTATGTGGAAAGAGATTTACTCTTGTAAATGTTGTCATAGAAAGTTGTAAATGTTGTTTGCATGAAAAAGTACATATATCAAGTTTGTCATTTGTTAAAACATTTCCTGTTTTTTGACATAGGTTTTGAAAAACATTTCCTGCTGCTTGTAATACTACACAAAATAACCTCAATATTCCACAAATATATATTATATATTTTGAACGAATGTGGGAAACAAACAAACTGACTATAACTTTTCTAACATATGCAGTTATTACATGTGAATAATATGTGATATTGTGCAAAATAACTTAAATTGAAATTGCCGATATTTTGATAATTCACCGCCATTTGCGCAGAATAAGCGTAGGCCCTACTCATATGTTGAAAAATTGTGTTGACTTAAGCCTAATAAATTAATGTTTGTTAAATAGTAGTTTATTTGTAGAATATTTATAAATATTCTATTTTTATATGTCAGCTAACCGAAGACAAATCGTAACTGATTTCCTTATGCATTTTACATCTGACGAAAATTGATACGTACTGTTAATTTGGTAAAGACGCGTCCAGAGAATAAAATTAGACAACCAGCGTATGAAATGCATTTTTATACTATTGATATGCTGGATATACTTTGAAAAACTATATCAATATGTTGTAGGATGTTGCAAGAATGCCTGATATTGTTTTATCGCATTTGTCATCACATCGTACGTCGGACTACAACATGATACACTGTTACTAAACACATGTACAGCGGCCCATGATGCCCGCTCTCTCGGTGCGCTGCAGCAGGGCCTGGTCTCGCTTATGCGGTAATATTTTACAACATGATACACTGTTACTAAACACATGTACAGCGGCCCATGATGCCCGCTCTCTCGGTGCGCTGCAGCAGGGCCTGGTCTCGCTTATGCGGTAATATTTTACAACATGATACACTGTCACTAAACACATGTACAGCACACAGTTAAGGCCCATGATGCCCGCTCTCTCGGTGCGCTGCAGCAGGGCCTGGTCTCGCTTATGCGGTAATATTTTACAACATGATACACTGTTACTAAACACATGTACAGCACACAGTTAAGGCCCATGATGCCCGCTCTCTCGGTGCGGTGCAGCAGGGCCTGGTCTCGCTTATGCGGTAATATTTTACAACATGATACACTGTTACTAAACACATGTACAGCACACAGTTAAGGCCCATGATGCCCGCTCTCTCGGTGCGGTGCAGCAGGGCCTGGTCTCGCTTATGCGGTAATATTTTACAACATGATACACTGTTACTAAAACTAAACACATGTACAGCACACAGTTAAGGCCCATGATGCCCGCTCTCTCGGTGCGGTGCAGCAGGGCCTGGTCTCGCTTATGCGGTAATATTTTACAACATGATACACTGTCACTAAACACATGTACAGCACACAGTTAAGGCCCATGATGCCCGCTCTCTCGGTGCGGTGCAGCAGGGCCTGGTCTCGCTTATGCGGTAATATTTTACAACATGATACACTGTTACTAAACACATGTACAGCACACAGTTAAGGCCCATGATGCCCGCTCTCTCGGTGCGCTGCAGCAGGGCCTGGTCTCGCATATGCGGTAATATTTTACAACATGATACACTGTTACTAAACACATGTACAGCACACAGTTAAGGCCCATGATGCCCGCTCTCTCGGTGCGCTGCAGCAGGGCCTGGTCTCGCTTATGCGGTAATATTTTACAACATGATACACTGTTACTAAACACATGTACAGCACACAGTTAAGGCCCATGATGCCCGCTCTCTCGGTGCGGTGCAGCAGGGCCTGGTCTCGCTTATGCGGTAATATTTTACAACATGATACACTGTTACTAAACACATGTACAGCACACAGTTAAGGCCCATGATGCCCGCTCTCTCGGTGCGGTGCAGCAGGGCCTGGTCTCGCTTATGCGGTAATATTTTACAACATGATACACTGTCACTAAACACATGTACAGCACACAGTTAAGGCCCATGATGCCCGCTCTCTCGGTGCGCTGCAGCAGGGCCTGGTCTCGCTTATGCGGTAATATTTTACAACATGATACACTGTCACTAAACACATGTACAGCACACAGTTAAGGGTACGAACAGAACGAGTGGGTCGAGGTGGAGGTGTAGGTCGCGGTCGATGCCACAAGTTAGGTCGCGGTCGATGTTGACCGCACATAGCGAGGAGGTCACCCGCGCTGTCAGTGCAGCTGGAGAGTGATGTGTGTAGCGTGCTTATTAAATAAAATAAATAATCCTATATTTTGAAAAGTATAAGAGCGTCATAACTTGCGATTACCACTACAGGAATGGCGATATTTACGTTGTTATACGTAGATGTTATACATTTTGTTGATATCTAATAAGAGGTACAACTTTGATAACTACCGTAAATGTTCAATATGTAAGAACAGATTTATTTCTTTAGTAATGTACAATAATTACATATTGTGTTGACTACCAGTACAATAATTAAAAGAAAGGGCCACCAGGTTATTATAAACCCAAATAATACATTGTGGCAAAGTGCATTTATTTATTAAAAGACTATTAATTTAAGTGTTTGCATGGTTTTTGTTTATACACTCTACCGCACAATATAAAAGGCATTAGTTATCAAATATTCTCAAAGATATTTCCAAAACAGTTTGTTATCATTGATAGGTCTAATTTCATCAGGGAGATTATTAAAAGGTTTAGCTCCCTCATAACATAAACATAACATAACATTGGTAATTTATGGTAAATTTTAAGTCTGTGAAAATCAGATCTAAATCAATTTTTATTTCGTGTATAATAGTTATGAAAATTTGTGCCAAATTTCGAGTCACATTTTGTTAGAAAACGATTAATTGTTTGATAAATATACAGACTAGCTAGTGTTAAAATGTTTAAACCACGAAAAGCTGATCTACACTATTCTCTTCTGCCTATCTTTGCTAAGATTCATAAAGATTTCCTTTGAAGATTAAATACTCTTGAAAATTTACAATCTGCACAAGCCCCCATAAAGCTAATAAATTAATAATTATTAAAATTAAAATTTATTCAATTTTGATGTCAAATAAAACTATTTTAACCTTAAATCTAATTAAGAGTTACACTTATGGCATACCTCGTATTTACATGTATTTTGGGTTGCTATTACTATTACAGGATGGAGAATTGAAAATTAAATTAAGTATAACAATTAAGTTAACAGAGAATCACAAAGTAATAACTGGTTTGTGGTTTGTGGTTACCTTGAGGGGTGGGAAAGGTTCAGGCGTACGCGACGGGGGACGCTAGACTTTAAACGAACCAATATGTATATGTATCGTATGGCTATCATAGCCAGCTACCATCTTAAATAATAATAAAATATGTTCTGCAGTACAAAACACCTGCGTCGGTACATTTAATAGTGGCCCAGGATCGGGCGGTTGGGATTTGGTATAGCTGAGAGATCACTTGCGTAATAGTTCAGCTACCAAAATTTGTTGTTCGTTTAGCAAAACCCGGGGAGTACGTGCAGCTTTAATGGAATGTTGCGGACGCGAACAACATCACCCCCCAAACGAACCAATCACAACGAAGCATCCAGGTAAACCGCGAGGTAAGCATCCATGTAAATCAAATGATTTTGATTTTTAAAAGCATCGCTGTAAACCTCCTGGATGGCATCGCGAGTCACCTCCACCGCGACTTACTCGTTATGCAAGGCCTCGTTAACTATAATGTGTTTGATTTACATGGATGTCGACGGCGACCGCGACCGCGACCTACACCTCCACCGCGACCCACTCGTTCTGTTCGTACCCTAAGGCCCATGATGCCCGCTCTCTCGGTGCGCTGCAGCAGGGCCTGGTCTCGCTTATGCGGTAATATTTTACAACATGATACACTGTTACTAAACACATGTACAGCACACAGTTAAGGCCCATGATGCCCGCTCTCTCGGTGCGCTGCAGCAGGGCCTGGTCTCGCTTATGCGGTAATATTTTACAACATGATACACTGTCACTAAACACATGTACAGCACACAGTTAAGGCCCATGATGCCCGCTCTCTCGGTGCGCTGCAGCAGGGCCTGGTCTCGCTTATGCGGTAATATTTTACAACATGATACACTGTTACTAAACACATGTACAGCACACAGTTAAGGCCCATGATGCCCGCTCTCTCGGTGCGGTGCAGCAGGGCCTGGTCTCGCTTATGCGGTAATATTTTACAACATGATACACTGTTACTAAACACATGTACAGCACACAGTTAAGGCCCATGATGCCCGCTCTCTCGGTGCGCTGCAGCAGGGCCTGGTCTCGCTTGTGCGGTAATATTTTACAACATGATACACTGTTACTAAACACATGTACAGCACACAGTTAAGGCCCATGATGCCCGCTCTCTCGGTGCGCTGCAGCAGGGCCTGGTCTCGCTTATGCGGTAATATTTTACAACATGATACACTGTTACTAAACACATGTACAGCACACAGTTAAGGCCCATGATGCCCGCTCTCTCGGTGCGCTGCAGCAGGGCCTGGTCTCGCTTATGCGGTAATATTTTACAACATGATACACTGTTACTAAACACATGTACAGCACACAGTTAAGGCCCATGATGCCCGCTCTCTCGGTGCGGTGCAGCAGGGCCTGGTCTCGCTTATGCGGTAATATTTTACAACATGATACACTGTTACTAAACACATGTACAGCACACAGTTAAGGCCCATGATGCCCGCTCTCTCGGTGCGCTGCAGCAGGGCCTGGTCTCGCTTATGCGGTAATATTTTACAACATGATACACTGTTACTAAACACATGTACAGCACACAGTTAAGGCCCATGATGCCCGCTCTCTCGGTGCGCTGCAGCAGGGCCTGGTCTCGCCTATGCGGTAATATTTTACAACATGATACACTGTTACTAAACACATGTACAGCACACAGTTAAGGCCCATGATGCCCGCTCTCCGGTGCGCTGCAGCAGGGCCTGGTCTCGCTTATGCGGTAATATTTTACAACATGATACACTGTTACTAAACACATTTACAGCACACAGTTAAGGCCCATGATGCCCGCTCTCTCGGTGCGCTGCAGCAGGGCCTGGTCTCGCTTATGCGGTAATATTTTACAACATGATACACTGTTACTAAACACATGTACAGCACACAGTTAAGGCCCATGATGCCCGCTCTCTCGGTGCGCTGCAGCAGGGCCTGGTCTCGCTTATGCGGTAATATTTTACAACATCTATTTAGAGATATTCGAGGCCGCTGCCTCACCGTCCGGCAATTTTAACTAGTACCATTAAAATACACTTGAATTTATTTCGCGCGCTATTTATTCTATATAATCACGGCCACTCTGCGCGTGCCACATTTTAACGTAATTGGCCGTTAAATCATGTCAAACCGTTTAATATACGGTGGTATATTTCCTTGCCGCTTAATTTCTCGTTTAATCTTTATGTGAAACGTTCCAGAAATATCGGTTATGTGGTCGAGCGTCATTATTTTTGTTTTCTAATTTTCTTGATGGTATTTCGCTGCAATCATGTTCCCCGGATGTCGTAAAAATTATAACAATATTTATGGTTTTGTATAATATAATTTTGAACATTGCAGTAAGACTTTATTTTTATATAATGCATGTGCTAAATACATTATGTATTAAGTCATGGTGTTGTCGAATTTGTTGATTTATTAGCCCATAAAGATGATCAAAATCTTTTGCTAAAAAAACACTGAAATAATATTTTGAAAATTTAATTTATTAGATATGTAAATATGACATACATATAGTCATACATCACAACATCGCAACACATCATACACATGCTCATTTACAGGACAAAAGAGAAAATTTTGTCACCAAATATTGTATAAAAATGCCATTTTAGTTTCAAGAGCTTTTAAATCAAATATGTAGATCCATACAGTTAGACTATAGCCCTTGTTTATAAATGTCATATGAGATAACGTGACACTAATGAATTAGTTTTAAGGCGGAAGCTTATCATTAATAATTTGAATGTATACAGATAACTACTTCATAAGTACTTTTGGGTTATCTAATTTATATGAATTATCGTTTTACATTCACTGCGTATAGCCTCAATATACATTCTAATCCGTAATATTATTGAACCAGTTGTTTTACTGACATACAAAGTTTATTAAAAATCGGAGAGAACAATAAATTCCTCCTTTCGTCAACAACGATATGAGAACTCAATATTTATTTGGCGAAGTAAAAATAATATCGGGCACGTAAAATATTTATTTTCGCACATTTACATCCGTCAGCGCTTAATCGAATAAAATGCCAACACAAACAAAATAAATGTAATAGGAAGAACGCGGGCGTAAATAAATAAGGGAAGAACAAAATCACAGATGTATTTGCAGGTTGATTTTTCATACGAGTTATTAATGTTTATCCTGTCTTGTCCATACGCTGAGCGGACGGCCGACTATAAAAATAACTCTATTTAATATATCCGAACAATAATAAACAGGGGAAATAATAAAGACGAGTTATCAGCAAATGCATTTGGAACGGATGCACAAATAAACACGTGTTTGACATGTTTATGTACGGAGATACGAATGGGCTCCCCTTCTGTTTACAAAATATTTTATCAATATGTTTTTGTCGTTCAACATAAACCATCTGGCTACTAAACACAGCTGGATTTTAAATCCAGACTCCCCCGCCCGGCCCAGGCCGCGCGGCCATTTTTATAACAACAAATTGCTTTGTTTTTCTTGAGCAGACAGCCGAGCTGGTGCTAGGAACATGTTAGTCGGCCCTGTCTGCCGTTGTTATTATAACATGTGTTTACATGTTCCACACTCCACCGGTTTGAGACATTTATTTGTTACGTAAAAAATATCCGTCGGGAAAGCGGTGAAATTGGATTTGTTGGAATTGTTACCGAACTTTTACTTTTATTTTTTAAATATTTTTACTTTACTGTACAATATTTCACCATTCAAGAAGGATTAAAAAAGCTATTTTCTTCCTGGAATTGGCTAGAATGTTTTAAAGTATAAGTTTTGTGGTGCTCTGCATCACTGGTAAAAATATCTGTAAGTAATATATAGGCTAGCTTATGTGTTTCATTTTAGGTTATGCCGTTTTGGGATGTTTTTAGGTGCGGAAAGTAAAGTGTCTTCTCGTCCGATCATCATACGGTGTACGAAATTGACATCTATCAATATTCCCAATTGTAGAAACTTATTTTGAAAGATGGTCGCGAGCCGGGAACTTTAGAATACCCAATTTTTGTTGGGTAATATTAAAATTAAAATTAAATTTTAGTTGAGGTGATCGAATAGGACTTACAATCATTTCATAATTTAAAGGGTCAACTATATTAGGGGAGAAACCATCGAAACCCTCAGCGGTCACTGTTTGGTAGAGGGTAGAGACTGTCCAGACCGTCCAGGAGCCTGGAAAATTCGAGTTTTTCCTTTCCATTTCCGTCCCGTTCGACGCACCTCTTCGCCGTTCTTCTAGATGTCATGTGCCAGAGTGAATCCTTTAAAATATAAGTTCCATAAGTTTTAAGTCGAGTTGGCCCTTATAATTCACA
The DNA here is from genome assembly GCA_030545055.2 of Neoaliturus tenellus. Lineage (NCBI taxonomy): Eukaryota > Metazoa > Arthropoda > Insecta > Hemiptera > Cicadellidae > Neoaliturus > Neoaliturus tenellus. The sequence goes on along the minus strand of CM061531.1, from coordinate 239,470,826 downwards.
CTAATGATTTAAGATATTCGATTAACCGGAGTAGAACAAATATTCGTGGGCATTCGATAGCAGCCCGTGCGCCCATGGCGAAGGAATAACGAAAACCATTTCAGTTCTTACAGTATATAGGCCTATATTTATTTACTATATAACCTCCTAAACTGGAGCGAGAATTAAAACAGTTAACTTTTAACACTGTAACTGCCTTACAATCCTTCTCAGTTGCACATTGTGTTCAGTATTCCCTGCTCTGCTCCTGCTCAGCATTGCACATTCGCTGCTCTGGTCGACCGGGTCGCTCTGTACCCCCCACCACGATTGAATACTCCATTTCGTATTTTACTCTTTGTCCGATGTTTTATGGGCCATTCTTGCTGGCATATATTATTTATATACTCGCCATTAAATGGCGGGGATATTAATTTGCTACATTCTTGGAACGGCTGCATTATTTGAGCGCTTTACTGCTGGCCATTGTGTTTCGCCAGTGTGATGCATAAGTGTGCACCTGCTTCTACAGTTGAAATGAAGTTAACACAGTGTGACAGATTAAAGGTTTATGTTTTTAGCAATTTTTAAATCGATACACATTAACCAATATTAGAGCAATGTACATACAATCATCAGACAACCAACTCAGGTTACAATAATAGAAACATTGGCCTTAACTATTTTCTAGGAAAATTTTCTAAAAAGCATCGTTATCAAAAGGCCTCACGAATAAAAAGTTCAAAAATATTTGTTAATGTGTATTGATTTTTTAATTGTTATAATTTAACCAATATTGAAGCTCTTTTGAATAATTATATTTTGAGGTTTTGTACCATTGCGACGTCGTTTGTTGCCAGGTTTGCAGGAATATACATTTTAATATACATAGTAAAACAAACTCTTTTATAAACTAAAATAAACTAAAATAATGGTTTAACTTTGAACCAAGGATCGTCATGTGCTTCATAAATAGTTCTTGTCTTAGAAAATTAAATTCAATATTTTAAGGTACGGTACTATACATTAAAAATATGGTTAGTTTTAAAGGACCATCGTGACGTAAGCTATCGTCATGTCGTTTTGAAAAAAAATGAAAATGAAGTCAATTAGGATCAATTCTTTAGGTCGTGGCTTCTTAGAAGTAATACAGTGGTAAAGATATTACCAAACTTACGTAAACGCATGTAGACCTACACGAAATATGAATTTAATGAATTTTTATAAGGTCTCGCAAGTCAAAAATGATTAAGTCTTCATTGAATAATTTTAAAGTCGCGTTCCATTTTGTATGTGTATATGTTTTTTGTTGTTTTTTTTTTCTGTAAAACATTAGAAATATTTGTTTAGTAATTATACATTAGTACCAACATAGGGTAATAGCATGATTTAATACAAACCATTTACTGAAACATGGTTTTACTAATTTCTCGGACATTAATTGCTATATGCAAGCAACCTCGCACAGGTCTTTAAAACTAAACCTCGTTAAGTTCTATAAATTACGACGAAAATTTGCTCGTTGAAAGAATACTTTTGGGATATTTTCCTATAGCGGCAAATGATACGAGGGTTTTCTCTAGTTCTAATAATATATCAAACTATAAATGTTTGTCCATGCAATGGCTCAAACAATACGTGAACTGCAATTAGACTTGAATAATTAAATCACCACAGTTACAAATTAGAATTTTCCCGTGAAAATTCATCCTACTTCCCCATAAAGCCAGATCGTGAGAGCATAATGCGAGGACATTCTCACAGCCGGGTTGTAAACAGCAAGGAGAGGTCTGAGATGAACCTCGGGAGGGGGTTGGTGGGGGGGGAGGGGCAGGGGAGGGGAGGTGTTAACTGGTGCTAACGTGCTAAGGAATGTATAACGTCTCCGAGACGGGCTGAGGCTGAGGTGCCGGGGCTGTAGTGCTTAGGCAACATCGTACAATGTAGTACATTGTATCTAGTGGATGGGGCTATGCTATATGGAGATAACTTAAAGAATCTAAGTATTTGTTGAATTTGGAATACGGTATATATATGGTAGGTATATTTTCATATTAGCATTCCTTTAACTAGAAAAATAAATTCATAATATTATTTATTCAGGGTTTTTTTCGAGAAAAGGTTATTACGAGGATAGGGCTTGTAACAGGTTATTTTTCTTTTTGTGTTATTTTTGCTCTTGGTTATTTTTGGAGATTTTGTTTATTTTTTATGGCTTTTAGGTTTTTATTGATCGAACTGGATGAAGCTCGTAAAAACTAAATAAATGTTTAAAAAGGGAAAATATAGAAAAAGTAAAAAATGGATCGGAGCGGATTTTTTTCTATTTTTTAATTTTTTATCGTTATTGCTTTAGTAGATGATCACTTACCTAGTTCAAAACTATCCTACATCCTTATTATTGAATACATATTTTAATAGCCTGATAAAACGCATGTTTTTGGAATTTTTAGTGACATTTTGGGTTTATTCAAGGTTATTTTTTTGTTATTTTTTTATTTTTACTAACCTTAAGAACTGTTACAAGCCCTGCGACAGTTTCCCCAATTTAAAATATATAATAACAAGTTTTTATCGAATTCTCCTATATGTATTTTGTATTTGAATCTAATAAAAACCCCTGATAGCACGTTAGTAGTCTTTCATGTACAAGGACAAGTGAAACTTGCTCAAATCAATCATTAAATTAACAATTACCAACTATTACCGATAAAAATAACTATATATCAACTTTGATCAATTTCTCCATCGCAGAACAGTTATTTGTGCTTCTAGGGACTAAAGTACAATGTTTTCTCCCTGAAGGGAAAGTGTTGTCGCCCGAAGGCGAAGCCGAGGGCGACAATTTCCCTGAGGGAGAAAAGTACTTTAGGCCCTTGATGCCCACAACATTTTTCCTCCACCTACACGAATAAAATTTAGGCCTAATACGCCTACCGTACATAATTTAACTTTACCTTCATATGATCCCTTGCTCCGTCAAGCTGGATCTGTCACATCAACATAAAAAAACACACAAGGTAGGCCATATCAATTTTGAAGAACACGAAAAAAACAAAATATAATTTATGCCTAGTCAAAAGTTTTACACTTATGTTTTGGACTTCTTAGGCTAATAGCCTACCCAAGCATTATGTAAACAAACACCTACACTGCCACGGCCATCTCTAATACTAGAGATGCTGCTCACCCACTGCTGACTGAATGGTCAGCAGTGGGTGAGCAGCAGCTACAGCTCCTATTAGTCAACAATGAGTAACAAAACAAATACAAGTAACAGCTGACTGTGGCTCATGTTCTTTTTAATCTCTCTTTTAATGTTATTCTTATGTAACTAACTTTAGCCCCGTGGTACGAAAAAACTCGGGTTTTCCCTAGGTAGAAAGATTAAGTATTCAAGTCACATGAGATAGAAATTAGTACTTTACTACTCTATTCCAAGGAGTAAAATGCGGCTTTAGATAGTAGGTGGAGGAAAAAATTATTTATACCATGGTAGTAGCTAACAGCGGACGACTTGGCCGATTTACATCAATTGCGCCAATTTCAACCTCAATGTCAACGAACTGTGGCGATATCATTCATCAGATCGAACTCGTAAAAATGTTCAAAATCATATGCGTACCAGTCTCCTTTTGGGGTCGATACCATAGGCCGATAGGCCTACCGACTCAGTTGGTTATACAGGCGACTTTCGTTACCTCGAATCTCGATTGTTCGAAAAAAATAAGGCCTACCTAGGCTAGTTTTACCTTTATATCTTTTAGTAAGCCGAAGAGGTACAAAATTACCTCTATGCCTCGAACTCGGGTGGATCCGTTGAATTAGAACTAGTCTACGGCACTGCACGTTACCTCTTTAAGTCGAGTTTAACAAACATTTCCTCCGTAACTCGAACTATTCCTAAAGCCCGCTACAGACGATCAGTTTTAACTGTCAGTTCTTAACTGTCAGTTTGAACTGACAGTTAAAACTGAAGGCTCCAATCGCCTCCACACGGTCAGTTTTAACTGACAGTCTACCTCGGTACACCAGTTGAGTTTGTGTCGTCTGTTGTCAAGCTGTCGCTGAAAAATGACTGACGAAGAACTCTTGTTACTGTATGGTGCAGTTGTGTGCGTTATTGTAAAAAGGCGGAATAAGTAGTGGAGAAACGCGGGAGCTGGCTCAGTTCAAGGTCACCTGAGCGATGACGTCATCGAGGTCAATGACCCCACCGATGACGTCATCGATGACGTCATCGATGACGCAATCGATGACGTCATCACCAATTACGTCATTCTGTGACGTCACACCCATGACGTTGCAGAAATGACGTGGCGATGACGTCATCACCCCTTACGTCACCATTATGACGTCATCGATGTCACAAAGGTCAAGGTCACGCTGAAACCTAAAATTTTTAGGCACTTTTGCTGTTTCTCGCACTACGCTCCGAGTTTCAGTCAGGTTTCAATGACCTTGACGACTTGGAGCGAAATTAGACGAGAAACAGCAAAAGTGCTGAGGGAACTCAAAGTTTGCAACGTGACTCTGCCTAAACCGTCATGTGACACCGCTCGAGTGACCTTGAACCGATACAACTCCCGCGTTTCACCATTACTGCAACCGCGATGCGCACCCCACGACAGCCACCGAGCGACTGACTGTCCAGCCCCGCGCACTCTAGGTATATGGGAAGTGGTGGGGGAACTGTGATGACCTCGGGAAACTTGAAAATGTCAAGCTAGGTAGCACCGTTTTGGTGCTACCTTAAATTTACATGTTAAAGTGTGATGACCTTGAGGTTGACTGTGAACCTGGGACTTAGGATTGTCTTTAACAGCTTGACGTTTTTGCCAGAGTTTAAGTGTGGTGACCTTGAACTGGTTAAAATCAAAACTGCACAGCAGACTGCACAACACGGATGTGCACACTACGACAGCCGCCGAGCGACTGACCTCCGGGCCCTGCGTACTCTAGATATATGGGGAAGTGGTGGGGGAAATTTCAAGGTCATTCAAACGGAGTTTTAAAAAAGTCAAAGAGAAGAAAGACTACTCTTGTGAGTCTATAGCGATTTCATTGATAGTGAGTGCTTCTGTACGCCAAGTTGATCTGTATTGACACGCTCCTAAATAATGTTTGCAAAAACCTGCAAAATGATTGTTGCACAATTTGCAGCCAGTTAGCTGTTTTAGTTTGAATTCAATGCAACGTTCAGGGCAACAAGTGTACTTATGCCCTCTCATTTGGTACACATGGAATGTCTTCAACTTCGGTTTCGGCTTCTTCCAAGACTTGCACTTACACATGCACTGACTAAAAGCTTCACATGTTCTACAAGCCAGGCCATCCACCACATCAATGCCATTCGGCCATGAAAAACATTTCTGTTCGCAACAGTAGTTGAGTTGACTCTCCATGTTGCTGCGGTGAAGGTGCGCGATGAAATGATGCTGTAGTCAGTGAGAGTGCACCTTAAATAAACTCAGTGGAGGGGGAAAGGTCAAGGTCATTCAAACGGAGTTTTAAAAAAGATGACTAGTCGTCCTCCTCGTCCGTCGTACTTGGAGAGCTGTCAGACGAAGAGCCCCGTGCAGGTGCTCTCCAGATGAAATGTATATCTATTTGAAAGCGCAGGCCTGGATCTTGTACCATCAACTCCTTTAATCTATTACATACCAATTCCACTTTGTACACATTGTTAATAATCAACACCCAAGGCTTCGGCTGAACATAACGTGTAGTTGAGTCAGCCTCGCAGACAGTTACACCTTCCGGTGATATTGGAGTGTATAAATGTGTAAAATCTCGTTGCTGAGGCTGGCTTGAAGTTGAAGGTTCTGTGCCGACCCTGGTTGCATCAAAATTCAAATCCATTCTACATTCAAGAGGTCCAGGGTTCCCGTTGAATACATTGAGTAATTTTTGATACAAGACTTCCACTTCTGTCGCATCCTGTAAATGAACAGTCCACCGCAAGGGAAATGCTTCGTCCGTAGTGGAGTCAACTTGAGAAAGAGTTCCTTCCGCCATGGCAGCCAAGCAAGGAATGAGGTGAGCTGCAGTCAGTTGTAACATTATTGAAAAGTAGAGGGGGAAATTTCAAGATCATTTAAATTGGGTTTTAAAAAAGGAAGGAGTGGAGGGGGAAAGTTCAAGGTCATCCAAATGGAGTTTTAAAAAAGGAAAACCTAGAAAGTAACATTGAAATCTTCCAACTGATGGTGGCGAGCGTTTTCTTCTGCAACCTTGCCGACGCATGTAACTATGCCGTACAGTATGAACAGTACAACCATGATAAGGCCGAACAACAAAAGATAGCCGTTTACTATCATGATATTTTCTGAGTGGATCTGCTTTCTTCTTATCACCCTCTCTTGCATCCTCTTCTCTAACTCGTGTACGAAGTCACAGCATGCGTGAGGACATCTTTCATCTGTTGGTAGATTAGCCATTGTTGATGTTGTAGGTTTGGCCGTTGAAGAAGGAATGAGGTATCTAATTATGTTGTCTCATGTATATCAACAGTGAAGTGGTGGGGGTAGCGAATCAGTGGAGGGGGAAGTTTCAAGGTCATTCAAATTGTGTTTAAAAAAAAAACCCTATCTTGTTACTGAGCATATATGTTAGTAACAAGATAGGTGGCTTTGCTCTTTTTACTTCTTTAATATAATAAAGAAATAAACATATTCTACAATTGTAAGGACAAGGAAGACAACCGCTAGTCAGCTGAAGTAATCCAAGTTGTCTGGTTCGGTCTTCATCGACGCCGGTGAGGAAGCTGTCGTTGAAGAGGAATGTCCAGGCTCTTCCTTCGGCTGCCGAAGATTCCGTATATTGCAAGCGTAGACTTGCACGTTTATACGGTAGCCTCTTGCCACCATCAGCTGCAACTCCTTGTACAAGTCGTTCAGCTCCTGTTGCGTTTTGATCGTCACCTCCTCATAGCTGGCACAGCTTACGTTCAGAGACATACTGATGTTGTTCGGTTGGCTGCTGGAGTTGAAATGAAGACGAGGCACAGCACTTGGAGGTATATGAAAAAGTGGTGGGGGTGTTTTGCATTCAAGCAGGTTTGACTTGTAGCGTGGTGGTGGGGGTAACTGTGAAATGCAAAGGTCAAAGGTCAAGGTCACCCGCGAAGTTTAAAAAAAAATGCAACATATCAATATGTGACAAACTTCACATATTGATATGTTGCATTTTTCGTCTTTTTGTATTCTTTTTTTGTCTTTTATGGTTTATTTATTTATAAAACATTACAATAACATATGTACAACAGTAAAACTTAAATCTAACACTGCTGCTTGTCGGCGATGTGGATGGTCAACTCGGTGGAATTGCTACCCGTGCAACCGTGGGAAACCAGGTAGAGACAGCCGGGTTGGATGGAGCGCAGATCCTCGTTCTGGAGGAGATGGACGAACCGTTTCGGCAGGTAGACTTGGAACTTGGGCTCATCCCCCGGAGTGAATGGTGCCTCGCTAAGACTGCAGCAGATGGCCTCTCCAACTGTAGTCTCCATCTTCTTCATGGCGTGGATAATGTAGTGCTTCTCGTCTTTAAGTTCGGAACACTTCTTGACGGGTAGTATGGTAGATTTGGAGTGAGCATTGAACTGCTCAACCAAAGTTTGCAGGAACTGGTGAGATGCCATGGTCAAGTTATAGATCGTCTTCTTCGTCTTCTTGCTGGGAGATGTTGTCGTCTCGGAATCTCGAGTAATACTCATGCCAGGTCCCGGTCTGCTCCTCACTTATATAACCCCCGTTACCCCCACCACTCCCCATTTCCCCACTTTGAAGGTAAGATGCGAGTTTATAGGCGTTTTTTAAAGCGCAATGTCTATCTTTTTCATGTTCTGGACTTTTAGTACAAATACAAACATTTTCCATCGTATACTTGTAGTTTTTATCCAAATCCACATCATTAACCGGAACATGAGTAAATCCTTCGATCCATCTTTTCTTTTCCAGCCCCTTTGTGTAAATATTGGTAAACTTGTCTGAAAAGTGATGCATAATGTGATACAAGTCCGTGTAACTTGTAAAACCATCATACCAATCGATATGATGGAAGTGTTTTGAAATCCATCTGTTGGTAGTAGCGGCTTTACTGGTTAAAGATGAATAAGAACATGGTGGTTTAAATAAAAACGAATAAGGAACACTTGTATTGATGTCGAAAAACACAAGTTCTTTTATGATAAATCTATCATCATTACCCCGAAACGCTTGGAACTCAATTATACCAGGTTTGGACTTTACTTGTTCTTCTTCCTTGTCCATTGCGAAGATCACTCGTCTGCTCATGACGAAGTCCAAAGGTCAACTGATTTCCACACCACGGTAGGTACGACTTTTATACCCGGCCGTACAGTTGTTGGCGCGTTGGTGTATATTTAACGTGGGCACCGTCCCCGGTAGGCCTAACCCCACAAAGTGTTTGACATTGTTTTAAAAATTAACCATTGCTGTGTAGTTAATTGTCATTTAGGTTTCCATCTTTACATTTTACTTGTTTTCATTTTCATCACTAACACTTGATTCTTCTCCTCCTTCTTCTTCCTCTTTTTCACGTTTTACTGATTTCTTATGTAGTTGAGAGTACTTTTCCAATTGTCTCCACATTTGTACTTCATGAGGAACCCTATTGAATATAGAAGTATCTACAGGTCCGTACAATATAGGTGCGTCCGGTTGTTTGTCCAAAGTGTCTTCCAGATAATCTTTAATAATTGAACTTGAAAACACCAGTTGTCTCAAGTACCTCGTTATTGGTTCAGTTGCACAAGTTAGAATAAAAAACTCTTCTCGATTAAGTTGAATCTTGTTATCATGTCTTGTTGTGTCTCTAAACCGCAACTGATGATCACCACGATGTTTAACAATATCGATTTCCACATTTGAATCCAAAAGGCCTACTCTTGTCTTTCTTCCAAACATGTTACTACTTAAATAGCATTCCAGCAGATGCAAGTGTTTCATAAACGATTCCCAAGCAGTGTCCGTAAACAAAATCATTTTGGGTCCATGAGTTAAAATTACAGTAGGGGAATAATCTGTAGATTTCATAACACCGATTAAAACACTTTTGTCCAAACTGGAAGAGATTGGGTAAAATATTCGCAAGAATACCTCACTTAATATGTTAGGAGAAATATTATCTTCAATATCCCTTTTCCTCTTGTGTGCGTTCTTTCTTCTTTTACCTTTTTCCTCAATATTATTACTGGCGTGGAGTTGTCCGCAAGCGTTGTGTTCATCTCCCTCCGGTTGACCTTGAAGATCTAAAAAGTCGGATATCTCCTTCTCAATATCTACTACATTTTCTTGTGTACCACTAGGAGAAGCCATATTGAATAAGATGCTACCCATACAACAACAGGCAACAAACTGATGAGGAGCGAGCTGAACGCTCTGCTTTTATACTCGCGGAATGCATTGGAATGTAGGAAAACCGGTCTTTTACAATACATTTTTAACAATTCCAGTTAAAGGTGTGTATGTTACGATTTTATCATGTAGAATTAAACAGTATGCAGTTGTATTAGCCGATATAGGCGCGTTGAATTCCATTTCTATTTTTATATCTACACTTGATGATTTTACCGATTCATTTTGTTTAGAACAATCGATTACAACTATAGGGTAACCATCTAAGTATTTTTCTGGTGATAGTAAAGGTGCATTCGTTTTACCATAATATGAACTTTGGAATCTTGCATACATATCGTACAATATGCTGTACTTTTTATTAGCGAATGACACATTTAAATTATCGTATGGAAAAAATTGTGAATTTAAATAAACTTTAATATTTTTCAAGTTGCAATGATCAAATTGGCCTGCATGTTTGGTGATGGTGTCTCTTCTGCCTGTTTGTAAACCAAATATAATATACCTGGCTCGTTCCACATAATTAGATGTTTTAACTGTCCAAGTGTGTCGATCCGTAGTTGGCAAGCTGGGATGTTCATGAAATTCCCAACTTCTAAAAGGAATTACAATATCACGATCAGCCTTTAACTTTCTTAATAGTAGCATTCTATGCTCGTCAGCTAATTTTACATGTGGAACTCTCCATACAATTTTGTCTAATGTTAATTTCCATTCTAAAGTTGCATCTGTTGTACCGTCTGGAGCTTTAATAATATCTTTATCGTTTGAAGATCTCAACAAAACTAATTCTTGTTTAACGTTTAATATTATTTTCCTATAATCTTCAGCAAAACCAAGCAACAAACGTAACGGAATATGAAAATCAAAATTTCCATTTGTATCTGGAGTGATTGTGTCTTTTGCAGGTAAAACCCACCCTGCAGGTTGTATTAAATTGGTTTCATTAGGTGATATAGATGTTAATCCCTTTAAAGTTGTTGCAATACCTACTTTTTTAGTAGAATCAACTGTTACACCTGATATTTCATATCTAATTTCATCAAACAGGAAAGCCATGGGATTATTTATAAATGGAACTGTTGTACCAGTAGTAGTACCGTCCTTTTTAGTAACTTTTCCTTCAATATACAAGTAACTTTCACATGGTAGTGTGTAAATGTCTTGATTTTGTATGGGAATACGAATTTCATCGTTATTGTTTAATTTTGATGAAGTGTAAGGGTTGTGGGTGTGATATTCTTTTTCCCATAGGGTTTCGTCGAATGTTGGACCCTGCGCTATATCCAGTATATCCATAATCGGTTAATTGTAATCCAATTCTCTTTAAGAAACGAATGTTCTCGCGTGTTAACTCCTCCACAGCTGAAGAGCTACTAATGCGGTTTCCCGTAGGTTGTTCGCTTTTAAATATTAAACCCATGATTTTGTATTAAAGTGTCGATTTTAAATGTAATCTAACCGTAATAGGCTCTTCTCGGAAATCTATCAAGTTACCGTCTTGATCCAATACGTTCAACACGATGTCTGAAATGAAAGTGGTGTTCAACGGTAGATATACCAGGTTTTGTGGCTTTTCAACAATTTTAAATCCAGGTGGCACACTGGGGTAAAAAGTATGTATTATATGAGTATTTGCTCCATCTCTGTAAGCTCCTTGTATAATGTTACAAGTTATGTCTATACTATTGACTTTTAATATTGTAACAGTTTGTTTACCAGAATGTGTTTTATTTGGTTCTAAAATTGCTCCATCTTTGGGAAATCCTAATAAATCACCAATTGAGTCTGACTTACTGAAATCTATATAATATTTTGAAGTAAGCTCAGCTTTCATTGTATTGTTATTACCTTTTAGCGTTATATTGTCTTTTCCCATTTTATTTTGCAAAAATTCATTAATATGATCAATTTCATAAGAACCTGTGGGTAGAGTGCAAACTTCCAAGTCTGTAAACTTCCCACTGGCATCTTTTCCTTTATAATAATGCAATAAGTTATTTTTACCTTCCGTAACATTGGGAATAGAGTTGTAAGTTGTAAAATCCAACAGTGCTGCCTCCCAAAATCTTCCTTTTTGCAAGCGTAACGCTGGAAAAAGGATACTTCGTAAAGTGGACGATTTTCCTGTTAATGATACCGTATAGGAAGACATCTCAATAGTGACTGATACTTTTAGCTAGGAATTCCAAACATAAATGGCCGCATATTGAAGTATTATCAGGTTGTTCTCTTTTATAGTTGTAATATATGTTTTTAGCAGATTTAAAGTAATGTTCAAGTTCTTTAGGTGGTGGCAAATTTCCAAAACTATCAAAATAATATACATTACTATTTAGTTTCTTATAACACACCCAATGGGTGCCGGACCCTTCAGTATTATCCAAATTTACGATTCCAGTCTCATTTTTCCATATTTTCTTTGGTAAATTGTCTTTCATAAATACTCCGCGGAAAAATGGTATTTTTAAACAGGAAATATATTTAAATAATTCAACATTAGTCAACGCTTTATGTGGTATAACCAATTGATTTCTTTTATTTAATATGCACGATACGGTCTTAGGTATAGACCAGCCCCGTTTTTTACCATTGACCATATTATCGGTTTTTTGTTATTTTTCCTCGGAGAACGTCTTTTTAGTCTAATATTACCACCATGTTTCTTCATGGTTGATCCTTTTTTATTCCTACCCCTCCTTTTTCCACCTCCTACCGCTGTTTTAGCCTTCATACCTGCTGTTACCGCTAAAGCTGCTGCTTTTTCTGCAATACTAGCGTCACTAGACTTTACTCGTTGCCAAGCTATATTCGCTAGCTTTTTATCAGCTATTGACCTATTCTTTGAATCGGTAAACGTGGAATATGCGATATCGTGTTCTTTACAAGCCTGATCTAACTTATTTATGCCTGGATCGCCTCTTTCCAGTCGTTTTTTCAATTTAGTTCCTGGTCCGCAATACTGATAACCTCCCGGTATGTGAAATTCGTATGGTAAAGCGTCTATTGCTCTATTTACGACAGATCCTACTGGAATACGATTTAAAGCTTTACTTAACAGAGAAACCGCTGTGGACGTGATACCGCCTCCTTTCCGTATAGTGTCTCGATATGGACTGGTGTAATGAAACGCCATGATTGTCTTTTATATTCGAAAAGCGTAACCTATGTGTTACCTCTATGACAGGTTGCACATAAATGATGTAATTTATGGTGTTATTTAATTAAATATCAAAAGTACCCCAATCTGTTGATCTAAACTTTTGTGTATTATGATTAAAAAAGTATTTATAAAGAATTTCTTGTTTAATCCATGCACTTCTCATTTTTTCATCAATAGGTTTATGTTGTCCGGCTGCAATATAATTATGCATATCAAATAATAAATTACCTATTACTTTAACAAGAAAATTAACAGTTACAGCGTTATCAGCATAATCAGGGTCTGCAACATTTGTTAATCGTTTGTTATCACAATTCCACCATTGTTTTCCAGTTGGCTCTAATTGTATTATCTGTTCATAAGTAACAGCATCACCAGGCTTTTCACCAATACCTAAATTTGTCAATGACTTTCCTTTACCATCCCAAACACTATTGTTTTCTTCAAGTAAAGTAAACTTTTTATTTCCCTGTACAAATACATCTCCTTGTCGTGTTACTACTTGCTCTTGTTTCACAAAACCAGATGTTTCTTGTTTTATAGTTTCCTTTATTTGCCCCACCGTTGCACCATCTGATGGTGCAGAACCATCTTTTACATTCGCTAAACAATTACCAAAGCAATCAATAATTCCTACATCACGTGTAATACAATGATCTTTGATGTATTTTAAATTTACAGCATCATTTTCATTCTTTGGATAACCTATATCGTTAATAACAAATTTATAAAAAGAAAACCCATCTTTTGTCTTTTCAGGTATTATAGAATGTAAATAGCGTCTATTTATGCTGTCTTTTTCATCTACAGGGTCTGCTACGTTAGATATACGTCGATTTTCAGCATTATACGTTTTTCCATCGAATTTTAACGTATTTTTCAATTCCGATGATAAATAACCTCTGTTTATTGCATCAGCGTTTTGATTTGGCTTACCAACGTTGGAAATTCTATGATTACCCGCGTTATATGTGTTTTTGTCTAGTTTCAGTGTTGGTAATATCTCTTTTTTTAATACTTTTAAATTTATTGCATCATTTTCATCTGTGGGATCATTAATGTTTTTTAACCGTTTATTACTAATATCATAATCTCCATCAGGTGTTTGTGGTAAGCCAGCACCTCTTTTTAAAGTATTAAAGTAATATAATCCATCCGAGGAATATCGTCCGAACTTGTCAACACTCATGGTGCAACTGAATAACATTCTAGAGTGTAACCCATTTTTATAATATTAGTCTCGATTTCTAACCCGTATCAGTTTTTTATACAAATTCTTAGTCTTTATCAGTTACATTTTCATCGCTCCCGGGACATTTAAAATATTTAAAATTTCCACTAACTAATGCTCCGTCTGATTCATTTCGAAACACATGATTTTTATGAATAAATTGTTCACCAGACAATTTTCTAAATCCGCTAAATGAATTTGGATCTGCAATTAATATATTTTGATAATCATTTACATCCATTAATTTAAATCTTTGCTTATTATAAATAAACTCTTTATTTGCACTGTCATATTGTAATGTTTGTCCTACAGTTGCAGCATCATTTGGATCTCTTCCATTATGCAAGTCTTTTATTACTTTATTTTTACATGTAAAAAATCTAAAAGAATGATCTGGATCTAGATGTACGGTTTGTGATAAAGCAGCTGCATCTTGAGCAGTATAACCCAATCTCATATTTGATAACCCTTTACCCATGCAATCCCAAGCATTATTTTTGTATGTTAATAAATTAAATTTTTCATTACCTTGAACAAATTCATCCCCTTGCTTTGATACTACTTGATCTTGTTTTACAAAAGAGGTTGTTTCTTGTTTTAAGGTTTCCATCATTTGACCCACTGTTGCACCATCTGATGGTGCCGAACCATCTTTAACATTCGCTAAACAATTACCTAGACAATCAATAACTCCTACATCACGTGTAATACAATGATCTTTTATATATTTTAAATTTACAGCATCATTTTCATTTTTCGGATAACCTATATCGTTAATAACAAATTTATAAAAAGAAAAACCATCTTTTGTCTTTTCAGGTATTAATGAATGTAAATAGCGTCTATTTACGCTGTCTTTTGCATCTTTAGGATCATCTACGTTGGATATACGTTTATTTTCAGCAGTATACGTTTTTCCATTGAATTTTAACGTATTTTTTAATTCTGATGATAAATAACCTTTGTTTATTGCATCAGCGTTTTGATTTGGCTTACCAACATTGACAATTCTATGATTACCTGCGTCATATGTGTTTTTCTGTAGTCTTAATGTTGGTGATATATTTTCTTTTAATACTTTTAAATTTATTGCATCGTTTTCATCTGTGGGATCTTTTATGTTTTTTAACCTTTTATTAGTTATATCATAATCTCCATCAGGTGTTTGTGGTAAACCAGCACCTCTTTTTAAATTATTTGCGTAATATAACCCATCCGAGGAGTAACGTCCGAACTTGTCGACACTCATGATGCAACTGAATAGTAATCTAGGGAGTAACGCATTTTTATGAGATTACCCCACGGTTTCGGAGTTCATCCACTAAAGCCACCCATTCGTTTTCCAATCCAGTATGACCCGCTTCTTTAGCTTCATGTATTAGTTTCATTCTATCCACCAATTTATTGATATTATTGTAATAAATCACATTTGTGTTATATAGTTTCTTCATTAAACCTGTACCCGTAACGGACTTACTTCTTTTTCTTCGTTCCTGAGCACTTACATCCAAAGTGGATGCCATAAATCTTCGTTTTACAGGTTTTCTTTGTGTTAACGGCATTGTTTGTCTTCTAGTTGGTATTAACTTGGATACAAATTCTTTATATTTTAAAGACTTAGATCTAAAAGGAGGCTGGTCAGGTAAATACTTTCTCCTATATGCATTTGTCTGTTCCAAAATATTTTTATATGCTTCCATGTCTTTTTCTTTCACTAACGATACTGAAGGCTTATTTTCAAATAATAATTCAAATAATCCTTTTGTGCCCTTATACCTTTGATCACCAATGACAATATTATCATGTTCGTCAACGTTTAACGGGCTATTACCTATCATTAAACCATCTTTTGTTAATCTCGCTCCATAACTATGGTAATTCTTATTAGGAATTGTTCCGAGTAACATTTTTACCATGTATTTCCTTCCTAAAGGTCCTTTGTTATGAATGTTTTCACCCAACAAGCTTATGTTTGACGGACCTTCCCTTGCTTCTTCTTCTTTTTCCTCTTCACTAGCAGTTGATACATCTTCATGTCCTCTTTTAGCTTTTACTTCATATAATTCTCTTATACCACTATAGTCTGGTGATTCTAGCTCTCTTTCGGGTTCTCCGCCGGTAAAACCACTATATGTAGAGGATTCCGGGTCTTCGTCACTAAAATCTTCTGATTTTACATTTTCTCTTTCAAACTTTGTAATAGGTGCAATTGCATCTCCTTCCAAAACGGGTTTAGCAAATTTTTTGTTTAATTGTTTCAAGGGTTCAGTAATAGGTTTAAAAGTAGATTCAATAAATTTCTCCCTTTCGCTAATACCTAATTTTAATGCTCTGTTTTTATCTCGAATAGAATCACTAAGTGATTTTATTTCCTTTATTAACTTTTCTTGGTTAACCATGTTTGTAGCAAGACGTGTTGTACAACAATGAATGTTTTACATCATGATCAGTGTATTAGTATAAATTTATCAAATCCTATCCTGTATCGACCATTGTTTAGCGGTTGTTCCTTCATAATTGTTAAAAACCCATATTTTTCAGCCCAAGCCTTTCCACACAACTCTTTAAATCGTTCAAATGGCATATCCGCACTTACATGGTCATAATATATGTGTTTTAGGTTGGTTTCATCCTGTTTAAATACAATTAACATGTTTGCATTGTCTCTAATGAGCTGTTTCGGTATTTTGCTGTAAGTTTGACCAATATAAATGCTATCTATGTTGTTATGTCGACCCATGGTGAAGTAATTTCTTATTGTATTTTGATTTTCACAAGATACGTCGTCAAATATGAATACTGAGAATGGTTTAGCCTCTTGCGGTTGCATGACACTCTCGCTCGCGTTGAATTTAAAATATTTAACTTCAGGCACATTATTGAGTATTTGTTCCAATAACTGATATTTTGGTTGTTGTAGTGACTTTGAAAATACATATAAATTATTAAAACGTAATCCTTTAGGGTTTGTAATCAAATTGAATACTACATTTGTTTTTCCACAATTGGAAGGACCGGTAACCAGACAACGCACCGTGTTTGGTAACAAAACACCGTGTTTCCCAGTATTGAATTGAGAACCATCCACTGTGAGTTCATCTATATTATTAATAGTAAAATTGTCTTTTTGCGGTATTATCTCCATCCTTTGTAATGGTTCAACCCAAAATGATGCTCTATCATTATATTAGATCCTTTTTAGGTATCCAAGAATCTTCCGTTTTATTAAATCCTAACCATCGTACTTTAACCTTATCCTTTTTTCGTTGCAACACCTTTTCAACTAAATATACATCACCTACTGTTGATTTTAACATTTCATGTCCATAAAACCCTCCTTCAAGCAATTGTCCTTTATTATCTTTTAAAATGTAAGTTTCTGGTACTGTAGGTTGCACCTTAAATACGGTAAATACCTCATTTGTCCAGTTCGGAAGATATCTTTTACTGAATACACCTTTGTATTTGCTTATTCGCACTTTATCGCCAACATTAAACCTTTTAGGCTTTAGTTTTTCAACTTTTGGTTTAGTATTCATTTTTATACGTTTTAATACAAGTTTTTCAT
This sequence comes from Neoaliturus tenellus, assembly GCA_030545055.2. Classification (NCBI taxonomy): domain Eukaryota; kingdom Metazoa; phylum Arthropoda; class Insecta; order Hemiptera; family Cicadellidae; genus Neoaliturus; species Neoaliturus tenellus. Next base: position 239,453,502 of record CM061531.1, on the reverse strand, counting down.
TTTTATTAGTCACTTGGCTTGGTTTCATACCGATAGTTCTATGAAACTTGTTATTGTAATCGCTTATAAGTTTTGGTAACATATCAATCCATACGTGTGATCCTCTGTTGGAAAACATCTTATACATGGCACCTTTTAAAGTTCTGTTAAATCTTTCAATTATTGATGCTTTTACCTCTGAATTAGTTGAGTAATGGTTAATGTTATGTTTTTTCATTAAATTTGCAAATTCCTTATTAAAATATTCTTTTCCATCATCAGTTTGTAAATGTTTTATAGTATGTTTGTCTCTTTGTATAGCTGTTTCCATTGCTTTTGTAACACTTTTGCCACTTTTATCTTTTAGTGGTAAAGCATCTGCCATTTTTGAAAAACAATTAATAATAGTCAATATGTATTTAAATCCTCTATTTTGTTTACTGTAAGGAATCATTTCGATTAAATCCGCTTGATATAAATCATTTATTCCTTTTATCACTGTATTTCTTCGCGGAAACTTTCTTCTTGCAGGTTTATGAAGCTCGTTGACAATTTCTTGCTTCAAGTTCTTCATATTGCAGGTTTGAATGTTTCATGTATCACATGTATAATCACAATGAATGTTGTCTTAAATATTCACATGATTTATATAGGTCAAGGTCATCCAAACTTGTGTAAAAAAATGGGGAACACGGCGTTGGACTTGCCGTGTTCCCCATTTTTTTACGGAAGGAGAAAGGAATAAGGTTGAAGTTGTATAAGGACGAAGAATAGGTTACTAGTTGATAGGGTTTAGAGAGTAGTGGCCGAAAGGAAGAGTATGGATTTTATCCGGCATAATATGCCTTTTATCATCTTGAGCTGATAGTGCCCTTTTAACTTCAGTGACACTGTAGACCTCATGTTTAAAGCTTCTAATAGTGTTGAACGTTGCAGACATTGTAGAATCTTCAAACAAGCAGGTCTTGTAGTGGTCAAATGTCACATGTTTCTTCAAGTATGATGTTTTGACTCCTTTAGCTTTCTTCACTGTCGGTATGTCATTTTCCATATACATCTTGAAGGAATATAATTTGGACATCAGCGCAACTATTTCCTCCAAAGGCATTCCATTTGCTTCATCTTTAAATTTTCCAATTACTTTTTTATTCTTTTCATTATAATTTGGATGGTTCTTTGGATAGTCAGAGAAGTCAAAGTCGTCTTTGTATGGGAAACTCCTTAGATCTTCATACATGTCCAAAGTCTTTATCCAGTAGATGAACGCGTCGGTATCCATGTATGCAACTCCAATGTTGTCTCTTCCGTAGTGTTTAACCATTTTGTTGTAATGGAAATCATACATCAGAGTTTTACTTATATCCAAAATCGACATTCCAATGTATAACGGACGATCCATCACTATTGTTGTTTTATTCATACTGACAGCAACTAGATTTTCGTTTATAATCATTGATGTTCCGAAATTTGGTTTTTGCACTAATTTTTCCAATTTCCTAGGATCACTTACTAATTTTACAATTTTGTGTTTTCTCTTGTTCTCCAATGTCTTCCCAAAGATGGCGTTGTTCATTAATTTGTAGAAGTCCTTTTCAAATGCTGTTGTCGCTGCAGCTCTTCTTGTAGTGTTGGAATCGATATATGGTTTCAACCAACAAGACTGGGTGAATTCAATTGCTCTGTGAATTTTCACTATACGTAGGCCCAATTCAAGTGCTTGTTGAACTACCCAGTAGTGTGCCACATATCGACTCTTATTCTCCAAGGTCATCATCAGCTTGGGCCATCTTCCTGTCGGTGAAACTTCAGTCTTGGCTAGGAGAGGCAGGTCGTAATGATGGTCGTGAAGGTGTTCTGGATATTCAAAATCACAGTCCAAAATATAGCCTGTTTGGCCATCTTTTGGAATCCGTGATATGTCACCGATGGTGGTCGGGTCAATCCACTTGAAGTCTGCGTAGGGAAGTGGATTTGACATCGCCCAACCATAGAGGTTGTTCGCATCAAAATATCCAAGGTAGAGTGATGGTTGTTGCTCGTCGAAGTTGGGGATATACTTGTTGTTGGCCTTAACATGTCTTGTCACAGCTTGAGTCAAACCACCTCGTACACCTGATTCGATCATGAGGACCATATCGATATCTGTTAGAAGTTCCAATCGACAGTTGGTTGACTTTAGCATAGCTTGCCATGCTAATCCTGGAGATGTGTACGAGTGCAGAGGGTCCAGTCCATAGGCGGAGAAGCAGGTGTTTCGAAATTCTTCCATCACATCGCACAGCAGAGTTACGTCCAATTTTATGTAAAAGTCAGAATATTCCCCTAAGGTTTGAATGTTTAGTTGGTTCCAAACATTACAAGCATGATTGTAGTCTTCAACAGTGATTGCACTTTCATTTAACTTGCTATTGAAGGCTTCAATCGGTGGCAGACTGGTTTCTTCAAATTTTTCTGCAGAAGTTATGTAATCATAGGGGAACACTCCTTTACGCATTACTAAGTCCAATTTATCTTCAGGTACAATTTTGCTGGTTTCTTTTAAGTCTTCTCTTCTTAGGTTTTCAGACAATTTGCTCAAACTAGATGACATAAATCTATAAGAGTCTACGAAGCGAAGTTTAATTTTACCTACTGTTTTTGAGAAACTGATGTACTTCTCCAATGTTTCAGCTAATACTTCAATTTTTCCATCATCCCGTCCTAACTCTGGGATAATGAAGTGGGAGTCATAGCCGCTAAGATTGTGTAACACGACAGGGATAAAGTTTGGTAGTTTGTAATTTATATTGCATGAATTACAAGCAGCTCCTCTGTATAACCCTGTCAGGTGATCGTGATCTCTTACTTTTGGATTTTCTTCACTGAAACTCTTTTTGCATAAATAACATCTTGATGCTGAATTGTATTCTTCTTGTTGATTTTGGTTCAAAGGTTCCATGGGTAAAACATTACCGAATAAGCGTTGCACCTTTTCAGCAATATCATACAACTGGTCTACAAAATACTTAGCGGCTTTTTCCCCACGGTAGAGTATTGGAGTGGATGTTAACCCATAGTGTTGTAACTGTTCTTCAGGCAAAGTGGATTTCACCAATAAGCAAAAACTGTTAGGTTGATGCAATTGATATTTGGTTCTTCTAGTCACCTCACCATTCGGAAGCTCCTGTGGTACTAACGTGGATTCGAAATCTGCGTAGACGGCTACTGGAATCCGATATTGGTGAACTGTTTTGTTGAATTGGATGAACGCTCGAGATGGCGGTGGCAGACTAATCTTCACTTCATAGTTGTCATTACAAAGTCTTTGGTGCTCCATCAACCACTCCGATCCTCCACGTCTGAATTCCTTGCATGTAAAACAAAAGCATCTCTTGCATATTGTTATCTTACGATTTTGTTTTGACACTTGTCGTACAACCAAAGATTCAAAGTTTTTAATATAAACATAATGTGAAATCTCACCTTTGGTTATCAATAATAAATCAGTATGGTTACTTTGCTCTACTTTTCCTACTCGTAGTGGATACACATTGTTTGAATCATCTAAACCGAACACGTTAACAGAAACACCTGGATTTTGTTTCTCAAATTTAGTAATTTGATCAAGACTCACAGGATACGACATTCCTCGAAAGTTATAGCGGTGTTGAACAGCTTCGTATGCTATGCTAGGTCTAATAGCATTATGTCCCACGTATTTTGCTAACATTGCATACCGGAAACATTCATTGTCCTCATTTTTCACATTGATACATGATTTAGTATCTCGGATAACCTTTGGTAGAGGGATAAAGCTGCTACCTCTTATACCATATCCATGCTTGTGAATCCTCACATCCATACCTTCAATCGATGATAACGTCCAGCCAGATCCTCTTCCTTCATGTTCTTGGAGTTTCATTAACAGTTCATTCAAACATTCTTCTAAAATTTCGCTGATATCAGATGTGGTTGTAAGGGTTCGGTTTTTAGCAATGAATGCTCTCGGTGAGTTTTCACCATCGCTATTAGTAAACATAGCCTCCAACACCAATCCAAATTTTATAAAGTTCAATCTTGTCAATTCTTCCGTCAATGTTTTTACAACTAGTTTTTTAGCTTGAGTTAGAAAATTTTCCAATTCTAATTGCAAGTTATTAATTTTGAAATGAGTTACAACTGGTCCTGGCAAGGCTGTGGTGCGCAGTTGTCTTATATCTTCCACTTCTTCTGTATCCTCTTCTTCCATATCCTCTTCTTGGGTACGCAGTTGTTTTACATCTTCCACTTCTTCTGTATCCTCTTCTTCCATATCCACTTCTTGGGTACGCAGTTGTTTTAAATCTTCCACTTTTTCTTTCATTTCCTCTTGAATAAATCCTCCAGCTGTAGATGGTCCAGCTCCGGCAAATTGAATAACACTTGGTCTTCTTCTTTGCATTAACTGTAAATAGCTAGCCCAGTCCTCCTTCTGCTTCTGGGGTTTTTCCAAAAAACGATCAATCGCATCCAAGTCTTCTTCACTTACTACAATCTCTTCTTTTCTGTCCTCTTCACGATGCAATTCTCGGTGTAACTGTAGATAGCTATCACAGTCGTCCATCTGCTTCTGGTAGTTTTCCAATAACCGATCAAACGCATCCAAGTCTTCTTCACTTACAACAATCTCTTCTTTTCTGTTCTCTTTATGATGCAATTCTCGGTGTAAAACAAAGATATCTTCATCTTGGAAAAACTCACCACAAATATCGCAAAGAGCCATTTTTTTTTTTACAGTTTGGCTTTGAGTGTGCACTCGGTGAATGTCCACGCAATAATGAGCAGCGCGCTCAACCGGGTCCCTTTATACCCGAGGTTGAAGGGTGGGGGAAGGTGACGTCATATACATCCAGTTTATCAATCATGTAGTAGATTTGGCTTTTAAACACCCATTTTCAATTTATTCTTCAACAGGTTTGATAAATCAATGATCTTTGGTCTAAATCCACTACTTTGTACAAATTTTTTGTTTGGGCACTTCTCGTCCGGAGCAAAAAACTCTTTGGTCAAGGTCAAAATTTTTTTTCTCAAAAAAAGTTCGGGGGGGGGGGGGTCATTACTGTATTTAGGTCAAGGTCACGAAAATCTTTAAAAAAATTAAGCCCCACCTGGGGCACTTGGGTTGTCATCGCTGTAGCCTCCAAAGAGACCCAACTATGACAACAAGGCAACATCCAATGTCGTGTTCCCTTCGCCACGCAAGACTTGTAAACATTTACTGCATTGTCTTTTCAATAGCTAACAAAACATTTACTTAATTTTGAGAGAGGTTGAGGACAGCCCTAGTGGCTTACGCCCTCGGTCCGAGTGCAGAGGCCACCGCAAATTGGCCACAGCTGTGGTCTGCATGTCAGCATACAAACGGACCGAGTCCCAAACCCAGCCGCAATATTGCATGCCTGAGAGGACTCATGCTAAAATTGGTTTAAAATTGTTTTACACGGGGGTCTACTCCCGTACCCTACCGTTACTATTTAACTTTATCAATGCAGTAAATTTTTATAAATCTTTGTGGGTCAAGGCCACACGGACATTAAAAAAATTTCGGCCCCCGTACATCCATGGCGAACCACGAATGTTCGGGGGCCTTGGGGACTAAAAACACAAATAGCTAACAAAGATTCATTTACATAATTTTGAGTTTCCAGAAGGGAAACAAGAGGTTGAGGACAGCCCTAGTGGCTTACGCCCTCGGTCCGAGTGCAGAGGCCACCGCAAATTGGCCACAGCTGTGGTCTGCATGTCAGCATACAAACGGACCGAGTCCCAAACCCAGCCGCAATATTGCATGCCTGAGAGGACTCATGCTAACGTTGGTATAAAATGCTTTTACACGGGGGCCTACTCCCGTTCCCTGACTTTACAATTTACTTTGAGCATTGAAAAAGCTCAAGGGGGGATTGCTAAAACAAGCGTATACACTTTAGAAACATAACACACTTACAACACACAATTGAGCTCAACGTAGTCAATGCTGGAACAAGCACATACACATTAAACACATATAACAAACAAGACACAAAGGATAAAAGACACAGGAGACATAGGGTACAAGTAAAACACTCTCATATAAAACAATTCGCAATACCCAAACGCAAGCGCAATATCTTACAACTAATACAAGTCTTAAAGTTAGAGTAGACTTCGCTAAACACTGAAGGCGCCATTCAATGTTTAGTGATGCCTATGGCGGTCCGTCCCGATCGTTCACGTTCAACGCGCGGGAGCGGACTGCGAGCCGGCTCTGGCCGGACCCCCTTATATCCCCACCGGGGCTGCCACGCCCAGGATATCAGGGGTGGGGGTGGGGGTGGGGGTGGGGGTGGGGGTGGGGGTGGGGGTGGGGGTGGGGGTGGGGGTGGGGGTGGGGGTGGGGGTGGGGTGGGGGGGGGGGGGGCACTTCTCGTCCGGAGCAAAAAACTTTTTGGTCAAGGTCAAAAATTTTTCCGAAAAAAAAGTTCTCGGGGGGTGGGGGAGGGGGTGGGGGTGGGGGTGGGGGTGGGGGTGGGGGGGGGGGGGGGCACTTCTCGTCCGGAGCAAAAAACTTTTTGGTCAAGGTCAAAAATTTTTCCGAAAAAAAAGTTCTCGGGGGGTGGGGGAGGGGGTGGGGGTGGGGCTGGGGGTGGGGGTGGGGGTGGGGGTGGGGGTGGGGGTGGGGGGGGGGGGGGGCACTTCTCGTCCGGAGCAAAAAACTTTTTGGTCAAGGTCAAAAATTTTTCCCAAAAAAAAGTTCTCGGGGGGGGGGGGGGGGGGTGGGGGTGGGGGTGGGGGTGGGGGTGGGGGGGGGGGGGGCACTTCTCGTCCGGAGCAAAAAACTTTTTGGTCAAGGTCAAAAATTTTTCCCAAAAAAAAGTTCTCGGGGGGGGGGGGGGGGGTGGGGGTGGGGGTGGGGGTGGGGGTGGGGGTGGGGGGGGGGGGGGGCACTTCTCGTCCGGAGCAAAAAACTTTTTGGTCAAGGTCAAAAATTTTTCCGAAAAAAAAGTTCTCGGGGGGGGGGGGGGGGGCTCGCTAAACTTTTTGTCGGGGGGGGGGGGGGGTGGGGGTGGGGGTGGGGGTGGGGGGGGGGGGCACTTCTCGTCCGGAGCAAAAAACTTTTTGGTCAAGGTCAAAAATTTTTCCGAAAAAAAAGTTCTCGGGGGGGGGGGGGAGGGGGTGGGGGTGGGGGTGGGGGTGGGGGTGGGGGTGGGGGTGGGGGTGGGGGTGGGGGTGGGGGTGGGGGTGGGGGGGGGGGGGGGGCTCGCTAAACTTTTTGTCGGGGGGGGGGGGTGGGGGTGGGGGTGGGGGGGGGGGGGGTCAAGTGGGTCAAGGTCACCCACTACACTTCTACTCTAAGTGTTAGCTATACCCCCTCCACAACCGAGTCCCTAGGCTGCACAACACCGCTCCGCCAGTATGTCTCCAGCTTCCATGCGGTGCACCTCGCTGTTTTCTAACTCTCTATATGTAAGTATTTTTACAAGTCTTGAATATAGGTCACTACACTTTAACTCTGGGACAATATCGACTTGTAGTATTTCAGTGTTTTGACTCAAGGTCATCACACTTTAACTCTAGCACGCCGGTTATCGTACCAGAGGTGCTCACTAACCTAACTTGTAATGTTTAGGGTGGCGTTTTCACACCACGTAGTATCGCCATGAGTGTTCAGTCCAGATTTTAGGTTAGATTAATTTTACTGTGATCTTTTCCAATTCATTTTGCCAAAGGATAAGATTTCTTTTTATATATCGGTATTTCTTTAGAGTTATTGGAGATTTCTTTTAGGTTATTGGAGATTGCAGGGATACAATTAGTTTATTTTACACAACTCTTTATCTTGGAGTTCTTCCACTTTGACTTTACTTCCTCGCCCTCACAACCTAAGCTGTACAGTAAGGTTTCTTCTAGTGCCAACTCGGGCTGAGAGTACAGTGTGTTGACTGTAGGACAGCTCATGGTGAAGTGATGCGATACTCCAGTGTACAACCTCACCTTCCCCCACCACTGTGACCTTCCCCCACTCCTGCTATTACCCCCTCCACTTTTGCCCTGGCTCATGCGCTACCAACAGTCTCTCAGTATTGTGCGGACTTTTGTGAGGGGAAGCCATGTCGCAAGACACTTTGGGTAAGAAACTTAGCCGTGTTAAGTCTTTATTGGCTGCTCAGTGTCCACCGCTCAAGGTCAAGCGGGTTTCGACTTTAGCTAAATGGCGTAAGCTGTTGCGAGGACACCCTAAGTTTTATACCAAACAGACTAATGTAAGTTTTACTGATGAAGATTTGTTTAGAATATTGGAAGAAATGACTTTTCCTTGCAAAGTTCAGTTAGTTACTCCCATTCCTGACGGTTTAGAGTCTTAGTCTCTCGAGCCAATATACCTAGAGTGCGCGGGGCTGGACAGTCAGTCGCTCGGTGTCTGTCGTAGGGTGCGCATCGCGGTTACAGTAATGATGAAACGCGGGAGTTGTATCGGTTCAAGGTCACTCGAGCGGTGTCACATGACGGTTTAGGCAGGGTCACGTTGCAAACTTTGAGTTTCCTTGGCACTTTTGCTGTTTCTCGTCTAATTTCGCTCCAAGTCGTCAAGGTCATTGAAACCTGACTAAAACTCGGAGCGTAGTGCGAGAAACAGCAAAAGTGCCTAAAAATTTTAGGTTTCAGCGTGACCTTGACCTTTGTGACATCGATGACGTCATAATGGTGACGTAAGGGGTGATGACGTCATCGCCACGTCATTTCTGCAACGTCATGGGTGTGACGTCACAGAATGACGTAATTGGTGATGACGTCATCGATTGCGTCATCGATGACGTCATCGGTGACGTCATCGGTGGGGTCATTGACCTCGATGACGTCATCGCTCAGGTGACCTTGAACTGAGCCAGCTCCCGCGTTTCTCCACTACTGGAATAGAAGAAGAATGCGAAATGCAAATGCGAATGCGAATGCGAAATTGTTTATCTTCTTTGTTACACTTTGTTTATTTGCTTGTGGGTCGATTTCTTTTACCTTTTCGATAAGGATTTTGTATGACTCATCCCGTTTGTTTTTGTTATGGTAGTCTTTGCTTGTTAGCTTCCATAGAGGCATTCTTGCACCCTAAATAGTTCTATAAACCCTAGTAAAAAGTCTTTGTTCCAAGAAGTCATACTTACTATACCAAACACCACACTAAAAATACTTTTCCCACCTTAAAAACTCACTAAATAAACACGCGAGACAACAGAGTTACCAAACGAACTGATGGAAACAAAGCAGTGGTCTGTTGTTGTGCAAGGCAGACGGCTGGCAGGTGCGAGGAGCTACGTACATTGAGCATGCGCAGATGGCTGGACTGAGCGACTAAACTGAGGTGACCATACACACGGTGCGTTTGAACTGCTGTCAGTTCGATCTGTCAGTTGGATTTATTGAAATTTCATCAGTCCATCAGTTCAGTTTTTTGGTCTGAGCTCAGTCCAAATCCTGCATACAGACGATCAGTTTTAACTGTCAGTTCTTAACTGTCAGTTAGAACTGACAGTTAAAACTGATCGTCTGTAGCGGGCTTAAGTCGAACTATATTGGAAGAAAAATCGCAGTCCCGTGAATTTCGGGTAAGCGAGGGTCGGTTATAGTTGTGACTAAAGCTGTGAGTGTTGTACTGTATGTAGGCCAGCGCCGCGGTACCCGCGTGTTTTATTGCTATTGTAAACACTCCCGTTGCTCATCTTTCCATTGTTCTCGAATGTACCTCAGTCAGCGGATCCATTGTAGCCGCCGAGTTTTCCTACGATTAATATATTGTAACTAGGTGATAGGTGAAATGTGTATGCTGTTGCGACACCTGTGCTCGCGCTGACTTGGGCAAATTTTCGTCGCGATTTTGCTTTTGGTGATGTAGGTCACCCAGTCAGTTAAAAAATTTGGAACCTAAAAATTACTTTGCGTGATAATTTTTATGAATATGCGGATGGTTTTAAGCTGACAATCCGTCAAAAATAACGGGTTAGCCGTAGAGTATCCTGGAAGTCCTGACAGTATATTAGTGTTAAACTTATTTTTATAATTAATTATGTTCATATAATTTCTTTAGCTATATGAAGTGAATGAGTAGAACTAACTGTTAAATATACAGAAGTTCAAATTTTGGGTAGGCCTAAATGCCATTATTAAGCACAATAAAAATAGTGTAATATTAATAAATTAATTGATTTATTTATTTTCAATTAACTAAATGTTTCGGCGGATTAGTTTGTGCCATTTCGAAGTCAAACAATCTTTGACAATTTTCGGATTAACAATAACTTGTAACGCAATTTTGTACAGGTCTATATAATAAAACTCAATGTAAACTAAATCATATGATATCATCTTAAACCTCACCTATGTATAATACCTAAAGTTTTTTTTATAAATTTTTCAATTGCTTTACTTTATTTAGTTGGCCAAGGATTGGTTGATTTTATCTGCACTCTGGTAAGGATAATAATAATATAGTTTATTGCCATAGAATACATTGTTAATACAGTGCGTGGCAAACGTCAAATATCGTTCAGCTTGTAGTCTTTCTCATAAGGTTTCTTAGGGAATTTCTTTATCTAAATAAAAGTGCATCCGGAACTTATGAGATGGTGAGCAAAGTTGGACATAGTTGATTTGTTTAGTAAAGACCTAAGAGCTTGAATGTGTTCCTTAAGGTAAAAACGAACCTTGAAACTTCTTTTATTTTGGCCGATCCAATATCTATCATAAGATAATATTTAAAGACTAAATTCTAAATGACAAACGTGTTACTTTTCACGATACTCTATCGTGTGTTTTTTTTTTCATTTTTGTAGTAAATATTATTAATAATTTGGTAATAAGCAGGCTACAATTAATTGTTTTTCCCTATTACTCGAGTTCAAGATTAAATTGGTTTAAAATTATTTATCAATACATTGTGTTGTAATCTTATCTCAAAAACCATCCTTAAAACCAGCAGTGTTTAGGTTTCTTTTTTTATTTTAATCCATCATTTTCAACTCTAAAATAATTCTATCGTAAATTCCTTAATTGTTTACATTCTTTGTTCAAATCCTGAACCGTAACTTAAACCGATCGCCGTTGCCGATTTTCACGCCCCCAGCATGATAACGCTTCCCCGACGGCCTTGAGCCCCGCTGACGTCATCGGACCGCTAATGTGGCCGAATTGTTTGTTATACCTCCATTACAATACAAAGCGGCTGTTCTATTGTGCCTCGTATTGTATGATAATAGCCCCGCTCGGCCCGGCCGACTTTATTCTATATGTTTAATGTCATAAGCCGCGGATCCGTCATATCTCCGGGAGAAACTCGCTGTCGTTCTCGGTAAACAATCGAGATCATGACAAACCCTACTTCTGAGATATTGGGTTGGGTGGTAAACACTTTTATAAATGCGTGGTTGTTTTCTTTAGCTACGGATTCGCCGACTTAAGAAGAAACTCGCTATCTTTTCTACTAAAAAATAAATCTCTGAGTAAGTTTTGGTTCTATGGTAGGCCTATATAGTTGTACATGATGCGTAGGATATTATTTAGATGGTACATTGAAGTAAAATATATTCAGGGGAGATTTCTTCAATATTGAAGACGGTTTTTTTTGACAAACTAACGTTGAGTCTTCATACGTTTTAGAGTCCTTTAAATAGTTTTATTTTACAGTTTTATTGATTCCCAGGTGTACTTACCATAAACGTTTCCGGTGAGGGAGGAAAGAGTCTCTCCCAGAGGGCTAGAAACTGTTGCCGATTGATCATGCATACATTATTTGCCTTTTCGACACAGTGTAATGACTATTATACTGTTTTAAGTGTTTAAAGTGTCTCGTTTAAACACTACGAGGACTGCTGCCCTTGCTTTTTTACTGTATTAAAAGAAAATCTATATATTAATAGGCAAGCACGTTTCTTTTCCTCCTTTTTTCTCAGCTTGTGTGCATCGTAGGAGTCAGTTGCACAATTTTACTTGTGTTGATTATAGAAATAAGTTTATATGGCTCCACTGAACACTATACAATACTATTTGGGATATTTATATGAAAAAAATAATCAATACTGTATAATTTAAATATTTTATTTTAGATTAAATTAATTTTTAATTCGTTCTCACCTACCCTGTTAAAATGGACCTAAATTTAGTATTTTCCTCTCAACAAAATCTTACAGTTTTTTTTTTTTTTTTTTTTTTTTTTTTAATAGGAAAGCCCTATGTAAGTTATGGTGATGCCACTTCAACTCATACAGTAATATTTTAGTCAAAGACCAAGTATAGCAATTAGTTTCTTTAGTTTGCCCTTTTTAGTAAATATAATGCACTAAAGTAAACTTTGACACCATGTTTACGCACTTTTATCAAATATTTATTTTCGTCCAAATCAAATGTCAGACGTGACGTACCACGTGGACAGTGGCGCCCGATTTGGCCGGATTTGCCGGCCAAACCTGGTACTGATTCGCGAGAAATCTCAGGACAGATTGTAAACGTGACACGTATACAATTAATTCAGTCAACCATTTTATTATTTGCAATATTGTTTTTGTCCGAAGTGTATATTTTTACAGTGTTAGATTTGGATTTTTGTTATGCTCGTTGATTGAAATACGTGAAGATTTTTTGTGCAAATTTGAAATCTATTTCAGATTTGTATTGATTGAAACTACAGCAATAATTGTTTCAAGGTCTTTTAGAACTCTTGACAAAGTAATGTTATATAAATTTAGGGGAACCAAGATATTTGGATAGTGCAACCGCAGGTCAGTCGACCATTTAAATGCATCTACAATAATAAAAGAGTAGATTTTTGTTTGTTCATAAATTTTCTTCAATATTTATAAACAATTTTTTGACAAAGGACGATATACTGGCACAGCATTCTTCACTACTTATCTGCATATTGACCGATGCGTTTGCTGCGCGACCAGTATGACCGCATCGCAGCAACGACCTTCGCATTGATGCCGATCTCAGTCCCGCCACCTCCGCCTCCGCCTCCGCCGCAGCCTCCCGTGCACCGCAGCCGTCACGTCGGTCACGACCCACCCCGCGCCGCGCCGCAACGACCGCCGTCTACGTCCAGTTAGTTAGCACCCTAACGAGACGTTTATAGACACATTTATACCGCCAAATGATAGGCTGTCCGTGCCTCGGCCGCGCAATTAAACCGAAAAACAAAACATAGTAGGCACAGCGCACCGAGTTTACCGCCAATAAAATATAATAAAAATACCCGGCCGATAAAACCGCCGTAATCGGTTTATTACGATAAATTTCAATACGGCGAAATGCGAGTTTATGTTTGAATAATAACAGCGTACATAATAACAGCGTGCCGTGCATCGTAAACCGATGCGTATCGTGAGCGCAAAAACACAATTATTGTCGTTTTTACAGTGCGCTATTATCATTGCGAACCGGTTGCGCATAAATAGGAATTAGGACCACCGCAAGCGGCGCAGCGTTGCGATCGCGCTGTTAGGTCGCGGATGTTCGTTCCTGTAGGTGGGCAAGGAGGCGACGAACGCGACGCTGCGATGTCCTCTCCTGGCCATCATCATAGGTGCAAGGTGTACGAGTAACCCAAAATGTACCAACACTATACCAAAATGTGTTCAACGTCTTTTGACCTCACGGGCTCGTGGAATAGGTATTGCTATGATAATGGGCTATGGCAAATCAAACCAGTTTAGCAAATCTGCCCCACTCTCTAAAAATATCAAAATCTAGCCAGTGGCCCAAAGCTGACTGAAACTACTGCAACAAAAGTTTATTATTTAATTTATTTCGTGTTTGATTTAAAACATTATTTAAATTACGGAACCATAACTGTGTATATTTGACACGACTTCATAAAACGTTCAGGGTTCACAATCTCCATGAAATAAAAAGCTACGATTTCAACTCAGTATTCGCCTCGATTTAATCCGGCGATGTCGAAGGAAGAAACGAGGTTTTATTAGTTGCTTCGTTACTTTCCTGGTCGGAGCGGTCGTGTTCATTATTGTAATACCCCACAATAAATAGCATTTTATGAGCCCCGACTGTTATTATATTTGCATGGCTCGCTTTAATACAGTGATGTTGGATATAAATACGACCAAGATGGTTAATAGGGGTTTCGAGCACGCTACCACAAGATCGGGTCTAGCCCCCCTTGCTGGGTCGATACAATAGTTTTGATTTTTAATAAATATTTCTACTGTAGCTGATAATTTATCGTTAATTTATTTATGTTGTATACTGATCATCCTTATATCTAATGGTTATGAATCTTCTTTGCCATTTACTTTATGTTTACGCCATAATTTACATTAAAATAATGTTACAATGGATTAAAAATATTATTTTGGCGTATTAATTTGTCACAATGATTGATTGACGAAATGATCGTAGAAATGTTTCAATCGTGCATTTGTTTGCAACTTTTTAATATTATTTCTTCGTTGAAATATACCTTTTAATTTTTTGTACGGAATGTTTCGCTCGTTATGTTATCTAGGTGTGCGTTTCTATAAGTTACTCATATTCTCAAACAGCGGGGAGGAAACCCCGCGAAACTTTTTTATGTTTACTGTTGAGAATTTAATTAGGCCAAACACAATAGACACTGCATTAAAAGATAAAACACCGTAACGGTAATCCGTCATGAGCCACTTACATGTACGGTACAAAAGTGCGCGGATGACATTGTTGGGCGACATTATCGGCACCGACAGGGCCCGGCGCGTCGCGTATCGGACGCCACTATTCTGTTATTGCCGTTTAGTTTTTCCCCCTGAAACCCTGTGATAAGCGACTTTATTACGCCGGCCCGCCATACTTGTTTATAAATTTACCATTGTCCGTTCGGAAATGTTTAATGCGTTCTGTCGATAAGTTTTAATAGCCTATGTTTATTGCCGTGTTGCAAGTGCTTCGGCTTTTTCCAAAATGGCCGGCCGGCATTTTAATGGACCTTTATTTTTAACGTACGCATTAACGCCTTACATATTCACCGATCGATGGTTTTCCCCCGGCGCTGCGGGGCGCGGGGACGAGTGAAACGTCATTTTGTTCAAATCCGAAACATAAATATGTTTTATACGCCAGTTGTATTTTATATCGGCATTTGTTGTTATACCTGCCATCACGGAAAAATAGGTTCGGTTTTTATGGATATTGTTAATAACTCTGCAAATGTTCTCGCTTCCATTTCGTTTCCCGATGTTTCGTTACAACGTTTGCTTTATTACTGTTTGTTAAATTAGGTTTTTGTTTTTTGTTTGTGTTCGCCGTGCCGAGGATAAATTGTGTTGTGTTCCGTAATGACTTGGGAATAAGTGTACGATGTCAGGCATATGCTGTTAGGCTTGTTTTATGGCCTAATACTTATCGATACACCATATAAAATTTAGTTGACTCAATATTTTTATGTTCGTGTTTTAGAATACTCTCAAAATTCGTTTGTCCTAATTCAACACCAATCTTCTTTTAAGTTCAGCGTCTTCATCACAACTTAATATATTTTGAATACCTTGAAAGAACAATGAAAGGGCACGTAAAAAAGTCCATTGTCTGCATGTTAGGCGTATTGAGTGTCCCACTCCTAAGGTGTGACAAGTGGAAGGTCCACGGCTGATCCCAGTACCGTGAAAGCAACGATTTTGGAGCGAGGGTAGAATCAGCTGTTTCAAGCCGCAATGGGACCACATAGTGTTGATGGTTTGAGCCTAAGACCGTTCCGAAAAATGAGTAAAGTTTTTGTTTTAGCAAGTTATGTTCAATGCAAATAGTTTTTCTCCTATGGACCTTGCCATGTCTTATTTTTCCTTCGCAGTTGCTTCGGTAGCAATACAACTTTATTGATTTAATGTAAAAATTGCTTTGAAGAAATTTAAAATTAACACACAAAAACTCCAATGTTACATTTGTACTTATCTAGTGTAGGAGTGTGTGTGTGTAAAGTGTGAACCTCGGACACAACGCTGCCGCCGCGTTGCCGTTGCCGCGACCCCAACAATAACTACAACAGTCTCCCTAAGCCCGAGTTATGGCGCCCTTTGTATCTTATCACCCGCCGCAATTATGTGCCGTACATTATAATATACGCCCGATATTATACGTTCACATTTATATCTCCCTCCCCCAGCGCCGTTTCATTTTTTATAACTTAAACAACCCTTCCCCCACCACCGCCCCCGCCGCGCCGCCGACGGGTCGATACGGTCCAATTTATTACTGTGTGCTTGTTTTTTAACTAAACAATTAATCATTTACTTGGATATTACGAGCGGATCACCGTGTTTTTCTGCTGTATCGATTTTATCCCTCCCTCTTTTCTGTTGTGGGTTTTTAGTCACAAAAAGTATATCCTCCTTTGTTACCGAAAGTTTTTACGTTTTACTTTTAGGTTGTTGTAAAATAAAATAGATAAACCTAGTTCAAGTGTTTATGTTTGGTTTTGAGCGTTATTTGCCCTGTGAGGTTCTGGGTTCTTATACAGGAAGCCAATTCTGGGACAGCTTTTCCGGAGTGGGGTTAAAAAAATGTATATATCTACCACGAATTTTAAACCCTTTGTTAACAATAAATTGTACTGTAAAATAATAAAATAATTCATACTTTTATTTAAAATTTTACTACCACTGAAAATTTGTTTGAATTTTAAAAAAACAACAACAAAAACGGTGTTTACAGCTCATGAAGAACTAGAAACAAAAGTTGTTATGGTCCTGGCTTTAGATATCATCGTGAATACCCTTATAAAATTGTATTTAGGATCATTTTTATTTTTAAGAATTTAAATTGGTTATTATACATTTATAAAATTTCTATATATGTTTGCCAACGAAAAGGAGCCATCGCTCCCTCTCCCAACTCTCTCTTGAAAACAGATCAAAGTTACTTAGAGCGAGTCTATTAAGTTAGACAATTCCTTATTTAGTTAGGGTCCAAAGCGTTACGGCTCTAAGTAAATTAACGTTTTTGAACGTTCGTTTGAAGCAGTAAAGCACTTAATAACGTTAAGTTATTCTAGCATGTAATTACTAATGGAATATTTTATTGCATTATGGCCCATATAAAGAAGAAAGCTTACGACGCAACTATGAGTCTCAATTTACTGGTGCAGTATTCCCCTCTAATGTAGTTTTATATGGCGTTCGGGGCTTAGTGGAATATAAAAATAAATTGTTTCTTTCTGTATATTACAGTAAGTTAGAGCAATAGTTTATGTTGTTATTGTGCAGAAGGTTATTTCATAGTTTGTTACTAACATTGCAGTCTTTTCTAAGGGTATTGCAAATCTATCTCAAGATTTGTTTATAAATATAATCTGATAAACAAGTATTTTGACAATGTTAACATATTTTATTGAGTAATAATGAAAATCGTATATAGTTCAATTAATTGTTGTGTTGATCAAGAAGTTGTAAACGTTTAGAATTAAATATCCATTTTAAGTTAGCTTTGACATTTCAATACATTACATTAGTCATTAGAATTCAACTGTATTTCTCTTTTTTCAAAACTATTGAAATTTCTGAAGCTCATTTAAGTTGTGGTGTTATCATGTATTAGGTGTTATCATACATTCATGGTAGACTATTCATTCAAGTCTCTGGTGACATTGTTCTTATGAATGTGATAAACCCGAAAGCTTAATCTTAATTAACAATTACCGTACACCGTACATTAGTAGTAACAGTAGTAGCGGAGGTTACAGCACTGTTGACCGTCTTCCGCACTCCGCTCTCCACAATCCACCACCTTCTGTTAGTGCATGCTTCCTCATTTATGCCTCTTTCTTAGATCACCTTCAATGTCTGTGCCATGACAGACGAGGTCTCCCTCTTCTGCGTCTTTTTTGAGGCTCCCAATCAATGGCAGTTTCCATCACTAGGTCGGAAAGTGGCTTTTTCAGTCTTTGATCGTGTTTTACGGTTACGAAATAGCGATTAAGCACAGAAAAAAACACTTTCCGTCCGAGTGATGAATAAGGTTTCTTATCGTACTGCAAAAATATAAAATAATAACAAATTTAAAAATTAATTAATTAAAATTTCATTATCCGTTTTATTTAAGTTTAGAAACTTTTATCTTAATTTAAATCCTATTCTATACTATAATACTAGGCGTGTCTGATAGGGGGAAGGGGTTTGCTTCACGATCTCAAAATCCAGCGGGTAGATTTTGTTTAAAATTTTCATTTAAGAGTGTTGTTTTGGCCCAATAATAAGTTTATCAACAACCTCAACCCCAGGAAAAATCAAACTTAGTTTAAATTTAGTTTAGGCCCTACAAGTCGTAATTTTTTTAACATTGTTCTTATCGGTTGCTATTTTGTTAACGAGATAACAAATAAAAGTAAACAAAGATAAAGGAATATTAATTTTTAGCAGTTTTTAACAGATGTTAACTCTGAAGAGTATGGTGTAAATTTAATAGCTTGATTACCATGACACTATAACAAAAGTCAATTAAAACCAACGAGCAAGGCTCGGTTAACCTGGTACTACAGTATTCCATAAAACAGCTGATATGTAAGTTGAATGAATGAAATGTCAAAATCTTGCATTGAAAGTGTAGTTTGCAAGTAATTTTTGTTACATTTGCCTAACTGTTTTGGATTAGTACGATTTTTCATGAGCGAAAAAAGAATTCAGAGGTTTGCGCACGGAGAAAATGAACAGATGTTTTTCGGTGCACTTTTAATAGGCTACAGAAACCGCCAAATTTGCGGACTAACTACAAGCCAGAAAACACCTGTTGTCGTGTAGTATGATGAGAAAACCTTTTTTGTTTTGTCTGGAGACATTCTCTTTAAATGACCATACGTAAGCCTAAACTTTGCCTTTCGATAGCACTAACTATCGTTGCTTCAATCTCTTAGTCTTCTTCTTATATTTTCATATGTGTATCCTCTACTTATGGTGGGTACCGGGAAGATAAATATTATCAATTAAACGTTATAGTATTTAAGGCATATTCGGAATTCGTTCAGTGCCTGTTTTCATGACGTTAACCGACCAAATCTTTGTTTTTTAACACAGTAGATTAAAAAAAAAACAAAAAAAAACCAATACAACGACGCGTTGTCGCAACCTATTCTCGTCGCAGAATACACAGTAGGCCCTGATCACTCGATCGTCACTTCCCGCGGAAACTCAGGTCATGTACCCGCGTATGTTTCACAACTCCTACCCCTCCGAGGGAGGAATCAAATCAAGCCCGAGTTAAAACTCCACACGACACGGAGCGAACGCACACAATCCCGCTCCATAATGTAATGTAATATTTGTCTTGAAGAAGCGCGGCCGGGCTGACGGCTGACGAAGACGTAATGTAAGTACAGACTGCTCGATGCACATGTTCAAATATTGTTTTATATCAGGTGGGCCCGTTTATTATTTGTTTTCCTGTGTCATTATACCGTACTTTTACACCTGAGGCAAATATTTGATCGGGCGACGTCATTATTATGATTAACCGTCTCGTCGGCGATCGTTTATTTTGGATCTTCTTTTTAATTAGTAAAAATGCTCAGTGCAGCTCAGTTGGTCGGTTGGCGTGGTTTTCGTTGTGGTTTGGGAGTTCCTGGTTAATTTGATTGAGTTCTTATTTAATCATATGTGTAGCACATAAGACGGTGATTTACTTTCCAAATGAACTATTGTTTATTTCAGGCGGCACTTCCAAGAGTTATTACAAGTGCACGGTGCAGAATTTGAATATTGGGGTTTCACTTCAATGTGATAAAAAAATACCTTAGCAGTAACTTGTAAGCTTATAGCTCTAGAATTGTTTGATGGAGGTTTTGTATGAAAACAAATGAACTCGTTAAATCGCAACATTTTGGTATATTTTATAATTATTTTGGATATTCTTAAGGGTATATACTATATTTTTGTTACAAATCCTTAAAATATAACTTTTCAAACCAAATTCTGAAAATCGAGTTCCGTAGCGGTCCCCACTGTCCGGGCGTTGGCATCGCGAAGGTGTCATCGCAACTCTACATCAGCCACCTCGCGCCCAAGACAATCCCGGGTGTTTGGCGACCCGAGGGGTGACTCGCGGCGGGGTGGGGCGGGGTCGAGGGTCTATTTGAATCTGAAGAGGGTGGCCGGAGACGTACAAGTCGCTCATTATGCACAGCATTAATCACGGTGATGGGAAACGCTCCCATATTCCGTTTAGCCGGCACTCGCCTAATGTCTACATTCTCTATAATGCATCTCGCCCTTGTACTCGCTATATATGTGTCTAATGTATTATGTATATACGGTCTATTGTGGCGGGTAATCTATAGCAGTAAACCTCGAGTTTGAGTTATGGACGGCCGGCAAGCGTCGCCGCGCCGTCTTTACCCTTCTCTCCCCGGCTACTTAGTACCTTACCCGCTCTTTTGTTACCTCGTTGAAATTATTTATAGACGCGTTGTTTACCCCATTTGCAATTCGTATGTCGCTTTGTACATTCGCAATCAGGGCGGGTTGGAACGCTCCGTTTTACGAACGCCGAGACGCGAGCGTCTTGTCTCCTTGACTGGTTTATATTCCGCCCTCGGGGATATTGAGCTATTGTAGTCTAGTGATCGGTAGACGTTACTGCCATGACGGAACTGCTATCGTGCGTCGAGGGGCTAGCTGTCTGTGAATAAAAGTTATCGTCCAAATTTGTTAACAAAACGGAGAAGATGAAACACCAGTTTAAAACTATGAAGAAGCTGAAAATTGAGTTCCAGAATTTCCTCAAGTGCCGTGGGTACTCAAGTTATTATTGTAATTTCGATTCGTTGCAACAGAATATTTCAAACATTTACAATTTATTAAGCACTTTTCCGTTCAATAATGTATAAATCTCAATTGCTCAGTAAAAATTTCGTATTTCAAGTAATTGTTTAATAAACTTCATTATCGCACGTTTAATTTTTTTAACGAAATAACCGACCAAAGTTTTTTTTTGTTTGTCAAAGTTGTAAGTGATTTTTTTCACTCATGGAACATCAAATCATCGCAAATGAAATATATCGGGATCCATTGCGGTATTTACCGAAATTCCCCACCAGCATTTCACAATAAGTCACACAGCACCGCGGAAATCACTCGTGTTCGACAAGCATGCTACGCCGACGGAAGGAATTCACCAATGTTGGCTGTCGCTGTGGTCTGTGACAATTAGTGAGAGCATTGCACATTCGGGATTATAGAGCAATGTAAGCATTGATGCGGCCACAATAACACGCGGGTAACTCAAATATCGTGTACCGCTAAAATATATAGCCGTCGCACCACTACCACTTGACATCGGCAACTGTGTACCCCGGAATTGGCCCTAGTTGGCCGGATGTTTGGGGGGATGGTATTTACCCTGGTTGAATGGGGTGGCAATTTTAGGGAAGAAATATCTGTTATAGAAGTTGAGTATCTGCTTTCCTTTCTCGGGTGGTCCATGTGGAAAGAGTCATTACTATTACTAAATAAATTGATTGCTGTTTCCAAATTCATGCGTATTCGTACAATTCAACGACAGTCAATTAAATTTAGTATCACAAAAAAATAAATAAATAAAAAAACTACCACGTGAGCTAGTTTCATTGTTTCAATCATTTCACTATATTATCTGCAAAAGAAACTATATAAATTTAAAAGTAATTGAATTACGAGCTGTTGTGATTTTTGTGTGATATTTGTTTGTTCTTACACCACAAAGATAAATTAATGCATTGACTTTACTCGTTAAGTATTATGGTTAGTTTTTTGTGTTTGTGTAAAACAAAACTAAGAAAATATCGTTCATGCTATTTTAATAACATTTTAATTAAATATCTTTTTATGCATCTTTAAATTTTAATGATTATGGCTTGGTTTGTCATGTGACTACATTCTAATAAGTTCCCTATTCATTCTTAATTCTGGCAAAATATATATATTTTTTACACAATGAATTGCCTAACTTACATACACAGCAGTACAATCTAGACCCCCCTCCCCCACCGCTACCATCACCCCAGCCCCAGGGCCCTCTAGACCGCAACCCCTGTTCTCTCATGATCGTCCCTCATTGTCGATTTATATCGGTCAATAGAGGCCCACTGGTTCACTGCCCTTTTTCATCGATTTGTTTACTACTATTGGCCTACTTTTTCCTATAGGGTTTTCAATTTTCAGTGCACCTGTAGGATCTTTAGCTTAATAAAGTGGCAAAGATATTATGTATGGAATAGTTAGAAGGTGGTGTGAAGAATTTTTTCTTAGATGTATTTTTTTAGTCCATTAGGTAATTAACAGCATGCTTCCAACAGTATTTAAATTTAAATACAGTTTGCGAGATCAATTATTCTAGTCAAATTTAGTTAATCCCCAGCTTGATTGGTCACCGCCTTAGGTTGTAAGTTTTTCTTTTTTGTTGACAAAGTGTAAAATTGGAGCTAGTTATCACTTGTTGATTAATTTTCACAGCCGATGTAAATAACTGTATTCATTTGTCAAATAGGTCGGGCTGACAGGTTCGCAATAAGTGAAAATAAAATTCTAATATGTTTTCGCTGAAAATTTCCGTTGTGAAAATTGAATCGTTAATCAAAAACGGGAAAGCGAAGAGGGAATAAATTGTTTCGAAACGTTGTCGGACCGGGCCGGAATGAAAAGTGGATATTGGATAGATAATGAAATAAGAGCATATCTAGGGCGTGCGTTTGTCGGAACGTACTCCCCGGGCATTAAACATGTACGAACAGGTAAAGCAATACTTTTCAATTGGACGGTAAAAGTGGAAAGCTGTGAAATATGCAAGATGAGCATCGATCACGGGTCCAAGATCAATCCGCGCTAAGACCGCCACCCGCCACTCGCCACTCGACGCTGCTCGCGCTTACGCTAATTAAACCGTTAATATTTATAGCGCGCCAATTATTCAGGCGGCTGGCGCAATTGCGATTTCCGATTGTTCGGTTCATATGTTGCTGCGGAATATGGCGAGAAACGTGATAATTTAACGGAACAGGAAGTGAAAGTACAACCCCGTCTGGGGAGCTGGCTACAGTGGTGAGAATAGTGGAGCGGGTAAACATTAGTGCTCGAGAACTAAAATCCTCTTCGCCGCGCGGTATAGTTGTCCGCTCAGATGTATTTTATCCGCTAGCGGTCGAGATAAAAATTTAATTCTCCCTCGCACCGAGTCACCTATAACGTGCAACAAAATCTGATTTTTCTCTGGAGCGCCGACCCGCTCCTGTATTTCGGTCGCGAGTTAAAATTAGTCATCAATCAAAAATCGGATAATTCGATTGGTCCGCATTATTCGTCGCGTATTGCGGGTTTTTTGCCGGCTTTTGTTCGCTCGGACGCGGGACCCGTTCATCACCCGGGCCGCGGAGACAATGAAATCGACCTTCGCATACTAAATTATTGTTTATATTCGGAATATTGCTTTTCCAATTAGCGTAGTCCGCGTCCGCGCTAGTTCTCCCCGCCTGACAAGCTGCAACACTCTGATAAATCGTGTTACGCTTCCCATTCACTTGTAACTCGATTCATCTAGTTTTAAATCGTAAATAAAACACATCGTCCTCTGTTTTACGCGATATGGAACTGCCATTCGATTTCTCTTTGTGCTCCGCGACGTAAATAACGGCTCTCCAAAAATTCAAATTGCGATTCCGCGCGATCTTTCATCGCGACCGACGGTTCGGAAAATTATTGTTTACTCCGATATTGTTAATTTAGCTTCGACTCGCTTTTAAAATCGCTTACAAACGTCACGGACCGTTCCGACGGATTAGTTTCAAAAGCTTTGTAACTAAGTGATTTTTTTATTGTAAATATTAAAATCAGCATGGCCTTTTTGGGGCTTTAGCTTCATATAGTTGCGTCCGTTTAAAAATGTTTGAAAATTATTTATGCTGCGCTATAAAATGTGGTTCTTTCGTTTTTACTGTCTAAGGCTAGGCGCACACGAACGACTTTTCAGTCGGCCGACTAAAAAGTCGGCGTAGAGGAAAATATCGGACCCATGTTGGTAAATACGACCGCGCACACTAGCCGACTGCACCACGACAGTCGGCCGACTGTCGTGGAGCAGTCGGGACGAGATGGGTCATGCCCGATTTTCCCGCCGACTGCTCAACGACTCAACTGTCGTGGCGTATGGGTAAATGCACGGAAACAAGTTGAGATGCGCACACAGCCGACTGTCTGCCACGATAGTCGGGCATGTCTGCTGTTTGTACTTGGGAAATACTGTGGTTTGTGGGGGTTTATTCAGAATTTTATTTACACATTTCCCCCCATAACTTTAGTTTAAATCATAGAGAATATGGGGTGTCAATCATTTTTTTATTCTCTATGAAAAGATATGCAATTTGGAATGATACATAAAAAAATTAAAACTACCAATAAGAACCCATAATTAAGGGCGAGATTTGAAACCCTAACCATCTCAAAAAGGACTTTGGGTTATGCTAATAACCCAAAGTCTTAATTAATTGCATTTACCTAAGGATATTTAATAATTCTTTGGCGTTCAAAAATTAAGAGTAAAAATGATCTTTTTAATCTTAATTTTATTAATGAAGATAAAAAATTTAAGATTTAGGCTCTGGTCTACCTGACCCCGAATGCCGCCTCGCGGCCACGGCCGTAGCGCTAGTCGAGTTTTATGGCTGCAGATGTTTACGGGAATCGTGTTCTAAAATTAACTCATTAAAATAGAAATTGACTCTTAACTTTCTCTAAAAGTAGAAAGAAGGATCTCGTCTTCTCCGGTTTTTATAATTTTTTAATAAAATTTTAAATTTCAATTGTAATTGTCTAAAGTCATCTGTTTTTCTCTAGTGTCGAGTTTTATAGATGCAGAGGTTTACTGGAATCGTGTTTTAAAATTAATCAATTAAGGTAGAGATTGGCTCTTAACTTTTTATAAAAGTAAAGAGACGGATCTCGTCTTCTCTGGTTTTAGAATTTTTAAATAAAATTTCTAATTTCAGCTAAAAAACTGTCTAAATCATCTGGTTTTCTCGATGCAAATACAAGGGTTTTTTTAATCGTGTTATTTTCTGCTAAATGCAGCCTAGAGCTATAACTAAGGTGTCATATTAAAGAAGAATGACGGTGCAAAATTTCCTTTGT
Source organism: Neoaliturus tenellus (assembly GCA_030545055.2). Taxonomy (NCBI): domain Eukaryota; kingdom Metazoa; phylum Arthropoda; class Insecta; order Hemiptera; family Cicadellidae; genus Neoaliturus; species Neoaliturus tenellus. Next base: position 239,428,411 of record CM061531.1, on the reverse strand, counting down.
TATACTTTGGTAATTATTTAATCAAAACTAATAGAAAACTTCAGTTAAAAATTTAGAAAAACAGATTATTTTAGAGAGTTAAAGCTGAAATTAGAAATTTTATCAAAAAATATTACAACCAGAGAAGACAAGATCAGTCTCTTTACTTTTAGAAAAAGTTAAGAGCCAATCTCTATCTTAATTGGTTAGTTTTAAAACGCGATTCCAGTAAACCTCTGCATCTATAAAACTCGTCACTGGGGAAAAACAGATGATTTTAGACAGTTATAACTGAAATTAGAAATTTTATTTAAAAATTCTGAAACCAGAGAAGATGTGATCCGGCTTTCTACTTTTAGAAAAAGTTAAGAGTCAATCTCTATCTTAATTAGTTAATTAAAAAAAAACAATTCCTGTAAACCTCTACAGCCATCAAACTCGCTTATCGCTACGGCCGCGAGGTGGCATCATTCGGTAACGTCGTTCGGGCTCAGGTAGAGCGGAGCCTTAAAAATTAAAATGAGATAAAAAATTATTAGGGTATTACTTGAGGGTGGCCAAAATTCGCTCTTCAGATGGTACAGCCATCCTCATCACAGTGTTTTAAAGGGTTATTTTGGGCTTTAGTAATTTTGATAACTCATCGAAGCTGGAAACACTCATTCGTGAGTAGCTGAAAAACTTTTCGGGACATTGTCGTAGATCAGTGTATAACAAGTAAAACTGGCCCTTAATGTGTCTCGCACTATAAATAGGATGAACCCAGTATTTTCTATTACGCTTTCGTTTTCTAAACCTTAGCATTAGCGCACATATATGACAGCGGTTTGTGTCTTAAGCCCCGTTTACACGCTCCAATATATCGGTGCGATCTGATTGCACCAATATATCGGTGCGATAAATTGGAGATCGAAGCCGCGTTTACACGCTACGATATATGGGTGCGATGTGATCGGTACCAACCATATCGTAGCGATAATTGGAGATTGATGTTCCGTTTACAACTACAGAACTGATCGCATCGATTAAGTTGGAGCGCTGTTTACACGTTCCAACCTTTCGCTCCAACCTTGCGATATCGTTGTCAATCTAGCCAGAAAAATGAAATTTTCATTTTTCGTCCAACCTCGATGTATTGGTACGATCTCCCGTCTACACGCTCCGATTATCGCTACGATATGGTTGGTACCGAACACATCGCACCAATATATCGTAGCGTGTAAACGCGGCTTCAATCTCCAATTTATCGCACCGATATATTGGTGCAATCAGATCGCACCGATATATTGGAGCGTGTAACGGGGCTTTATCCATCGTGGGAAGACGACTAAACTGTCGTGTGTGTGCGCATCACAGTCAACGACTGAAAAGTCGGGACGACTTTTGTGTCGTCCTCTCCGACTGCCAGACAGTCTTGCCCGACAGTCGGCCGACTGAAAAGTCGTTCGTGTGCGCCTAGCCTAAAGGTGAGAGGAAAAAGTAAAACTTCCTGAAGAAAAGCACTCATCGAGATTTCAAGATAACAAAACTTACAATATTTTATGAGAAAAAACTTAATATTCCTAAAAATCTACTTTCGATTTTTCTTCGTTTTGTTTCTTCATAATGAGCCATAAAGCCATTGAAATTCTCCCCGAATGGATTAGATACTAAAAAAGCCTACACCAGTCTTATGTGGATCCAATCAGTCCAAGGAAGAAGAATCTCTCATGACTGTTGAGCCGGCTGTTAACGCTTCCAGCAGACACGGCGGTCGCAGTGGCACAGTGGCCTCTGGTTGTACATCAGACATTCTGCAGCCGGAATATAATAATAGCGAGTGTTTGTTGACGTCCGAGATACCATCTCGCAGTCATTATTCTGACAAACACGCGCTTTGACGTTCGTCCCCCACATCCGCACCTCCGAGTCCCATCTTCCAGAACTCAACACGTTCTGTGATCTACCTTCCTTAATTGTTGTGTGCGTAATATATACTGACTGTTGTTTTAATTTCGTGTTATATTTTCTATATTTAGTAAGTGACACAACTAATTGTTTAACGACGAAATTACTAGGTGTCATTCATTCGTTTTTATAAGATATCTTTAGAAATTAATTTAATAAGCCTGACTTAGTTAAACCATTTTGCCCATACATTTATATACTACCCGACCCCCAGGCAAATTATAGCAATATTTGTGTAAGTTGACATTAATCAGGAGCCAGCTTAAACACTAATTAAAGAATCGCGAGTCTTCCATAGCTCTCTCAGTGTAAAACTTGTTTCACTATATTCACTTATCAATCATCCCAGTCAAACGATGTCAAACTGATTGTGAAGTGGCACAAAATCAAGAACCGACTGTGCTATTTTACTACATTATGTTCTTTTTATTCCAAACCCAGCAGTCATCCACTCGTTTTTGTCGCCCTTACTTGACAATTTGGATTCTTATAAGCCGCCAGAAACCCAAATTAAAAAATAATGAGTACCAATAACGTAATTTACCATCCGGTAGATGAAGCGATGCGCGTCTAGCAGTTGCACAGTAATGATCATGAACTGCACGTCGTTCGCATTGTTGATCGTCGATAGCCCTTGTGTGCGCTCCTCTGCCCTTACCCGCCATTTTATTTTATTGTTGGCGCCCTCTTTAAAGCCCTCAAAGTGATATCGGTGACACCTTCGTGAGGGCTTGTCAATTTTTATGCTATGTCGCTGTTCGAGATCTCTTTTTTTACGGTGAGCGATTCTTTCGCACCTCTAAAGCTGTTATCTTTCGAGTGATTCCGTGTTCATTATGATTGCAGTTGTGGGTTCCAATAACTTCAGTGGTACGTCATTATTTGTTTTTTTACTGGATGTTTGTATTGTGTAGATTCTTATGATAATTAACTTCTCAGTTACATTTGTTTGGCATTCCAATAAAAATAGTGCAACACATCCGCGTTTACATGACAGAAACCATATAGGCCTACTAAAAGTATTTGAAAATTCATTATTGTGAGAAAGCCTTTTTTTATTTTATCCTTTATCTTGAAGCGTCACAAAACGATAATCATATCGCCTGCTCAAATACTCATTAATTTGAGAACAAACTATTGAAGAATTTGCATGAAAAATGCGAGTTACGCCAGTTCTTCTTGTGACATGTCTTATTTCACGGTTCTGCGCAATGTATGATATTCCTAAACCCGAACATATTTGAGAAAACACTGCATGAATGGTAGTTCAGCTTACGAACTGTGCTGGTAAGCGTTAGAAAAATTTCGTGATTTTTCTTATTAAAATAGTCAAATTGAACGTTTACAAAGTCGTCGGCACCGGCAGTGTCGCAAGGCATCATTGCTCGCATCTCTCAGTTTCTTAATTAGCTGCACTCTCTGGCATCATTGTGACCGGCTCCTTTGCGCCACATTGTCGAGTGTCGTGTAGCGACGTGCGCGTCTTCTGCTCCGATGATTAAAGGAGCGACGCGTACACATCCGAATGCAGATTTTTCGCGCCTCATCGTTTGTGCGCCGTAACGCATTATTCGTGTCGCTTTTGTTCGGCCAGTTAGCTCGTAGAGGATTCGGCACCTCGGAATTAGTCGTATCTGCCACGTCATTAGCGCGTGTGCGCGTGCGACGCGTGCGTGTGTGCCGAACAAACACGCCACCCTCCCTCGCAGTGCAGGCCGCATTGTGCCACGGGGGAGATTTCTCTATATTTGCAGCCTACTTGAAACCGAGCTGCACGGCTCTTATATAGAAAACTATTGATTTTCCCGCTCCCCACGTACACTGTACACCCCCCCGTATGAGGGAATATCGCTGCCGCTGCAGCCCGCACTTAAACAATGCCGGCGCGCTAATGACGAAACTTTGACCGGCCGTTAGGACTGCACACGCGTTATTGCTTGCAGTTTTGGTAATATTAGGCTCGGCGATCGGTGCTCAAACACAAGTTGCGCGGAATGTTTGAGTTGGTCTTCTTGCCGCATATCAACCGCTGATATGTGGACTTTTGCTACTTGTAACTTTCCCTCCCCCCGTGTCGAGGCGTATTGGGAAATATGAGACGAGTTTTCGGTCAAATATTGCTTCGCTGCTGAGTACATGATGGCCAAGAGATTTTAAAGTCTTAGTTTTGTACGGGATTTGTTTTCATGTTTGTAAAACGACGTAATAATAATCTATTTATTGTTATTTACAACTTTTACAATCGTTTAGCAAAAGTCACCTCATGATAACCCTAATCAAGAAACATTGCACTATAACGAAAAAAACAACAAGACTGTTTAGAGAACACGCGTGATAAATTTTCAAATATGAAAAAAAACTTCACGTTGTCGTACTGAATATTTTATACTTTAAAACAATTAGGCCTACTATTTGTACGGGCGAAATTCTTTAATTTTCTAGGTTTTTTCATTTGTTGGTTGAATATGGAGGCTTGAGCCACGAGGAATCAATTGCTGGAGTTTGGTATCATGGCTGGGAAAATCCGTTTTTCGTCCTAGAGCTCTTCAAAGTTCCTATGTTATTCTTATGGAGATTTTTGCATATTCTATTCATTGACATTAAAAAAAAAAAAAAAAATAGCTGATAATTGTATATATAATTAATGTATTTAAAACCAAGTTATAATTCAGTGTTTTAGAACGTTAACATGTTGTTACAAATTTTATACCAAAGTGCAGCACCCTTCTTTATGGTGAGTGGGCTAGCGAACGATGGGCTTTGAGAAATTAAAGTGACGCTTACTAATTTCACCGAGCATAGGTTCGGCCCCCCTGGTACTACGATAGTTAAATACTGTGTTATATAAAACTAACTAAACCTAATAGTGAATTTCTAGGTTTTAGAACAAGACTGTACGAATCCATAATTTTTAGTTTGCCACGATAATGTGATGATTTTAATTGGACTAAGGTACGTGATTTCAATTTTCTTTTAACCTTGAGTCAAAGATACCAATAAAAGTGTGTGGTTACTTTTGTAAAGAACTAGGAAAAGTTTTTTTTTAGGTAAACATTTTCAAAAATAACAATAAATAAAGCAGCAATAAATTACAATTAACTGCTCCACCGACCATTTATATCCAGGTGAACCTTTGTGAAGAAGATACATAGGGCCTATATTGTTATAAAAGTTAATTTATATCGAATATCTATGTTAGTATTCCATTTTTTAGGTCACCTCCAAAACCCAATCAATAGAAATTCCTGCAAATAAATAACAGTAGAAAAACATTCCACAAAGCATATAGATAAAATAACTGCTCAATCGACTAAATCGCATAGCTAATTTTCCCAAATTACTAATCGAAAAACGATTTCCTACCATTATTCGTTTATCCTAGACTTATAGGCCTAGATGTCATCCAATCACATAACCCAGCGCAAATGCAAACCCAACTAATGCCATTATTATATTAATTACGCTATCCGTATAACTTGGGCTTAATGTAATTATTTCACTCGTAATAATATATTTACGTTATCCGCGGCGGTAATGCGATACGGTTTGTTCATATTGTTGATTTGACGGAATCTAATGTGGTAGCAATAATACAGGCCGGTAATTAGTAATTACTTAGTACCTATTTCGTTCCTTGTTTATGTTGTATTAGTGTACATTATATTCTGGTGCGGTCTGTTGATATTATATCTACCCGGTGCACAGTTATATTGTTTCATCAGCACATAATTGCTGTTTACCCTCAACATTGTACCTCTAATGGATTTTCTTGCTTTTCTAGAAACCTGTGATAATCGTTGTCTGTTTTTACGTTCGGTTTTATGCAGAAACTGTATAAGAAAACTGGATTTTAACCTCAGCACAAGTTTGCCTTAACACGCGAAACACAATAGTTTTAGCCTTTATCGGTTTTTTAACGTATGGTTTGAATGTTAAACAATATTCCACGCCTATAAGTCTATCCTAGTCTACGCATACTATGCCCCGAATGCCCCGACTTGATAAAAAATAACTGATAAAAAACTTTGATTGACTATTCACTTCAAACGCAGACATAACAACAACCCACACACAACATTGTCTCCTTTTATTACATTGTCACCTAGAGAAATCACAAATTGCGTAGACACGAACGTAAATCGTTTTCAGATTACCGTACATTTATTCCACTTCTACCTGGCAATAATGTTTTATCGCAGGATAATGTTGGAGGTTTTCTATAATTAAAGTAGTTACATTTTATGCGCCATTGTTAACCAAGTGCATGATTGGTCCTTATTGCTATAAAGCTGAGTTGTATGTTAATTAAATGTGTTTTATTGCAGGTAAGTTGCACGGGGCCTCGCCTTTGTAGCAGAACTTGGCTCGTTGTGAGTAAAATACTTTTATATGAAAATTAAAACAATATCCTCCCCGTCCGCCTGGAATATACGCTTTCATTTATTTAATAGTCAGTTTAAACTTCCTGTGGAACATTGTTGTTATTAGTTCTGCTTAAAATGTGTTTTATGTTCTTTTTAATATGGTTTTACTATATTCTCTCATTAGTATATTTTTTGTTACAAACTCTTATCAATTGAAATTTTGTGTTTATTAATTAATATTACATATTGTTGAACATCTTACATGCTTTACTGGACATTATACTATACAACGTTGTATCTTACCTAGAGTTTCCTTTACTTTTCAACTGTTTTAGTAAACTCGGTTTTAATAAAAATAAGTACATTAAAGTAATAAGTAACAAAATGCTTGATCTACTCCAACAAATATCTAGATGTTTTATTTTTTATATTTTTTTACTAACATCTTAATAATTTGGTTGACGTTACTTGTATAACATTTACTTGTATGTCTCCCTGGGGTATCAAACCTGCTTAATAAATGACATTCTTCTTAAAAAAATATATAGTACGGCCATGAATTTATTGGTTGCAAATGTTATCTTGTAAAATTCGCTATGTTTTTATTTATAGTACAGAATTTCAAACCCTACTCTATTAATTATTTGTATTTTGTTCTTAGGGTTTTTTGTGCATGACTTTTAATTTATTTGCTGAATTTTTGGTTGATTTTCTTAACCGCCGTGCGATTTGTGGTTGAAAACTTAATTCCAGGTAACGTTGTAATTGACTTCCTTAGCGCGTCTGGTGTGGGGTGTGAGCGTGTGGGGGTTGTAGGTACGTGTTGTATAGACCTATCGCGCCGTAGTACTCATTGTCCGACATCGATTGCGATCACGGTACAAAGCAGCGGATGCCCCTTCCCACCTCCTGCTACGCGGCATTCAACATTTTCGGTAAAGGGGGGGGGGGGCATTAAATATGATAATAGATGGGGTCTTCATCAATTTCTTTGAACGTTTAAAAAAATCATAGTTGTAAGTTATGAAAAACAAGAGACAACCATGTTTTTTTTAACTTTGTGAACTCGTTACCAATTGTTCTTGTTGATAACATACGGTAATTAAAAAATAATTTGTGCTCACCTAACAAATTTTTACATTCCTAGTTGCGTTTACATTTAAGTATAATGCGGATTAACAAGCCAGTAATAAAACAATGAAATAAATTTAACTTGCAGTACTTGACTTGTATATCTTCCTGAACTTTGTGAAAATTCTATACTATCTTGATACTATCTCGTCTAAGATTCTTGAAATGCAAAACTCTATTCGAAGGTGTATATATTTTTAATATTTACACTAAACCTATATAATACTTGACGAAGTTAGAAATCACATAATTTAAATCTGCTAGAGGAAATAGGTGTAGTCTCGAATAACTTTGAAAGTTAAGTTTCCACTCCGTAACTATTTAACTTTTCACAAACCAAGATAACAATTTTTGTATCGGCCTTTGTTCCTATTGTAGTTTTTATTGCGTTCAAAAGTTGGGGCAGGCGTTTTCAGCCTCTCCCAAGGCAAGCCCCTCACCCTGTACCATGCAGCCTATCATTACGTTTCCACATGCTATTGTACTGTAGTTATGCGCTATTATTCAAATATCATTCGGCATCATTATCTGACGTCCGTCTGTCTGTCTGTGTGCTAAACTTATTTATTACTTTTAATTGGCGGAAACACCTTTCGCCCCTTCCAATGTTTTCAGCTCGTAATTTTCAAGAGGTATGATTTGGATATTGTCTGTGCCAGAACACTAGCAATTAAAAGAATCATTTGTAACACCTTACTCTGAAATGAGCTTTGATATAATGGTATATGCACACTTATAAATAGTTAATTTTCACCGTATTGAAGTTTGAATTAACTCATACATTGCAACCAATCGCCCAATTTCATCTTGAAAAGTTTGTGGAATAAGGATTTACCTTACATAGACCAAAGACTTACATAGATTCAAAGCTTTATATTCATTGTTTATTATTTATCTTGAAGTATTTCCAAGCACAGATTTAAAAAAACTTACAAATGAAAATTTTTGCTGCGTAACAAATAAAGGGTCTCAACTCCGAGAGGATCTGTTTTCCAACTTGTTTACGTACTTCTCGGTTGTGTATAAAAACCTGTTAATTATTGTAATATAACCAAAGGAATTGCCAGTTTCTTAAAAAAAAAAAAAACAATCAGAAAATTTGCCTTTTGAGTAGTTTGCCGCTTCAGATTGGGAAGTTGGCCACCAGAATAATTAACCTCACAACGTTTAAACCGCTCCCAGATCAACCACAAGTATGTGGTAATTCTTTAATGTAGATTTTAAACCGTCGGCAGTAGGAATGTTGGGGTACGGTGCGGGAATGTTCCTCTAGTCCGCGCCATTACCGCCGCCAGCGCCATCTGTCCGATTACGGGGCGACTGTGTTGCCGTTGCCGTACAGACGGACAGACGTAATGACATGTATTTCATCAAATTATTTCACCCGGATTATCATAGTACAGAGGCAAATTACAGGGCCAACGGTCCGTTTACGTTCCCGGCTCTTATAATTGTGTCAGAAATTGTTTCCACCGATCTAATCGGCCCTGTGCGATGGAACAATTGTACATCGGGATACAGGGCTGCTCCTCACTCGGACAGAAATCCGTGTTTTCGTATGGGATGGATTTTACTAGAACAATGCTAATGGCGTTTTTTTACTTAGGCCTAAAGCTTCTTAAAGTCGCGTCCACATTGGTCGAACATGTTCGCCGAACAAAGTTTCCTAGAACTTTAGTTTGTTCGTTGCTACCCTTTCAGGAGTAAACTATATGGCCGGTAATTGTTCATTAGGAATATTTGTTGATTTTTTGTGAGTGCCGTACAAGTTCGCCACGAATTCGGCCAGTGTGGACGCGGCTTTAAATATGCTATTTAATTTGTTCTAATTTCCCATATTGAAACTATTTTCAATTCTCAATAGTCATCATTGTGCGTGATATAAAATCTGTATTTGCACTTGTAGGACACCCACGGTATAAAGAAACCTTTGAACTTTGCCCCAATGATACCACCTTTATTCCACGACACAGAGTTGAAGTGAAAATCTAGGTATTGCGTACTGCTGTTGGTAATCGTTGCTACCTTAATTTTGGATTAAAATCTTTTATTCCCAAACCATCAAAACAGTACATTAATTTTTATAATTTTTATTATAGGCCTATTTATGTAGAAATGCATTGCAAATTTTACTGGGGCGTATAAGTGAAAAAATTTTTCCAACGTTCAAAACTATCAACTTTTTTTAAAATCAAACTGGCAACCTTTAAATTATAAGGCAACCTCCATAATCATTGTGTTATAGAACCAGTTGTTTGTTATCAATAACGAATACCGTACTAAAAAGTAAGAAGGAAACCAGCAGATGTGTCATATGATTTATACATACAATAAGTATCACTTATAATAGTAAAACGAAGATCGCGACATGATCATCTTGAGCGGCCGAATGACAGTCAGTAGGTTTGAGCGCCACGCCGCGGCGACGGCTGGTTGGGCGGGGGCGGGCGGGGGGCGGCTGTTGTCCGATTTTGTAAAACAGTGTCGACATAGGCTATTAGTTTTTCACGTTGCCGCGGGCCGCGCGCCGATCGACATCAGCCGCCACAACTATTCACACCTTCGCCTATTAAACATTAATGACCGCGCTTTGTCCGCTGTTTAACCGGCTTTTACACCTTTTTAATTATATTTCCCGCCTAATTACGGTTTTATTGCTCGCCCGACGGGTTGATTTTTCTTTATTTGCTGATCCGGTGTTATTTTGTTGTGAGTTGAATGTCACTGCTTGCTTTATTGCCGTGATGACAAGTTGATTTCGCCAGTTGAGCGATTTGATAAAATGTTGAATTCCTAATCGTTTGCTGGGACATATTTATACTTAAAACATCATTATAGATATTCAATATTTCATAACGATTCATTTTCATATATGATAGATAACATATGAATAGGCCTACGTATTGTATTACAGAATGGTATTATAAGTTATTATCTTCTCAAAGAAAGTTTCCTCTTGTCTCATCCACACTATCTAAATTACCCAGATTAAAGGAGGAAATTGTTTAAAAACTACAGTGTCGCCTCTTAGAAAGTTTGTGTGACATAATTTAGCTGTATCCATTTTTTACATTTATCTTTTACGAATTTTATAATTTTTACCAATTTTGTTTGGCAATCAACTGAAGATTTTTTGTAGAATGAAAGACATATTAAATGCATTAACCTTGCCAAACAACGAATAATTGGTAAAATAGCAAAGTGCCATCGGAATCAGTTCACCTTGTGCCACAAATACGAAACCCATACTCCGATGCCTTTGATTACCCTCCTTTTCGCTCTGCAGAGTGAAAATTAAAGGGCCGTCCGCCCGATGGCTTAGATGGACGTATTGTAACGATATCTGCATAAATCCACGTGTCCTAATGATACCTGATTGATGAAAGGGATTGGAGCAAGATGATGGTCCCTGCACTAATGCACTCGGTGTTGATTCCGCCCAGGGGCTACGCCCTCTGACAAACTTGTTATTGATGATGCTACAAATGCTAAGCGTGTTAGGCGAATGTTTCCGTGCTCATGATGGAACTTTCAAGGCTTTGACAGTCCAAGGATTAGCGTCAACATGGGTTTTGAAAAATGTGATTAGGTTTGAATTTGGTGTTTGCATTGGACATAGTGAGACGATTTTGATGAAGAGCTTCTCAAATTACAAGGCTTTTTATACTAAATATTTACTTCTAGAGTTGGTTTTTAGGAATGAAAAATCGTCAAATGAAGGTTAATGTGTTGATAAATATATATTTTCATTCAATATCAAATAATAACACTAGTAGTGGTATTTGATCGGTTGTAAACTGCAGTGATTCTGGATGAAACAGGAACTAGCAACTATTTTGGAAACTTGCAAACAGGGAAAGCAGATATTTCAGTTATAAAATATGTTTTTAACTAATTTGTGTCCTGATAAAAAAAACTTGGTTGAATTTCGACCAGTGGGCAATCTCTAGTACAAATAAGTACTGTATGTTGACACTGTATTATCAAATCAAGTAGAGAAAAACTACATAATAGGCTAGTTAGCTGTTCAAACTTTCTATTTAGCACACCATTTAAAAGGTACAACCTTTTTAAGAATCTGAACCCCTTATAATGAAACCTCCACTACTATTCAGAGGGTTTGGACAGTTTTTTGTTCAAAGTGTTTTGAGTGTACTAGAAACATTTTTAAGAAAATCTCCAAAAGGGTAAGCCCGAGAGATAAATTACCAGATGTAAAAAAAAAAAAAAAAAAAAAAAAAAAAAAAAACATTAACCCATTAAAACGACTGACTGTAAAGTGGTGGAAGATGTAGGTGGATGGACTATGATCGCGCTGGCTCAGATGGGCATCAATTGCTCGATCAGTTGCGAAATTGCGAGTCATCACTAGCAAGTAAAACAATCAGTCAGCTGTATAAACGGTGCCGGCGACAATTACGCCAATTTACCGCGAAACAATTATAAATATCTCATGTGATAACTTTTATGATATATAATAGTCATGGACTTCCCAACTTACTCGCAGGCAATAAAGATAACAGTTTCTGCGAGATTGTTAAACGTTAATTGAGTTGTGATTGATTATTTAATACTTTGCAGTTTTAAGAGCAACGTAAGAGGCAAATAAGAATGTAGGATGAGCGTAGAGTGAGTATAGAACAGTGAGTTGAGTGATCGTAGGATAAGTGGGATGCCTTGTGTAGTTTTGCTACCAACAAACGTAGTGTATTTATTATTACAACTGCTGTCAAAATAATATAATTATTCAATCAAATACCGCTTTTCTATAATTTGAAACTTTGAAAGCTTGAAGGGCGCAGCCCTGGGATCTGATGTAAATTAGGCCAATAGGTGTCTTGCTCATCTACAGGACACTTTCTTTCGGTATTAGTTTATTTCTCCTTCACGCAAGCTGAGGAAAAGGAAGAAACGTTTTGGTCTTACCTATTATTTTATATAGATTGATGCTGTATGTTGATAATTAACCAAGAAATAAATTGTAGTGCTTCCCCTAAGCATACAACAATTGGAATCTTTGCTTTTGGGTTTTCCTATCGAGTTAGACTGAATTGTTCAATATTTTATCATCATATTAAACCATCGTATTGTATCATCAATCTCTGTTTTAGTCATAAAAATTAGTTAGAGCTGATTAGGCCTATACTTAAAAACTAAATTTTTTAAAAGTTGTTTAGTTAAATATTAATGTTATTAATTTTAGCTGTATCATATGTACAATGCCTGTATGAATGAACGACGTATAATTAGTGTATTTAAAAAATAAAACTAACACTTCAATTGCCACTTACATTGTAAGGCCTCATGATCGTCGTTAATGACTACTGTACATGCAAAGTAAATCGAACAAGGTTTTCATAGAAATAAGTAAAACATGGTCTTTGTTTGACTGAGATTTTGCTTAAGATCTAAACCATCAAAATATGCATTAGGGAAATGTATTTTTTTATCGTTCTAACGCTATTATCTTCACAAAATAATACTGAGTTACCAACATCTATCACATGATGATATACAATATTGAAAAAAACAAGCTTATTACCGGTATATAAGTTTATAATAAATTACAAACTGTCCCAGTTATTGTTTTTACTTGTGCTTGGACTTTATTTTTTTTTTTCAATTATATAGTACATGTTTACTTTTGGACGCGCAACGCGGCTGCGGCGAGCGCATTCCTCAGCATTTCCTGACGGCCATCGCCATTCTGTTTCACACGGAAGGAAGTCCACCTGAGCCGGCTATTAAGCAACACCTCGCCACTGGATCAGCACCGTCAGCCAGGTGAGCTCCGGTTTCGCCCGTCAGCACGCGTATATTGCTGACCCGCCATACGCTATTCCCTTTCGCGCCGCATATAATATTCATCCGTCGTCATTCGTTTAACTGGCGAAGTAAAAAACCGAATAAAAAATGTTTTCGGCGCAACCGTTTTATTATTAACCGGGCAGGTCGGGTGCGCATGGGCGGCCGGTCTTGCCCGCATTAAAGTTTCACCGCCGCCAAACGTAGTCCGCACTTCATCAGTCGGCTCATTGTTTGGCAACTTTTTGTGTCCGGATTCCGGCGTTGCGCCCCGCTCATTGGCCCGCGGGCTGTGAATAATTGAGCGGCAAAGTGTTATCGAACGAGCATAATATTTGGCGAACACCGTCCCAAACCCACCGACCGAGGTTGAGGCGATAACATTAGAAATCAACCAAATTCGTTAAGTTAATCGTTTTAGAGAAGGCTTGTTTAAAAATATTACTTGCTTAAAAATAGGCTTGTTTAAAAATATTTACTTGTCGTGAATTTCTCTGTGTATGATTATTATAGCCACAATGAGAAAAATATTGGTCAGTTTTGCTCTAGAAGTGGACGGGAGTTAAAAAAAATCTGGCCAGTTATGTACAAATATCAGAAAGTCAAACAGTGGGAGTACCATACTTTCAAAATATTTAAAAAATCTAATATATTAGCCCTACATATTATACGTTATTTCCAAATATTTTATATTGTCTATCTTGATTTTATACCACTTTGGTCGTTTTGTGGGCAATGTAAGCTATTTTCCAAGTAAACTACCAAGAACATTATAAATGAGTTTATAATTAGTTTTTAGTCGTGTACACTTAGTTAAATGAATGAGACACGAATACGACAGATTTTAAACCAACTGTTTATTTGGTTTTAAATTATATGACTAACAAGAAATATCTCAATAATTCAACTGTTTACTCAGTATAAAAACCATATTTTTTCTTACCTTCGCCGTTTTTTGTGTTTCCTTAGTAAAAAATTAACTAATGGTCGCTGTTAGTGACTCCATCGTCTACTAACCCCAATGCTAGCTAACCCCATGGACCCACAGAGTATACGGCCGCTACAAGTTGAACGCGGACAGTTATAATTGTAGACCGCCGCTACATTTATTTACTCTGTGACATCCGGCGATTACTCTGTGTGCGACAACAACTCTTTGTCTCGTTTACTCTTTGTTCTACGCCAATTATCCAATCATTTGACGCCTTCGGTTCCCCACTTTCGCCGCCATCTCCATACACATTGTCATCCTTTACGGTTACACATTTGTCATCGGCCTGTTTAGCCGATTTATTCCACCTTTTCGAATTGTCGAACTGATTGAAGAGTATTCTTTGGCGCTTGGTAAAAAATGCAATATGGATAATTTAATAGGAAAACGAGGAAACATGTTTTAGATTGGCCTAAATCGAATAAGTATTTATGCTGTTCACTTAAATGAATGGCCATACAAAACTCATTATCCTCGCGTTTTATACATTTGAGCAATGTCTGTAGCAGGTCCATGCCTGATACTTAAGAATTATTTTTAGCCGCTTATTAATTATTTCGCAATGCATTTAATATTGTCGTTGACAGTGTTTTTACAGTTTGCAAAAATCGCTACCACACCTCAATCTACCATAGAAATAGTCTGTTATATAATGTTAGTGGGTTTTATTTTTGTTGCAAAAATTCGTCTATAAAAAACTTTCAAGAATTTTTGTTATATTGTTTGAAAGGATTTGAAATTTTATGACAAATTTTGTATCATATTCTTACTTTCAAAAGTTCCCGTTTCCGGGACAAAAAAGTTTAAACCACCTGAAGAATAAACTATTATATTTCGGAATGTGATTTGTCTATCAATAGTCATGTCACTGATTGATGAATTATTCGAAAATTGGAAACACCGCGGTAATACATTACGCACTGTATATTACGTTTTCATTGACATGTGAACCGTACCGTTTGACGGCGATGCAAATATTACTAGTCCATTAAAGCATCAAACTTGGCATAACGTCGGTCTCCAACATTTAGGATAGTTTGAATATGTATCCAGCTGATGTTTATTAATTTAGTGGTCCCTCCAAACCGGTGGAATTGAGAGGGTATTTATGTTTCTAATAGTTTTTTGTATAGGGTACCCAGGAAAATTCTCTGAAAAGAGGTAATTATTTTGTGTGTTCTTGAATGTGGAGAGAATAAGATGGAACATTTACTTTTCGTGTTAAAGAACCGTAGTCTTTGCCATTGAAATTTTAAGAGGACGTTGTTGCTCCTGTAGGTTGGACCCTTACAGACCACGTAAACCTTGACCCTGTCGCATCATATGTTTTATTTATTTATTTCTAAATGATTTATTGATAGTTAAATTCGGGTCCAAAATAAAAACATTTTATTGTGTGGTGCAAGGGAAAGCATTTTTCTCTCATTGTATGTTTTGCCATTATTCGTTATAAGATATAGACCCAACGGAACCACACTTCAACATATACCGGTAAAAAATTGGGAATTCAGCCAAAGGCCTGGAATACCAAATGCCTATCCACTCAACCCGCATAATAATTAAATTATTTTGTAATTTTTTAGAAATTTAAATACACCCTAAACTTTAATTTTATGAAAATATCTCAGTTTAAGTAAAAAAAAAACTTAACCGACCGTAGTAGAACCTGAGGAAGAAGCGGGGTAGACCGTCGGTGGCGAAGCGCAATTGATTGGTGATGGTGTAACGTTGTATCTACATGTAATGAGGCGGTAACGCGTGACGTCTTGTGTCGCTCTCTACATTCTGGTGCACAATCACCTGTTGACACTGGGCCACCATGGCCGAACATTCGAGCGGGGTAGTCCGTCAGTGGCGAAGCGCAATTGATTGGTGATGGTGTAACGTTGTATCTACATGTAATGAGGCGGTAACGCGTGACGTCTTGTGTCGCTCTCTACATTCTGGTGCACAATCACCTGTTGACACTGGGCCACCGTGGCCGAACATTCGAGCGGGGTAGTCCGTCAGTGGCGAAGCGCAATTGATTGGTGATGGTGTAACGTTGTATCTACATGTAATGAGGCGGTAACGCGTGACGTCTTGTGTCGCTCTCTACATTCTGGTGCACAATCACCTGTTGACACTGGGCCACCATGGCCGAACATTCGAGCGGTGATAGGCCAGATGGATGACAGAGGGAAGGCTCCATATACAGTCCAGTCACTGATTCCGCGATCCTACCAGTTTGTTCCTCCTTGAATCCGGCACTAACTTAAGACTAAACTATTTAAGCCATTTAAAGCTTACTAGCTGTTTGCCGTTCTTCGTAAGAGGTATGTGTACGTCACTGTGAATTCATGCACTAATGAAATATAATATAGCTTCAGTTGATTTTCCAACAAACTAGTTAGATCAAAAACTCCCAAAAACCCTGACATGGTTACAATTATGTCAGTCATAGGACTAAGTCTTCAGGGCCATAAGTAAATTAATTGCTTTAAAATCTTTTCCACGAAATTTACCATTTATATACAGGGTGTCCCGTAAGTAATCTGCCAAACTCTGGGAAATGATTATATGGGTCAAAATAAAGAGAAAATTAAGAATTACTTTTTTTCCAAAAACGCCTCGTTACCGAGATATCCGCCATTTTGTATTTTTTAAATAAAAATTTATATCTCAAAAAACATTGAAGATAACTTTATGAAACTTAATATAGTGTTTGAGGTAGTAATAAATTAATTGCAAAAAAATCTTTGTCAAAAAATATTTTTCAGTTTCAAAATGGCGGCCATTTTAATTTTTCAAACTGAAATATCTCAAAATCGGTAAATTTTATAAAAATTTTACAAGACACAAAAAAGTTGACAAATTAAATTATCTAACCAATGGTACCAAGTTTGTAAGGATATGACAACAAACAATGGAGTTATTGCGATATTATCCATGAAAACATTGATTTTTCTGTTAAAAAGGCCTTAATTTGCATTGATTTTAATGCAAAATCGCAATAACTCCGTTATTTGTTGTCATATCCTTACAAACTTGGTACCATTGGTTAGATAATTTAATTTGTCAACTTTTTTGTGTCTTGTAAAATTTTTATAAAATTTACCGATTTTGAGATATTTCAGTTTGAAAAACTAAAATGGCCGCCATTTTGAATCTAAAAAATATTTTTTGACGAAGATTTTTTTGCAATTATTTTATTACTACCTCAAACACTATACCAAGTTTCATAAAGTTATCTTTAATTGTTTTTGAGATATAAATTTTTATTTAAAAAATACAAAATGGCGGATATCTCGGTAACGAGGCGTTTTTGGAAAAAAAGTAATTCTTAATTTTTTCTTTATTTTGACCCACATAATCATTTCCCAGAGTTTGGCAGATTACTTACGGGACACCCTGTATATAAAGTTTAATGGCAAACGGTAGTTTCCGATTCCACCGATGTTAAATATAGACCACCAATAGCATATCATATTTTATAATTATATAATCAATAAATCCTTTACAGTATTATTTTCTCGAGAAAATTTAATTTACAATTACGTCAAACTGTACTCATAAATAACAACATTTGCTTGAAAATTCGTGGTTTTGTTGCTTATTTTATTTTCAATACAATTGAATTAATCCTCCTCTACGATTAATTGTTAACAAACGCAATTTTATTCACATAGTTTTTTACGCATTCGCACAGAAACACCCGAATCCCGCTGGTGTATAAACGGGCGGCTTTGGCGATTCACTTTTGATTCGAACCGTAGAATAAAGGTTGATGTGACAGCGGGATTGGCGACATTTAATATGGGTGGACACCAAGGATTATATCGCTTATGTCACTTTTATTCTCTAAATCCAATAAACCGACCCGTGAAAAATTGAATAGTAATCGGCCGATACTGTGCCGGCTTACACCGCACCTCCACCGTGACTCCGTCGCGCCGCCTCTGCTATTTGTCGATTGTTCTAAGCGACCGCGTTCCATTTCGTCGGACTTTTTGTTGTTCCATTTTGAAGACTTAGATATGTTCTACTTCTAATCGGTAAACCTAGGATTTAATTCCAGGTCGGCCATTGGGGGTTAAGTTAGTTTTATTTTAATTAAAATTTTCTAATAAACATTTGAAACATTTTCTAGGAAATGTATTATTATGACAAAAAAAAATCAGGGGTTATGTTTCCTTTATATTCCTGAAAGTGATATGGGTATTTTTAAGTGAGTAAACACCAAAGTGAGTATTTATCAAAGTTATATGTTGTATTATACGGACCAACATCAAACAAAATTCAAATATTTACGAGTATTAATCATCGAGCACAACGGAAATATTTATGTGGATTATTCATCATTGTGTTACTTTAAATAGCAGACATGTGTAAACACCGTGTGTAGTAAGTATGTATTTCTCATTATCACAATGTATGTGCACCATTCCCATAAAAATAATCACACAACTGTGCCGACGACTAAACAGGTGTGGGGAAATAGTTATTGCATTACTAACTTGTGTTTTTCTTCGGTATCCCGTATCTTATCACGCGGTGACTTAATTTTCCCGGTTTCGTAATTTATTGTATCATAATGTATATATTCTTATCTATTTTCAAGATTGCGCTGCACAAATATTATAAACCATTTGAATTATGTTATTTTTAAACACACGATGACGCAACGCTTCAAGTACGAGATCCTTTATGGGGTGTTGACTCGATACTGGTGTTGTTTGTCTTTGGGGTATTGTTCAACAAATAACTAACCGTACACAATTGCTGATAATCTCTTTATCAATAATTTTTAAGATTCCACGAGAAAAACAGTATATCCATGGTCTCAACGGTCTAATATGATGGAGTTATTATTTAACCATTCCATTTTGTAACTGAATCACTTTTACAAATTGATACGGTGTAAAGTTATTTGTTGTACATCGTTATTTAATTGTAAAGACAACTTTATAGTTCAAGCATATTAAATAGTAAATATAAAAAAATAATAATATGAGACTGTGGGTAACGTGCAAGATTTTTTTAAAGATATTTCTAGACATTATGAACTCTAGTTAAACACAAATTAGGTACATAAAACATGTATCGATTATATATTTTAAGATTGGAAATGATGACTTCGTCGTATCAAGGAACAATGATTCGCATTCCTTCCCTCGCCATAACGATTTCGTTAGAGATTTAATGTCACCCAGAGATGTGCTGTCCCTCCGCATCTTTTAGCTCTCATTTTGGTTGAGTGTGACGCAGCTTTCATCTCGGCTCCCTTTTAATACCAAAATTTCTTTGTTGGTTTGTGTGGGTACGCGTCGTCCCCTCATCATCTGTTTTGGTTTGGGTTCTGCGTAGTTCGGCTAGAAGGGTCCTTTTGAGAATACAAACTGAGTAATGACTGTATTGTTTAATGGCTCTTTTGTGATGTGAGCTAATTTTGGTCTAGCCAATTTCGCTATTTCAACGTCTAGTTAGTTTGTCGATCCTTTAGTTCCTTGATATAGGCATACATGCGAATGGGTCTGTGTTGTGTTCATTGTGAACGGACACGTCGTGAATGGTGGCTTGAGATTGGTTTGGTCCCAATTTTTTGTAAACTATTGAAGTTGTAGAGACACAATTCTTACCTCTGCTGTACAGTATTGTCCAATTGGTTTCATGATATGGTTAAGTTGGCGATTTATTAGGTTACGTTAAAAAGTTACAACAAAAGGATGACATTATTCACTTTGTAACTCATTGCTTACACTTTTACCTAAATCAAACTTGACAGTAACATTAAATATGCGGACGAGGATTACAATGTTTTCCCCATAATAACAAATTATTGATTTTTTTTCTGTATGTAAACTTTTTTGTAAACAATTGTTAAACAATTTTGTACGGTAAAGGATTTGAATTTTTTCAGTTTGACAGTTTGTGTCTTTCAATCAATAAATTATATTCAATTTAAAAATCTTATTTTATGAAATGTACAGCCCTTCGACTATTTATCAATCAAACACATTTTTTCTACCACAATATCAACGTCGTTTTCAATAAATACATTTCTGATTTGGTTTCGTAGGTGTATTGTATTTTAGTAAATACGTGTTAAAATGGTTGACAAGGATTTTTCATTTGGGATCACCAAAAAATTAATATTAAAACTGTTATCGTCCTAACACTAAATAATCAACCCCAATGTCTTCATTAATTTTTTTTTTAATTTTCGTCAAATTATCTCTTTTTATTATTTCACCCTAAAACGTTATAGTTTCGACCCCTGTGCAAGGTCAAGGTGTGTGGAAACCAGCGTTTAGCGCCCTCTGAGCTGAGTCAGTGGAGCGCGGGCGGCCAATTCCTAGTGAAATAAGGAAACGTGTGGCTAGCGGCCAGTTTGTATAATATAGGCCGACTTCCTCATTTGTCCGGAGAAATGAATTGTAGGCTGGCCCCGTCTCATCCTCACCAGTGGGATATATGGCATTACTGTAGTTAGAGAGCTGGCCACGAAACTGTATGTAAAATCTATTGACTAAGTCTTGGACGAAAATTATGTTAGTAATATTCTTAACAATAAACCGTGTTATTTTTATCCTTGGAAATATCAGAAATCCTAGAGTCCCTAAAAAAATCAATACTGCATTTTATACATTAGATGTATACTGTTCCCCATTTTGTTCAATATAAAACCCTTACATAACATTTTAGTTTTGTGAGTTTTTCAAGATTACCTCGTAACTAAATCAACAAAAGAGTTTGTAAAAAAAGCGCCACTGTAGATTAAACTGTAATTTTTTGATTGCATCAACATATTTTCTCTGTTGTTCAACACGTACTATTTCCCCTGTAAAACTACTGTAATTATTTGTAACATGTTCCCACTTTGTTCCTCTTGTTTATTATCGTATTCGATAACGTATTTACACAAGACGTCACACTCACTTTACACTCGATCATTCATTCATATTCGCTAAAAAATACATTTAGGTGTTTTTTTAAGTCTTAAAGTATATAGAAACCAACTGTTTTTGTTTAAACCAACTATTTTTTAAAAGCATAACACAAAGAAATTTCATGCCCTCCTTTGGTCTCTCCAGCTAACCATGGTCAAGGTTAACATTTCTACACTATGTTAGGAAGCTCCCTGCCATCAAGAGTGTTTTGTAATGTCTTGTAAATTTTATACCACTTGTAATGTTTTGTTTCTTGTTGCTTTCTAGGAACTTTTGCATTCAGGTTTTCTCAATTTCTGTCACACAATTACCGACTGATTCTGTCTCCAAGATATACCCCTATAGGTGGGGATTTGCGTTTTACAGTGGTTAGTAGAGTTGTTCCCGTCCTCTCTTGAGTAGAGCGATCAGCAGGCGGGCTACGAGCGACTGGCGACTGGCAGCACCAACGCAGACGGAGGGTCGGGTTTTTGTTGTTCTAAATAACAATTAAACAAGTGTGGGCTGATTGGGGCCCACCTGCCCTTCTCGCTCCCCTCGCCCTTGCGCCGCGCCGCTCTTTATAGTTCCGGATTAAAATGGTCGAATGATTAAAAATAATGCACGCTGCCTTTTTTTACTAATAAAACAATACGGACATTGCGCGATTTGGACGTGTGCGTTTCCCCCATTTTTCATTTGGTTGATTTAAGTTTTTGATGATTTATTTTAAGTATTTTACAGCATGCCATCTATTATACTTTCCTCGCTTTAGTTATAGGTTGAAATTGTGTATATAGTTTATTTTTATTTAATACATTATATTTTAGTAATTTATAAGTATTTGTGTCCCTAAGATACAGGAATATGCATTTAGTATTGTGGTTATAGTTTTTCCGTTTTTATAGGTACTTGTGTTCACTGGATTTTATCTTTTTATTTGTTTTGTTTTAAAACACAACAATTGGTAGTGTTTTGATTGTTGGGAAGTACTGTGGCATATCAAATTATTAAATTGTTTGTAAAATTTTCAAATATAGCAATTATTTTTTCCGATTTTCTGGAGAAAGAAGTTTATTAAAACTACAATCGTTTCCCCTTTCATGTGAAACAACCCCATCTTGAATGGCACCCGCCAATATCGGCCGGTATTTACCAACACGCAGCTCCGCAGTCAAAACAGGCCGGTGTTTTCGCACCGAGTCGGCGTCCACCTGACCAACAACAGCGCAGAAAACACAAAGTCCGATTGACATTTCCGAGTGGTGATCTGCATCTCGGTGTTGTGGTACGCGGTGTGACCGGTGACTGGCCATGATCGATACAGTAGTAGATTAGCCGGTACTGTGCCGTTCTGTTTGCGCACCGTTACCGTCTTGGAGTTAAAAACCGGCGGACCGCAGATCGATCGCCGGCGAATTCCCGGGGGAGCGGGCACCGATAATTAGAGATGTATGTAATGATGGATGCATATGGAACAATGGACGGCTGAGCCAACACTTGGAACGATTGTCGTATCGGATTTGCCGAGCGCGGCTGTTTGCCGTGGCATCAATACGGACAATGCTCTCTCTCTCTCCCACCCTCTCTCTGTCCCTCTCCACGGCTTGTTTGGTGTCGCTTCTCCCTCGCCGTGCCTTGCCACTACACCCACACACTTTTTCACCTTTACCACTTCCCGGTTGAGGCAGGTTTGGGGGTTTGGCCGATTGTTTTGATTCTGCTGATTTCTTTATTGTTGCTGTATCTTTGATTCCTTTGTATTTCTTGTTTTGTTATTTTACATTGTTATTCTTTTTTGTTTGTTATTCCGTATCTATTTTAACATCTGTCGAATTGTATTTGAAATTGACATTAATGTTTACTTATTTTTTATTATTTTTTTGTTTGTTTTATTAGTCACATGAATTTTAATTTAACATTAATTAGTAAAATCTTTGTTTTTACTTAAGTTATGTTTGTTTTTAAAAATATTTCCAGTGAATACTTTCAATTTTTTTAAATCTTAAAAATCATATTAATTGTGAAAATATGTTTTTCATCAATTTACGACGGTCATATGTTAAACAAATATATTAGTACACACTCATAAGCACTTAATTTCCCAAAGTTTTCTGAATATTATTGACATACTTTCTTAATAACGTAGAAATTAACTAAATTTATATCAATTATAACTTGTGGAAACGGAAAGATTGTAACCCTTTTTCACAAATGCCTATGGCAACTTATGTGTTGATTAAAATTTGAGAATACTTCCTTTTATTCTAGAACACCTTTTCTTATGATTTTACACGCATAATTCGTTATTTTACACGCCAAATTCTTTTGCAACGCACCCGCATTTTCCCCTTTACACCGTTGCAAGTAGGTAGGTAGGGCCTACCGTTGTGAGAGGCCGACGTCATCAATACCGCACAATACCGAGTTCCGCCGGCCGTCTGAATCATGCATGGCCTTGCAACTTTATACATATGTTAACAAGAGCCGGGGCCCGCGCGCGCGCCCGCCGCTGTGCGTGTGTGCGCTCCATGTTTAATTAATGTATAATGTCGTTAGCCAGCAATCGATATGAGCCCAGGCTCCGGTGCGAGCTACGATAGTTTGTTCCATGCATAATTTAACAAGAACATGCAATGCCGCGATTGGTTGATTGTATACAACAATATATATGTACACCCGCCCGCCCCCACCCCCCGGCCGCTCGCTTCACGGCGCTGCTCGAATTGCACCATAAATTACTACAATTCCACGTTCGTATAAGTTAATATTATATATTTCGAATGTAAGTCCCCCTTCTCCCCCGCGGCGCTCCGGCCGACCGCCGTCGTTCCACGCTACTTTTTACTGTGAGTTAAATCTTTGTGGGAGGAAAAGGTTTTACAATTTATAGCTCTATTTACAATATAAGTTAAAAGCTTTTAGAAATATTTTCGTTATTTTCTATCCCAGCATATGTATTTCAATTTTTCAATCTGAAAAAATTCTACATAAATGATTGCTCATTAAATTGAAATAATTATTGGCTAACTATTACTTTTACTGTATGTGTAATGGAATTTGTATAATCGGATTTGTCTTCGTGTATTCTACTTTTACTGTAAATTTTAAAATGTTCTGAAACTTGACGAAATTCTATATTAGTAATTTAAAGTAATTCCTCGTGTGAAAAAAGCCCTCTTGAATGAAAACGTTATTGTTTCAAACAATTTAAGGTATTGTTTCAACTTTTTAAGGTTTTAAATTCAAATATTTTTATTATTTGTAGATTTTAATATGACAAAAAACCGTGTTTATATAATAAAATATTACAATGCGTTACAAAATAATTTATTGATTACAAGATTGAAGATTCAAAGATTCAAAATCTTTATTCATGATTTGTTTACAAAAAAATAATGCCTAGGTAAATATATGAAACGTCAAATAAAAACATGTCAATTAAAACAACAAAATGCGCTACCTATAAAATACAAACATAAATATTCTCTTTAAATAACATGTTTAGTTAACTATTACGTTTTTTTTCTAAATGTTATTTTATTTTTAGTTTTGCATTTTATTAATTTTACATACATATACAGTGTTATTTCAAATGATATGTTCATAATGACTGTTTAACGTAGATTGAAACATAGAAGTAAGTTTTAATAATAAATACTGTATAAGACCATGGCGGGCCGCTGTAGAGTGTAGGCGGCGTCGTCGTGTCGTCCCGTGCGCGCTGGGCGGATGGTAGATGGTAGATGGTAGATGTGGATGGTGGATCTCGCGTTACCGCAAGTTGTAACGCACAAGCTACTGCCAACATCGCTAATTAGATAAACACAAGTTTATGTTGCGCCCATTACAGTATAATATAAACCAACACCGCGCCCTACTCCCGCCGTCGTCGTCTTACACGCGCTGTGTAACACCGCCCTGCCGCCGCCCCCACCACTTATGGAAATATTAAAAAATTATTTAACTGTGGTAAACAATATTTTAACTGTGTTACATAAGTGATTATTTACAATAATACTTTCGTCCGGTGTTCTTATATAGTTTCGGACCAAGATTTTGGGAAAGTGAAGATGAAATTTCCAATTTTTTATCTGTCTGCCTATGTTGATTCCGGTTTCTGGTATTACGAACTAAGAAATTGAAATCTGCTCCATTTTGAAATAATCGTACTTAAAGTATTTCTTTGGCTATACGTATGTTAATGTAGTATTTGAAATGATAAAAAAAACGACATTGTGTACGTCGGTTTACACCAGCCGTTATTATAGAGTTTAATGAATTTTAAATTTTTTTAGTTCATCAGGCAATGCAAAGAAATTTTATATGTTTAATGACACAAATCAGAAAACAGCCCATGTTTGAAACCTTCATGACAATGTTTCTTTCAATACTTATCTCGTCCACGGTCCCGCTCAGCCATTCCGTTTGTCGCCAACCGCAGCGTCAAACGACTATTTCGGATTGTTTCAGATATCATTAGCTATTTCAACTAATTACTAGTACATTAATATTACATTCAATTTCCATTCGGCCGTTTATAAAATTTATGCCAAACCAAATAGTGGTAATTGCATATTATATTTAACACCAGTCCGACGGGCCGTTTGTTGACTGAGTCCATGTTTGAATTGTTACATTTTAACCTATGTATACGTGCATGCCATTACTGCTGTTGGTATTGCATTAATTTCTCGCAGATTCCACTTTTTCATTTTACATTGTATATTTTTGTTTCCTATAGTCATGGAAAAGGTTACAACTTACTAGGCTATATGTTGCAAAAATTACATTCAAGATAAAAACCGCGATAAATGCACGTAAAATCGTATGTTTCATCATTAATGTTTTGGTTCTAATCTATTATTGATTTTAAATGCATCTTATCTTTAATTTATTTGAAGACTGTTTTGAAAGTATTACTGTCCAATTGTTATGGCCAAATGTGACACGGTACATTGAAAGAATAAGAATATTTTGCTTGTTCTTCTTAGGTAAAGTGATTTGCTTTTTCTGCAAATTTAAATTTTTCATATTGTGAATTCGTATAGCATATTTTCGCCTGCCAAAATATGTCTTACTTGTTAATTTGACTTAACCCATGAGATTCCGCTTATTTAAAATGTTTTGTACCAAAAGTAAGCGGCAGTTGAAATTTAAAACTTGAAAACTACTCATAAATTTCTTGAGTCATGAAAACGTATACCAGGAAGCTAAAATTTTGACAGGCACGCCGTTAAGTCCCGCCTGCTTGATGCGCTTTGAAGGGTAATCCAACTTGGACGATTTACTCGAAGAGTTCGCCTCGATTCAGACATTCGGGCAACTTTAAACTCCCACATATCCCTGGAGAAGTTGACGGTCTCTGTCACAACTGTGACGGCCCCCTCATTATACAGGCGGCGCCGAGTGTTCCCATACCGACTGTTTACAATAATCGGGGCCGGGCCCAACCGGGAGGAAGGAATTACCGGAGTTTGTAAACACGTTTATTAAGTTACGTGTTGTCGCGCTAAAATAATGTGAATCGCAGGTAAAGTTGCGCAGTAAACGTCGGCGGCCGGATGATGGAGCGACCAACTTGCGAGCGCGCATTAGAAATTCAAATAAATCTTATTTGTTTGTCGCCCCCGAGTATTGGAGGGGCTAATGCCCAACTCTATACCGACCATCGACGCTTTCACACTTCACACAACCGAAGCGAGTAATGGGCTCAATATCTGCGGATATATGGCTGTTGTTTGTTTCCGCCGGCCGACCAGTTACGGCCTAACTATTTAAATAATCTTTAACTTGGCTTGTCTCGTAAATCACCAAAATGATATATTTCAGCCACTTCATTTGTGGATGTATTGTGTCCTGACAGGTAGTATATATACTTTCGGAGTTCCTTCTGAAAAATTTTAGACGATTTTCACTTAAACTGCTTGCTGTAATTTTGTCTTAAACTAGTTTTGGACAGGCTTGTTAAACGTTCCAAAAAATATAAAACCATCTATAAATTCAAAATTTAAACAATAAACTCGGGAACTACACTTAGATTTAGGATAAACGGACCTATTCAAACTTATTATACGTTTGACTTCTCTGCATACGAAATATGCCGTAATTTCTATTACGCAAATTTTCCAGAATAAATCTTTATTATTACGTATGAATCTCTTTTATTACGACAAAATCGTTATTAAGATTTTAAATAAATTTTAAAATAACTAAAAGTGATGTAAAAACCAGTTAATTTTAAGCTTGTTAGAAACACGTCAACACTTCAGAGCATGTCGAAAATAAAATCCACGTGCTGTTGAAAAAAGTAAAATATCGTAAGACGTTAGGCTAGAAGTTAGTTCATAGATAACCGATTTTCCGAGTTATATTTTATCACGAAAACAGTTATTTTTACAAAGTTTACATCTAATTTCATTGGTATAATAGTTAAAAATTACGAATATTCTTCGTAATTATTTTTTTCTCTCAAATAAAAAAGGAGCAGTAGAGTTTCGCAATGCAATTTGAAATGTTACAATAAATAAAAGAATCCCACAATTGAATATTCCAGACATTCTACAAAAATACCAAATGATAAACCACATAAGTGTAGCGGTAAAAATACTCGTAATTTCTTAAGCTAATTATAATAGTGGAACGATTGTGTCAGTGCGGCAGCAGCGCGCCGCGGAAAGGTCTTTGACGCGTTTGAGGTCTCCAGTAGGAATGCCATGCCGACAGACATGTCTTGTAGGCATGCGTCTATGCAGCAACATTCGTGGAATGTCTCATTTATATTATATTGTTTCAGTTCGTGTTTTGTACTACTGGTTGTGGAATTTTATTATTCTCCCGCGGACATTGTTTTTTCTTACTGAGAAATTCTTAATGTCAACATTGCGTTACAACATTAAATAAGTTGTAAAATTGCTTTAAAATACTGAGAGGAAAGCTGCACCGGTGGATTCTCATAGGGATTTTTCGTCAATGTTTTTAAAATGTGACACGGACGAATGTTTTCAGTTTTCATTATTAGTTCAATAATCTATTTATTCTGTATTTTTTACATTGCAAAAGATGCTCGGCAAACCTCTGGTCTTGTAAAAAATTAATGCTTAACAATTTAGAACAAAGATTCCGCAGAAATTTATAAACAAAAAAATGCTTTAGTTATTTTGTGACCTCTTCACGCTCCGTTAGTTTATATTTATACTCTTGTTTTTCTATTACATAAATTTTTTCTTATAATTTTCAATGCACTAATTAATTTTGAAGACGGTCAAGGACGATAATGTTTTTTTATTTTCATGTCTAAATCATTAATTGTACTGAAATTTTCACATATGCACATTTTATAATTATTTGTTAATCAGTGCTCATAAAAAATTATTGTTTCTAGAATTTCTTTAAAAACTTCAATTGAGCAGAGCCGCGGGGAGGCCCTATCCTACTGTGTTTATGATTGCAAATATGAATTGTTTGTTAATAAGTTCTTTAAAAGTCAGTCACCCAATTCACCTCCGTCCCGCCGTCCCGCCAGACCCGCGTACCCGGCGACCTGACTGCATCGCGTCGTGCACGCTGCCGCCCTCGCCCGTGCCCGTGCCCTGCCGCGCCGCCGTGCAGCCACCGCGCTGATTATGCGAACATCCCGACATGCATTATTGCCGTTGTTGCAATCGTCGCTATTGACTCATTATCTGGTGAATAATAGTTGAGAGCATTGGCTGCAATTAGTGCCGCGTGTGTATGCATGGTCAATCTCCCCGCCCCCCCCCCCCCCCCACAACACTAGCCCCCACTAGCCCCGCACTAGCCCTAGCGGGGGCGGCCGGGCTGAAAAATCGTTCATTACATATTTACCGTTTTTGCGGCGCGGCCGCGACCTCAAATATGATGACACCTCGCCTGATACCCGCGCTCGTTTTATAATCGGCTATTAACGGCCCTTTCGCACAATTGGTGTGGTAGTTTTTGATTTTCGGTTTTTCAATCGGTCCTCGCCAAATAGTCGGAGCGATAATGCCGTTGTGTGATGTTGAAATTTGTTGGAATGACGTTTTGTTTTCCTTTCTTTATTGAAAAAATTATAAAGACATTGCGTTGGAATGGTAGATATTGCAATATCCGGGAACCAATTATTAAAGAAACTGTTTAGTCGAATTACTTCATTACTGTATTATTAAATATTACCGATTAAATATTCATGTAAAAATAATGAGTATTTTAATGAATACCAAACTGTTGATTTTATTGACTTAGTTATAGAAAAAGTAGTACCGGTAGTAGTGACATATCTTTAATTATTCGATAATTATATAATTTTCCTTCACGGGGATAGTTTTTTATCTTACACTGTAGGAAATAGAACAATGAAAAAGTAGCTTATCGAAAAAAAATAAAAGTATCATGAACTTAAATTCTGCTATCTTCACCTTTGGGGTAGTTGAGCATGTAAACTGACGGCTTTTGGGCAAAACATGGTATTTTATTCCCCTGTTTCGGACGCCATATTCCAACAGATTTTCGTGGAACTTATTTTAACCATTCGGTTGTATAGTTTCATTAGAAGCTCTCATACTTAAAGTTTGAAAATATCACTCTTAGTGACGTCGAAAAGTAACTAAATTTTCCTTATATTTAAAATTAAATGTTTTTATAATTAACTTTTCTTATAAAGCAGGAGGCCCCTAGATCCAGCCTTCATAAAAAATAAATATCTTTTTATGATATATATTCTAAACCTCCTTCTGGAACAGGGGAATGCGGAAAGATGTTTTCAGTGTTTATTATAGGGGTGAAGATGGCACTTAAGTTTTAAAATCTTTTATTAAATGTAACCATGGTGGATTGTCATATTGTGTTTACTATTTTTTATTTCTTATTTTTCAGTTGTATAACGAATAAAAAGACTGACGTGTAAGTGCTCGGTACTGTACGTATGTATTTGTTTTCCTTATGGTTATTCTATATAACATGCCTACCTCGCGTGACGAATATTTACACTCTTTAAGATAACATAAATGTAAATATTGTTGGTGCCTTCACGGTTTGATATTGTTTTAATGCACTTTTATCTTTTCACAGGTAAGTTGCAGTTTTCACACTTCATTACAAGTATTGATGTAAGTGGTCGCTCATTTGCATAAGGTTTTAGAGTAGCTATAACCAAACAACCAATAAAACTGTTTTTAAACCACGTTTAGGACAAGTGAATGCAGCATTAAAACCCCTCCTGTTTATTTTGAGACAGTTGAATGCACTACCCTTTTAGAAGGTTCAATATTTTAAATTGCAGAAAAAGTTATACAAATTAAAAACAAATAACAGTGCAGAAATTTTTTTATGTATGATATAATGTTTAGAAACTAATTCTCTGTCAATTTTTTGGCAAAAATCTATATAGGTCCCACATAATTTTGTTTTAATCATTCAAAATACCTAATTATCATAGTACGACTTATGCTCAGCTCATACCACGTATTCCAACAACTTGGCCTTTTTAATGGCGGCCATAAGAAAATCAATGTCAATCTATAAAGGTTAGGGCCTACTGATTAGGCTAAATGTGATTTCTTCGTAAAACATACGCATATGGACCTAGCTATAATAAACTTTTTTGTTGTCCAAATAGGCATACGAACACGTCAATGTTACCACGAGAAAATCTTTTATTTTTAACCCAACATTTAATATTTTGTTGTAGGCCTATATCAGTATTCTGAGTGTTTTTGTTAAATAGAAATACAGTTGTTATAATCTGTGAACTCTGACAATGATAATCCTAACACTTACCGCGCTGTCTTGCTAGTGTAAAAGTTAGATCACAAACAACCACCGCTATAAGTTAAATTTAAATTAACACTGCACACTTTAATACTAATTTATGAGCCAGTTAACATAAATATACATACCCACATATATAAATATTAATAATGCATCTTTTCTTTGATATTTACTAATGCCGAAGTTAAATTTGTTTGAGAATGCCATATACAGTTTACTCTAATAAATTAGCTATCGAATTACGTTTTAGTCTCACACGTTGAATATGTTTTATATTTAATACAATACATGAATACCAAATATGCGAATAGCAAGAAGAAACGAATAATGTTGGCATAACCAACTTTTATATTTTTAGCTTTTTCATGGCCCGACAAATTTTGGGACTGTTCTTAGAAAATTAATAAGTTTAGAAGGTTTCGTGCCCGGTCGACGTTGCTCCGCGGGCATTTTAATCCACGATAAATAAAGAGTGTTCCTAATGAATTAACGCGAGGTACATTATATTAATGAAGCTCCACAACAAACACATGGCCGGACACGCCAACTACAACGGAACAGATATAGAAACATTCTTAATGACTCGTACATATTTTAACGACGTTACTTTTTAATAACCGGAATCGATTTGGCGAACGGTTCTGGGCCTTGAGCCGCTTCAACTCTGCGTTTATTTATATAGGGTTATAATGTGATCGACTTTTTAGGGCTGTGTAACGATTAATGGGCTTCTCATAAATCGTTGGTATTCGTTAGTTTCCTTCGGCTAACAATAATATTAAAGGAGATACTATTTAAGAACCGTACTGAAAAGTAGTTTACTTGTGATAGAAACTTCAGAATACCCGTTACTATTCTAAACCCATAATTTTAAACCATTATAATAACACAACAGTTTTCTAATAGTATGATGGATTTATCTATGATTTATGAAACTAATACTACTAATCTCACGCACGTTAGCAAATGCAAGTTACTGTATCATGTTATAAATATATTCTATCAAACAGGCAATTCTTTTATTTATTTTTTTTATCAAAATCGTAACTTAACGATGTGATGTTTTTCCCCATGTAGCCTACGTCAGCAATGTTATATGCAATTCATTTTATAATATAAAGAAATTTATATATTATAAGTGATTTAATTCAACTTATAACAACACATAAGTTGTTGTGTAAACAACTTGTGTGTTGAGTAAACAACACATCAAATAGGAAGTCACTACATTAAGAAATACAAAAATAAAAAGAATGATTTCAAGTGAGTCATCAAGTTGTACAGGGTGCAAGGTTTCAAGTGCGTGGTGATGTCGGTGTTTTTTCATGCATCATCGTTGCGTGGCGAATGGTGACGGTGGTGACCGAGCCATTCATCGTGCGGCCAGTGCAATCCCGAGCAGGACGACGCAGCTGTCAGCTGTCAGGAGGTTCCTGAGCTCGGATGGACTGCCGGACGTCATCGGCCGAGCCGCTGTCAGTAACATACATTTTAGTAGACCACTTCGGTTACAATTTCCTTCGATAAATTTCTCGATTTTATTAAAAACTAGCTGTTTCCCGTCACGGCTTCGCCCGTGATTTAGGTTTTACAATCTTTAAAAGAGCAACAACATCTTCTTCATTAAGAATTACATTGAAACAACAAAGTACTGTGTTTGAGCTCTGAAGGAATTTTGCAAAACCTTTTCTTAATAAGAACCATGGAGCAAAAAAGAACAACCATGTCAAATTTCAACCCCGTAGGCCCTACAGTCATTTTAAAATCATGTAGGGCGGAGCCCTAAAGAACATAAAAAACTATATTTCTAAAACTGTTTCTTAGTTGTTTCTTAGAAAATCCTTTTCTTAGTGAGTAACCTACCTATACCATGTCAAATTTCGACCCCGGAGGCCTTAAATGTTTTTGAAGTCCTGTTGGGCAGAGCCCTAAAGAACTTCAAAAACTATATTTGCAAAACCGTTTCTTAGTATGCACCCATGAGCAAAGGGAATCCTCCATCACATTTCAACCCCGTGGGCCCTAGAGTAATTTGAAAGTCCAGTGGGGTGCAGACCTAAAGGGCTTCAAAACTATATTAGCAAAACGTTTCTTAGATTACATAGATAGTACCTATGAGCTAATTGACCTCGTCCTTGTCAAATTTCAACACGTAGGCTATACAGATATTGTCAGCTTCTTTGAGGTAGAACCCTAAACAATTTAGAAAACTATAATGGTAAAACAGCTTCTTAGTGAGCACCCTTGAGCAAAAAGGAACGTCCATGTCAAAAATTCCAACCCGCGAATGCCCTAAAATAGTTTTGAAATCCAGTGTGGCGGAGCCCTTAGGGGCTTAAAAAACTTAATTTGCAAAACCGTTTGTTAGTACCTATGAACAGTAAAAAAATAAAATACGAAATAAGGTAGACTGCATACTAATACAACCAAAGTACACCAGACTAAAAGTAATAGTACATCACTATAATCTTGACAATGTCAAACATAAATAAAATATTATATCTCACACCTGGTTACTTCTATGCTTATAAGCATTTCTTGCATGAATTATCATGTGGCAGATGTAAACAAACCTAATTAAATTTCCATAATCATATGTTAGAATACAAAAATGTTGCTTCCATAAGAATAACATGGTAACTTTGAGGACGTCTAGGGCGTAGCCCTTTGTGAATATTAATATGAAAATAGTCAGACTTTCCTATTTTGAGCCTAAAGAATGAGTATACAAAATTTCAGTACTCTAGCTAGTCGGGAAGTTGGAGAATTAGTGATGAGTGAGTCTGTGAGTGAGGGCTTTGCCTTTTATAGATATAGATAATGATTTAAAGATTAACATAGCAGTCAAAATTTATAATTTTGTGTAATCAGTCCGTATACACGAAATAATCATAGTTTTAACCCATTAAAAAAATTTCCGGTTCGTTTTACTTTTCCTTTGTATTTTTATTTGCCATGATTTTTATTAAATTGAAACCTGTTTTAGTAAGTTTTCGAGACATTTGCATTATTTCCGTCTGCAGATTATATCTCCTTATTAGAACGATCTTTCAATTTTCTTTTTTACCCTGAATATGAAATATGAACGTCAAAACATTTGTGTCAATCTCTTGAGCGCCTGTATGAACGTAGGCTTTGGAAGACGTTGTAATAGTTTTTTGAGCATAGTCAAATTCAAAGTACTTTAACTGAATCACTTGTTTTGAACGTTTTCAAATCAGTCCATTATTGGACCGGAATGGCATTTGTCAACTTATCATCCAATAGAGCCCCCGAAGCGTTCGATTCCTGCCAAATGACAAACATGACCACACGCTGGTTCGGAAACGCATTACTCGCCTTTACTTTCTCCAACTCAATTCCGCGCGTTTACCCCGTCTGCGGGACATTTCCGCGGGCCGGCGGGGGCGTCCGAGATTCGTGTGGGGGGAGGGGACAGGAAATGAAATCGTTGAGATAGAAAACGCGGCCATGGCGGCCAAGCAGAAATATATCGGATAAACTGGAAACTCTGGTGATCGAATCAGAGGCGGGGAACTCCCCTCGGCGTGGACCAATGGCGCTCCGTCTCCTGGAGATTGGACCACTCGTGGTGCGTGCCGAGCAAATTGCCACGAAATGATACGGAAATGAAATCTGCTCTTCCCACGGCTGGCGGCGCGGCGGCGGCGGCGGCGGTCACACGTTCGTCGCGGCCGCGGCGGCAGCGGCTACTAGATTACGCGATAATTCCGCGCTAACTACTATCTTGTCAGGATCTCCGTCGTCCCCACGTGGAAACTGGTTACTCGCCAATTAAAACACTGTCTTAGCGCTCCAGTCGTCCCCGGGTACCGGGATTAGTCATTTGGTAATTAACGAAGGTTTCGGTCGCTCAGAAATTATGTGTTTTGCAGTAGATTGTGGTGACGTTTAGGAGGGACGTAACTAAGCTAGGTGTACGTGGAGATGTTGGGTTTAAAGTCAATGTTTCTCTCATCACGTGGGTGGGGCTGTCTAGTTTTCATTTTTTTTATTTTTTTATTTTTTATTAGGTCCTATTAAAAATACATCTTGCAGCTATATTCTTTCACGCTTTTATACTTTTAACGTGACAAGTTGTCAATAAATCACACCCATCAATAAATGAACTAATTTTTTATCTTTCACTTGCTGTAATGTAATGTAAGTTAATTTTTTTTAATATGTATAGATTATATTTCTAGAAATCAGGAGGTGTATTCTTATAATAATGATAACTTAACATAAAACGCCACAAAAAAATTGTCTACTTATCTTTAAAACGACGCATTGGACTATTATATCAATAAACATACATTAAAACCATAATTCTTTGTGTGCCATTTCATAATTTATTCCAGACAATATATCTTTTATACAGTTATTAAAAATATAATTTATATTAAAACTCTCTCTCTTGTAGCAGTCAGAGAAAGAAAACATTGTAACACAATTACAATTACTTTTCAAAACCGGGCTTATAAGAAAAGTTTTTGTTTAACAATAAAGTAATTCTTTACAAAAGTTAGGCGGGCGATATTCTATAACATTTAAACTATTCATATTTTATTCTTTAGAGAATAAATTGCTCCATTGTTTGAGCGAAACTGCGGAGGAAATTATTCAGTCTTAAGTGCTAATTCTTTTTGTTTTATTTCCCCTCTGTTCCGAGTCGACGTTTGTGTTTGAGTAATTTGCTTTTCGGTTTGGAATGACTAGGTTGCGTCGACTGGACGAGGGGCCAATTTTTTGAACCAATAAAATAAAATAATTTATGATCTAGAAAATTCATTTTTGTCAATCCTTTATGAGTGAGGCGGATTGAAAGATTTCTTCCTGTGACAAAAATTACGGTCAATTTAAGGCGACGAGAAAATAAATTTAAATACCGTACCTCTTTTAGCCTATAACCTTGCCCATCCAGCCATTGCAGATTTCATCATTAGGACTAAAGTACGTCAATTCACTCATCTTATATATGTTACCTAGTAAATGGACGGTGAATTATGTATGCTATTGTGAAAACTCATAAGTTTAAATTATATGTTTTTTGTGTTCTTACTATTTGCAGGAAATCTTAGCATTGAATAACTTAATTAATTCTTGCCCAATCAATAAGTAGGTTATATTTATCTTGTATATATTAATACGCAAGCATGTTTCATTTCCTCCTTTTTTTCTCAGCTCGTGTGCATCGTAGGATAAATCTGCGCATACCGTTAGAAAGGTATAGTCCTGTAGATGAGCAGAATCACATTCTAATTCACATCAGACTCCAGGGCTACGCTCTACATGCTTTCAAAGTTCCAATGCTAATCTTATGGATAAAGAAAAATTGAATGAATCATAAGACAGCTGTTGCAAAACAAATGCTGGAAAATTAGTAAGAACAGATGTTTTAGTTCTAAAATGTTTTTAAGCTTCTTGGGTCCAGATCAACTGAAATTTTGATCGAATTTCGATCAAGAGGCGATCTCTAGTTATCTTTATTGCATTAAAATTATTGCTGATATGTTCGATTGGCTGGTGAAACTTCAAAAGTGAAATTTTAATTATATGCCAAATTAAGTTCATTTTAAACTGTACCCCAAAATTGTTTTGGGATATTCTTTGCAAATGGAAACCCGCCTGTTCCATTTTTTAGCCAAGAATTTGCAAACACGTTCTTTAACACGCTATTTGATGTAGGGCTAGCCGGTAAGGAACATACTGGAAGGAAGTGACTCACTGCGCGTCGGGTTCAAAAACTGGACCCCCAGACCTGTGTTGTTGTGGAATTTATTAGTGGCTAACAATAACGAATTAGTTGCTGGAAAATCGTGACCCGGCGCTCGTTTATCGCCAAAATAAATGCGCCAGTTATCATGGCTCCGTGTTATTTAAAATTCGCCCATATATCATTGATAATGTCGAGTTATATTGCGACATATATTATCTCGAATATTTCGGCTTATGACAATATAGTTGGCTTCATCATTTCGTTTCCAGCGTTATTACTGGACCGAAATGTATGAAATTGTTGCGTTCCTTGTATTATCTCTCCTTGTAGTACGGCTTTTATGACTCGCCTGACGTTTTTATGTCCGTATTGATTCCTAGATGCAGTGTATTATCGTATGTAACGACCCGAACAGCGTTAAATTTGATTGATCTGTTGTTTTGTATTATCAAAACGGAATATTGAGTTACATTGTAACATATCAATAATAATTTGTGTTGAATATATAACGTCTTTATCTGCATTGAATTTATTTTTTCTATATAGTAATTTTTAATGCTATATATTTGTTTTGTTTACCTTTAGACCTATATGGAATCATACTTAGGGGATCCGCATCCCAGAGGAATAAGCAATTTTTATTACACACAGTATTTGCGTCATGTTTAATGTTAATTTATTATTATAAGGTTTATCGAGCAAATTTATGTTTATTGGTCCTTGACGTTAGTATTAAAGTTTGTGTTGCAAAAGTATAAGTTGCTAAAAATTTAAAATTAAACTTTAAGTTAATTATGTAAACCTTCTAGGCCTACTATAAACATAATTTCGTACCAACAGCTAAACATTGAATTTTGAACGATGAACGCGTGATTTGTTTGCTAATATAGTATAGCGAACAAGGTAGTCCCTTAGTAAATTAGTAGCCTATAGAGTTGAAGAGTACTTAGATTTTAAGCGATATTTGGCGTTTTAGTTTCCGTACACCGAGTCTGTGTTTTTGTATGATAATTATGCTTTTCTTATAGTTCTGCTTCTTTACTCAATCAAAATAATTTATTATAATCAAAACATTAGTTTTCCCCAAGCGTGTGGCGATAGGTTGCTGTAGCGGCCGTCACCGCACCGCACTGACTGTGTCGTATATGTAGACAAGTGAGGTCGCGGCCCTGCGACCCGCGGGTAAATGATACCCTCCCGTGTACCTGTCGTCTGGTACATGTCCACGCCCCAGCCCACCCGGGATACAAGTGGAAACTAGAGGAGACTCCCGTAGTGGCTCGAAGCGAGCGGTTCACGCATATTGTATTATGTATAGGCCTATTGGTTTTCTGATACTATAACGTCATTTCCAAAGATGTTCTTAATTTTTTTAAAACCTAATTTTGTTGTAAAGCCATGATGTTTTGTCCAGGAGCCTCCAATGTATTTTGGTTTAAAACCAAAGTGCAATATAAAAATAAATACCGTAGGCCTATGGCATTTAGTTGAGGAAAACGAGCCTTACGGATCTCCTTGCCACAAAACCCCTAGTTTCCAGCAGGTGTAACAATGGGTTAAATTGCTTTCGTACTGTACAACGCTAGCGATCGTACTTTGTGGATGTACCCGAACCGGGAGTTGCTGAGGACTCGCTGTCTGCTGCTGGCTGCCAAAAGGACGAGGTAATATAGGGTTGTGATTTAATTATAAAATTATAGATTTATCGGTAATTTTTTGCCTCGAGGATTTTCTTTTCGTTATGGCCTGTGTGGCATAGCCAATACTTTTACATATTTGTTTGGCAGGTTTGAAGTATCTTGTGTAACAGTATCTACGTACGACATTCTTCATAAAATAATTACGGAATTCAAAATTATATTCATGTTACTTATTTTGCCCAATGTTGCTTAGATCTGCACAAACATGCCGCAGATCCTTTTACAAGGCGCAACTAAAACTCCCAGTTGGGGATATTTAAATAAAAAAATCGACGCCTAAAAGAGTAGCTGGCCAATTTTATTTTTTTTGTAAATGACTTCAACCCATTATTTCTAGGCTCGGGCTCCCTACAATGGTTATTATTCAGCCATCTAGACGGATTTTTTGAATTCCTGAGGACTAATCTTCGTCAAATTTGCCTACCGGCACCGTCGCATACCGACGAGCAGGCAGGCGCCGCAATGCCAGTCATCATACGGTACCGGATACCTGCAGATGTCGAATTAGAATTTCGTAAATTTCAATGTTGGTTTGATTAATTTTAGAAAATGTTATGTTGTATTTTTAAAAATCTTTTCGTAATGATCGTTGTTGTGTGTTTATACACTGAGCTAAGTAATTCTACATTATGAACCTAGCGTTGACCTATGGTTTTAAGTTTTCTTTTTAAATGTTTAAGTTGTAAGCGTGCCGATACGACGGTGGAAAATGCTGCACACGATTTCGACATTTTCATTTTTTGATTATTTTAAGAACAAACAAATTAAAAGCAATTAAGACGCCTCAAGACGATTCAATCAACAACTAAAATGTATCGCAATCAGGATATTTTTCTATACCTTTAGGCAGTTAAAGGATTTACCAAAACAATATTTAACTATTTCCCAACATAATAACGCAGATTTCGGAAAGGTCTAACTCCTGTCTGGTTAACAGGTATTTCACATAATTAGTGTATATCATGCGTATTGTTTTTATTTTTGTACACTTTGTGTCAAAATGGGTGGTCTATTGCGTAATGGCTGTTAAAAAAAATTAGTCCCGCTTCGTCTGGGTTAATTATTCTAGTAACAGTCCCATGCTGGTTTTCCTTTTACTCGAAATAAAAAGTAAAGATTATAATTCTCTACGTTTAAGTCTTTGACATTTTCATCCAATGCTGTTGTATTATCATGCAGCATAAATCTCCGCCATCAACCAATAGGTTCGTCAGCCCCCAAGCCCCTATACCGCTATACCCTGAAGGGTATCCGACCAGCTTCTTTATATCGGAAGGCTGTATTGATATGAGGTAGCTGACATCCTTTCTCATTCCACAATCGCTGAGTCAAGTTCCACTTCCACCAAACCGTTGTTTCAACACACTTTTGGCCCCACTCGCCTCTCGTCGCTGTTTGCCTATTTAAGCTGGCGGTCATTGATTCCTCGCGTGGAGTAAGTCTTCATTTTTAGCCATTTCAGTACACACTTTTGTGTTTTGCGTTGAGTGTACTAAGGGGAGTTTCCCTTGAATTCTTTTAGTGTTGTTTCAAATTAAAGTTTATTTTTAGAATGTCTCTATAATTGCTAGTTTAATTGTATTTTTCATGCGAGTACCTGTAAAACTGAAACATTTAAAAGTTTCCAGAATTTGTTCAAGACGTTTTACTCTACACAATCTGTACCAAACGTATTGGAAACTCTCTTTGTACGCTGTAAACAACACGGCCCGTTGTTTACCGAAATTTCTGACAGCAGATCGACTCGGGTTATTTACAAGGAATTACTATAACCGAGAGAGGTTAAGAGCGCTGTTTTCTCTCAACCGCCGACCGCGAAACAACCGCCAGTTTATATGTTGTATACACAAACACGGGCGGAACAAAGAGTCCGTCGGGTGTCCGTCAACGCTACACTAACCAGACACGGCGGTGGCAGGACCGCCCCTGGCGGCGGAGGTGCGAACTGGCCGCCTCCGTCGTCGCCCCCGCCCCGCCGCCATGGACCTACCGCCGACCGCGGCCCTCGCCTCCACCTGGGGAGCGCTTCCGGCGCGTGTCGCCGCCGCCGGGTGACAAGGAGTTGCGGGAGCCGTGTCACTGGAGAGACTTAAAAATAAAAAATTGATTACATTAGCCCACTGATTATTTTACATCATATCAAAGCAGCGACACACTACCGGAACGAGCGCTCTGAAGTCGGTTTACTGGCGAAACATCAAAGAAAAGATCGTTCCGATGTACGGTTCAATGTACGGTAGTGTGTCAGGGTCAAATATGCTGTATGATGCCTGTTCTGATGTAGGGTCCGATGGAAAGTCCTGTAGTGTGTCACCGCCTTCGGTGTCCTTGTCACTTTATAGCACTATGATTTACTAACGCAACCCCTTTTGTAAGCGTTGGGACTTCCCTCCAAATTACAGTTAATGCCGTTGCATCCCTGTTTTAAAGTTGGTTTACTTTTTATCTCCAGTTAACAAAGTTACAAAATGATACAACAAATCGTACAAGTTAATTTATAACTAGCAACTGAGTCGCTATACAATATTTCAAGCGAACACCACCCATAACTCTAAATCAGAACCCGAACGTTCGAAACTCGTAAACTCTTTAGTTTTTGCAAATCAAAAATCCAACCGATACACAGCGGCCCGCGTTTCACGGCCGAACAATCAGCACGGTGCAAAGGTGAATAATTAGCCAGCCAACAATGCAGTTGCTGTGAGTGTGACGTTATTGTACAGTCGCCGCGCTGGATCGCTTTAATGACTACCGAACTGCGACGCTCAGCTGCACCCTCGTTACAAGGTTACAACAAGGTGGCCGATCGCCTGCGCCATTGTCTTGCAGCTTTAACTTTGCACATGCAGGTGCCGAAACTCGGTGACTAAGTTTTTTTGTAAAGTCGGCCAACTCTGGGTTGCAGTTTATTGTTGTCGGTGTTGGACCAGATTGGGGAAGTGAGGCGGAATGGTTACGAAGTTGAGGCCAAATCATGGAAATTACGATTTTGCGATTGGTGATCGTTTAAAAATTGTTCAAGGTGGCGTAAGGTATTGTTTGTTGGCGACGGAAACGTGAAAGTATCATTAGCTAACAAAACATTTTATTTTTTCATTCCTTGAATTATTTTTAGTAAAATACCTATTTTTTACATAACAACAAAATGGTGTAAAAATCACCTTGATATCGGTCGTAACCTTCAGAAATTATGTTCTGAAAATTTAATGGGGATTTCATTAAAACTTTTTATGTTTACTTGCTCATAAATAACACATAAAATATGGCCAAGCTAAAATATCAACAGTTAAATCCTGAAAAATAAAACCCGACCGACTGATCCGTGCTCCGTGTTACATGATTTACTGTTATTTTTATAGAAAAAGTTTTGCGCGGCCGTCGGTGAAAAATATGTTGAACTCGTACATCTACATTTCACCGGGGTTGAAATACAAGCCGCCCCATGCGCCGGGCGACGTTTCGCGAATAACAACTAAACAGAATATTGGGTTTTAAAAACAAACCATAAAAACAGTAACGAGCTCAGGGCTCAATTTACGGACGTTGTTATTTTTTGTTATAATAAGAGTGGCGGGCTACAATGCAATAGTTATCGCGCCGAGTTAAGCCTATTATTTCAAACAATGCCGGCCAGTTTTATTTTAATTAAATGCAACTCTGAAATACGACTCGAAGTAACTGTAACGGTCCGTTTTTGTCGGCGTTTTTATAACCAACTTATGCAATAATTCAGCTCGCTTTGCTTTTGTCCTGCTACGTATTAGACGGCGGCGGCCAGTGTCATCGTTCGCTCGTTCGCTGTTATTAAAACTATTCATCCGTACAGAGATTGCAACTGTAACTATGCGTTACATGCTTACGGAGTTAATATGGTACTACTCTACTGTTGTAATTTCCATCACGTTTTACAACCCTTTAACATTTTTTCAGTATCTAGAGACACCGGCCCTTTATTTCCTTAACCATTTACTCATTAATCAACAAAGTTTGCAGTAAGAAATCTTGAAACGCTAAACCTGTAGGCCTATTATATGTGCGAACAATCGAAACTGTCCTGGAATTTAAGTGTGACTTTTATTTAATAAGCTTTATAATTCTCAATCAATGAAACTACTCAAAGTAATAGCTGCTTTTTAATAGACAGACTCCGTATTGGCCATTTTCGCAATTCTTTCGTGATTTTGCTTATAAGTATTGTATATACAAAATCATTATTTCATATTTAATCAAGGTAAGATTTTTTTAAGCTAAGCTCATAGAATAAATTTTACCACTAAATAAACAGTATTATTCGGCGCTCCTCGTTACGGTGAAATTTTCTACAAATGTAAAATAACTGTTGGCTGAATTACTATAGTTCGGATTCCAATCGGCAAAACTATATACTGTATAACTCTAGTAATCTTGAAAAATTATATGTTACATCCCCACCTACAACATTTTTTGTTGTGTCTTATTATAGAAACCTGAAAGGTGTGTAAAAATGGTAATGAAAAAAAAATTAAGCCGTAATAATAGGTAAGGCCAACACGCTGAAGGGTGTTTTCTCTAAGTTCTAAACTAATAGTTGAAAGTGCAGAGCCGACAGCACACATAGGAGTGGCGCGCCGAGCCCAGGCGAGGAGTGGCCGTTATGTTCAATACATTCAAAATTATTCTAACAATGTTTTATTGCCGTCGGCCAAGTTTATTGCCGGGTTCACATTCCGTCCGCCGGCCGCGCCACCGCGGCGACGATGTGGTCTGCATCGACACTGCAGTACAATGCACTGCTACTGCTACTGCATGGCGCATCCCATGCGATGCACTGGCTACGTGACGCCACGCCGGACGTGCCACTCCGGTGTGAACAGGCGGACCTACAGACGCTCTCTACAGCATTTGAATTGAATAGATTAGTTATTCAGGGGACAGTTCGGATTCAATTAATATTGTGTATCTGTGTACATGAAAGTCAAACTGCTAACTACGAGCAGTGCGATACATTTTCCATAAACTCAAGAGAAAAACCTTTCTCTCTTGAAGTTGAAATTTGGCCAACCGTGGTGGCTAAATTTACGTTTCATTTGTGGTGGCAAATTTACTAAATTTGCGTTTCTATTATGCAACACATATTTTTAAACTGTGTTGTACAACTTTCCACTGACGAATGCATCAGTAACAGGGCTTAAATAATGTTTTACAATAGAATTGTAAAAAATCCTAACTACTCTGTCTAAGGAATAGTTGTCGAACATTGTTCATCAACTTGTTGCATAATGAAAACGCGAATTAATTTTGATCTCAAAATATAGTAAAATTAATGGTAACATTTATTTTCCTTTTTCTTCAAAGTCCAACAAAAAGTGCCTATATAACTTGACAATTCCTAGCTTTTCTTTCACGTGATCCTCAGAACGACCAGTAAAATTGTGCTCCACCATAGCCACTAGTGCGTCTATATGTGCATCCATAGTCACTAGTTGTGCACTGAGGCGCTATCCAATTTACACACTTTTCATCTCCCTGAACGATAAAGTTGCGCTGCTGCAACTAACAGCTGTTTAGTTCCTACACTAGAAGCTCACAGTAGCGCCTCTAAAGACACGGAGGCGTAAATCTTGATAACAACAAGATGATTTCAGCTACTTTCCATCATCCTGTGCAGTAAAATAACTTTACCGCCGTTTCTACTTTCTCGCTGTGTTATCTGCTCCAACAGCGATATAAGACACAACGCATTTGAATCAGGTTTCCAACATAATCAACTACCAAATTCAGCATTTTTTTCTAAACCGGAACGCTAAAGTTTCGCTGCCGCTGCTATGTTGCTAGTTGCCCCATAATGGCGGCTGTAGAAGACACAACGAACGTGAATCATGTTTCCAACATAAACACAACTCTCGCGCTCCTGTTTACGTTCTTACCTCCCGATACAATTACTCTGATTAATACGGCTGAAAATATACACCCGTCCCCCTATACTGTACTGTACACAGAGCGTGCGAGCCTTCTAGTTGTACCGGCCGGAGTTTGAGTATTGCATGTGGACCATCGTTGTGCTAAAATTTATAATCCGATCAAAATGGAAGTTTATTATTGTTGTTTGATTTTGAATGGTTGCTTCTCTTTTTTAAGCGCCAGTTCATGTTGAAAATTCCAGATAGGCTTTCTGGACACCCTTAATAATATAAATGTAATGTGTTTTATGTTAATTTTACACTTAAGTATACAATTCAACAGTAGTAAAAAATGTATTATTTAATAGGACATACTGTCAAGTGTATTTTTCATCCAAAAAAGTACAAAATTAAAAATTAACACATTTGAAATCAATGAACACATGAGAATTTTAACTGTTATATACAGCCTAGACTATTCAAACCTTCTGCATATCCTAAATAGAATGTCAAAAATGTATCTCAATAATCACAAGTATATAAATGTATAGCTGCTTTCGAGTAAGACTCAATGCAAAATGCAAAATTTGATCGCCTTGCAATTTTTGACACTAAT
Organism: Neoaliturus tenellus; assembly: GCA_030545055.2. Classification (NCBI taxonomy): domain Eukaryota; kingdom Metazoa; phylum Arthropoda; class Insecta; order Hemiptera; family Cicadellidae; genus Neoaliturus; species Neoaliturus tenellus. The sequence continues at coordinate 239,383,601 of CM061531.1, read as the reverse complement.
TTCAATTCGTAGGACCGGGTCCGCGTGGCACCGGACTCTTCTCTACTCAGTGATCCCTGTAATATTTTGCACGTGCTAAAATTAACGAATTTCTTCTGTCTTCCTTTCTACTGCCTTCCTTAGCTTGAAATTACGAAGTGTCTTTAAAGCTTATGACCTACATGAAGTTTTTATTTGTTATTCCTCCAATAAATTCCACGGTAAATCAAGTAGGGCGATAGGACATTAAATGCTATGGTGACGCCGCCGTAAGGAAGAGAGGGATCGCGGCTCCCCGTGAGTAAGTCGCTCCCGTTCCCCAGATGTACCAGTTTTTACCTCGCCGCGCCGCGCCGCCGCCGCCGGTACACGACGTGTACATGTGTTCCCCAGCCTAATTGAATCGTCCCACACGCACGCGGTGGCGGTGGCACGCCACTCACTCTACGCCACTTTTCCGCGGATCAATCGCCACTCTGAAACACCTTTTTGCCCGTTTACCGCCGACAACCGCGTTGCGCGCACCTTCCCGCCACTTTGTTAACGCCCTCACGTCCCCCGACCATCCCTCTTTACACGGCGTTTAACCGGCGCTGGTTTGCTTGAAGCACGCACGAGTCGTGACCCTAACCTTAGATAGTCCACTCGTTTATTCTCTATGAAATAGACAAATAGACGATTCCAAAAGATCCTTCATAAGAGTGTTTAGTATTTAATTTCTAGACCCTCGATCAAAATTCATCGAATGCAGTTTTTGGATATTTAATTTTAACCAATTAAAAGCGTAGAACATAGATTGCAAATTTATGTAAAGGTCCTAATTGTAGAGGGTATAAGATGGTATATCATATCTTCAAATTTTGTATGCGAAACTGTACGTTGTCTGTGTCAAAGGTGTTTTAATATATTACCACAAACGCCCTTTTGGTAAGCTTCCTTACATATCCGGACCCAGAAGGGCATCCTAGAATTAGAACCCCTGACTTCTTATAGATGAAATCGTTACAGACACTAAACGATCTCGCTCAGTATTGCTTCTTGCAGAACTAGTTAACATTTGTATGCTTTTGTCGTTTTTTTCGCCAATTGCGATAAATCTAAATAAATTTTTGCTTTTACATCCCCAAAGTGGTTTGCCATTATAAAACACGATTATCAATGGGTATGTTCCGCCATATAAATGTCACTCGGCGAGTTATACATTTTATTTCTCGGCGCGGTAGTAAACAGGCGAGTGAGTGTAAATCGATTATATTTACAGTGCGGGTGAAATGGGGCCCGGCGATAAACCAAATTCGCGCACAGATCGAGAGATATGGGCCGGGGGATGGAAGTTTACAGGGGGTAGTTAGAAGCATTAGGTTGTCAGGTATTGACGGCGAATGATGCACACCCATTACCCTCTGTCCGCCATACATTAGTGGTAGGATGGAGCATCTACATTCTATTTCCTATGGAGTACATGATAGTCCCATCTAAATCCCCGCCCTCTTCGTTTTCCGATGGACATCGATCCGGTAGTTTTGATGCGGAATGGATCCAGTGTGGGATGCTGGTCAGAATAGTTAAAATTGCAGTAAAAATTGTTTTTTGAAAACTGCTAAAAGTCGTGAAAACTTAAAATTATTTTTAAGTGTTATGAGATTTAAACGATTTTTTAAGAGAAAAAAATAACAGTAACACCACATGGTGTTATAGTTTATATTTAAACTCGCCCCAGTAGTCTTTTGGCTTTTCTAAACCTATGTGAGTGTTTCCCCAGCATTTCTGTTAATTTTATCCCCCTTTTTCTGTCATAAAAATCCTACAATAAATCGTAGGAACAGTCAGATTTTGTAAGAAAGAAATTTAAACATCAATCCATAAAAACGCTCTATACAAAATATTATGACACGTTGTTAACATCTCTAATAAATTATCGTATAACAGAAATAAAATAACCTCTCCAACTGTATATTGTTTCTGTGTGACAAGTCAACATTCATTACTTGATCACGTTCTTTAATATTCATTTTAAATTTTGAATCATAGTTCATATCGATATCGTCTTAATTATTTTTTTAAAGTTACAAAATGAACATAGTATAGGCTTACACATTCAGATTGGTGAGAAAAGTTAAACTCACTGCTCCGAAACAAATAATGTAGCAGTTGTCTATAATTTCATTGTGTTATTAATAAAAACACACTATATACAAGGACATTTTAATTATTTTTTCGACAAGTATCTTGTTAAAATTGAAATCCGCTTTTGTCTTGCCGGCGCGGCGCGGTGCGGCGCGGCGAGAGCGTCACGTATTATTCACAAGCCGCATGAATGGAATTCAACAGTATTCCCAGCTCTAAACTATAAATTCTCATGTTCGCATGTTTTATATTCAAACCCTTGATGAATGTTTAAAGATAACAGGTCGCCGGGGGTTTGTAGGCATTCATCCCGCGGTATAAAATGCTCGGAGTAGCTCGTCCACACCACACCACGTGACTAAACCGTAGTTAACTGTCGCTAGTGTGGGCGCTACCCCCCGGGGGCCACTTTTTGATGTGATGCGGTTTATTTTAGAAGAGTTTAGTGTATGGCCTAAATAGCTTATTGATTATTATCAGCACATGTAATTTGCTTTCAGATTAGATTTGTAATGTTCGTCTACCACGAATGCCATAAATGCCATTAATGTTTTTATATATTTGTGTTAAAGCCGATTTATTTCAATAAATCGATTGTCAATTGACCTTCAGAATTCCATGAATTACAGTATCTAATTTAATTTTTAATAAGTGATACAATATTTATTTTTGGCCATGGTGGGCGAAATTAAATTTCCATAGTCAACCCTCTTTTGTTTTCGTGTCGATGCAAGTTTCTAGATTTCAGAATTACCATCTTACGTTCGTAATACATTACAAACATTTGTTAACAGTTTTCTTACTATCTCATCAGAGTTTTTTTTTCCTTCGAGCCTGGTTCTTTACATATAGTTTGTAGCAGTATTATAGTGATAAAATTTAATGTTACAACCAATTTTTTATTTTTTTATTTTAACTTATGTTTTTTTTTTTAACTTGAACCCATTGAATTGTAATCGTAAATGTTGGATTGTATCTTGATGTATTAGTGAGAAAACTGCATCTTCATGCACTGTTTATACGTTAAAATAAAAAAAGCTTGTCCAATTATAAATTCTTTCGTACAATCTTCACGTACATAGTCTAACAATAAGCCATTTTTATGCGATATACACTGAGACTGACACTATTCAAATAACATGTTTTTCATCATATTATATCATAAGGAAATCCAGTGATTACGAAACCTCAATTCTTTATTGTTTACTTGCACATCTTGCCATCATGCGAGTTAATGAAACTAGATCTACGATTTACTACAATTCTCGATTATTGAGTCATATCTAATTGACAGTTTATTTCCATTGTTACGTTCCATAAGCAATAACTCGTCGTTGTTATTGCTCTACCATGTTGCAGTTCGGGGCTTATGCGCAATTGTTTTAGGAGCTGTTATCAAGTAGTAACTAGAAGAATTAATTGCAATATATAGTTTTTTATTATTATTCATGGATGATTGAAAATAAGACCTAATTTAAGGGGTTAATGAGCGACTATATAGATTGTATAGATTAAGGTGGGGAATGATTAAAAATCTGAAAGTCTTATTGATGATGCTCTCAGTTTGTGTAAGAATTCTGCTGTATTTTTCCTCAAGTCTTAACGGAACGTCTGCTTGATTTCAAAGTGCACAACTCAATTAAAGAGATATCCACTTTCCCAGGGCACCACATAACGTCGAATTTTGACGAATTATCCTCATAATGAAATAATCAATGCACTATGTACTTTCTGAAGTGTTCCCCATACTTCAAAAAAGATTGTAATAAGATATGGTAATAAGATTTGTTAAGATATGGTTAAGATTTGTTAAGATATGGTTAAGATTTTACGATTAAACCGAAAAATATCGTATCTTACGAATGGAAATCGTTTCTAGGAACACAAAATATTTCAAGATGCAAGCGTTTCTTGATTCTAAGCTTGTGTTTAGTCCGTTGACAACGACAGTATTTACACTCTTTAACACATCCGCTTATTCTCCGTATTTTGTTCAAATGACAATCAAAACCAACTATCAATCAGTGTGTCAAATAACGATACACCGTCTATTTGCACATTCGGTTGTCGCACTTATGTTTGACTGACAAAAACACCGGGATTGTGACAAGATCGTGACACGAAATGAACAAACCAACTGCGAGTGATTGATGTTGATCGAATGCGGAAAGTATTTGTCGGTGTTGATTCAGGTGGCCGCTAGGCGTCGCTGGCGTTGACGGCGGGCGCTCCACATGCGGGGGACAGACGGACGGACCCGCCGGGGCTGCACCAGGCTGTGGCTAAATAAAATCTGTCTTGCTCAGGTGGTTTTTATTTTTGCTCGAATAATCTCAGTGTGCCTGAAAAAGGTTTGGGGGAAAGGTTAAGGTACAACAAGTTCTCAATACACTGAGATTAAAGGTTATTGATAGGGCTAAGGGTATTCAGATAAAGATATTGCAATTTTTTTTGTAAATTGTTTTCGTCGATGTTTTTAAAATGAACATTTTCGTCATTAATTACAATAAGGAGTGTAAAGGTCAAATATGTATCATTTCAGCCCAAAATAGTTTATTCAAACTGGTGTGTGTTTTGAATTCTTTACAATATATGCTTTAGGTACATAATAAGTGTTGAACCTCGAATTGAAGTTATCGTCTCATTTCAGTAGGCCTATAAGAATGTAAAAATTGAAAACAATGAGAATTAATTATTTTTCATTTATAGCGTCTATCACTTACTTATATTCTCATGAAAAACTTTGCAAAAGAAATTAAACCATTTCTTTTCTTTTATTCACATCAAATTTCAGTCACATAAAACTTTTAATAGTTCCTTCCACTATTAGAATCGTAAGGTAAATATGGCGTACTCAGTGCTTAAAAATATTATTAAGAGACTGCAGTTGGATCTCTATTCATATAAGACTAATGTTAAATTTCAAACATCTGGTACGGCTTTATTTTAGGTCGAAAATATTCATCTTTATGACATTTCCCAGGGAATTTTAATACCTAGGTTACTGTGAAATAAAAATTACGATTATAGAGCGATTTATAAGATTAACCTACTGAAAAACGCGTCCATTTTCAAACAAAAATATTAGGAATAGCCTACTTGGTAAAGAAATACTAAGAAGTTTGTTGTTAATTAATCAAAACAATCTATAACATAAAACTTATGATTTCTAAGGGATTGATGTATTAAAATTTTGTTAAAATGACTAAAAGATTAATCTTTTTCAACCAATATAAAGGCGCAGCTGATGTTTGAAAATTAACATTGGTCTTTTAGGAATAAAAACGCAAGACGGTTGGTACTGCTGTGTTAAGTAAGCACTGTTGAAAACCGAAGTGCAGTTACACTACAGTCCAGAACAAAAAGCCTTCGCAGATGACATTTATCTGAGTTAAGAGGCCGGGGAAAAGTGTCATGGCGCAACGAGCGGTGAGTCATCCAGTGGATTTAAATGTGACTAATGATTATAAACAATCCGGCGGCCGGCTACACAGGCGGGCTGTTGAGTCACCCAATAACATAAGCTGATAAGGCGACGAGGGGGCCCCCGGTGTCTCACACACACGTCGACACTCTGAAACACTCGAACCGTCTCATGTCTCTTCCCAATGTGAAGACAGAAATGTTGGTTATGTTGTTATTCTTCCCATGATTTTCAAATTTTTATTACCGATTTTCACATTTTTTAGTTTTTACAACAAAAATAGTGTGTACAAAAACATATAACTTAAACTCACGGTTTATTAAAAAATACATTTTAAAGTAATACACCAGAGAAATTATAAACACTATACGCACCATCCGTTAATACATAATTCAAGAATTTTTCTATTGCCACTGGTTTAAAAAGCAAAGAAGGTTTAATAGAATCAAAAATGAACAGCTGTAAATATGATTTTTATTTTTGTATTTTTGAACATAATTCAAAGTATTATAAGGTATAACTTACAAACTCATTGGACTGCATTTTAATTGTATTTTTAATAAACACAGTTGAGGAAAGAACTTACTTATTTATAAGATAAACCAATTTTCCAACCCCGAGCCTCGTATTGTTTGTTCTCATAAAGGCGTATGTTTTGATATTAATTTGTTAGGTGGAAATTACTTGGAATAATTTCTTACTGGTCTATGTACTTTTCAAATTGAATACGAAAAACAATACGTGGGAGTGAGTAATATTTATATTTTTCGTCATAACACATTACATTAAATGCGAAATAATATTTTTGTAATTTCATTATACACAAGTTTGGACTTGTGTTGCTTCTTAAAGTTAATTTATGACATTAAAAAACATTCTCATTAGATAAATAAAACTTTGCCGAGTGTATATTTCAGGAAGTGTTTTAGCTCGGAATTAAAAAAGCACAACCGTTTTGGGTGTCCATAAGAAACAACTTGACCCAAATAATCCAGATTTATGTTCCAATCCCTAATAGATAATTTACAAACTTTTTAAAAGTCATATTTTCCTTCGATGCAAAATTTCTCAAAAAAATATTGTTTGATTTAGTAGGCGTGATCGCGGGGTGAGAGGCCGCGGTTAGGGATGCCGAGTGTCGGCCTAAGTGGCTGTGGATGGCTCGCCGCCAGGATACACTGGAGGGTGAGGATTAGGTCAGTGGGGGTAGCGGAATTCTACCCCCAGGAAAAGTACCCCCATGAAAAAACGCTACGTCATTTTGACGTCACGAGGGGCGGAGCTTAAAGTGGCATGGAGTTTTGGCTCGCGGCCGGAAAAGTACCCCCAGTTTTATAAATACATTATTATTTAATTTGGTCGCTCTAAATTAACATTATAGCAAACCAAACACCAGCCGGATTTCTACCCCCGGAATTCTACCCCCGGAATACTACCCCCAGCAAAACTACCCCCAATGGACCAGACCCGGAATACTACCCCCGGAAAACTACCCCCGGAATTCTACCCCCAGCAAAACTACCCCCAGCAAAACTACCCCCGGAAAACTACCCCCGGAATTCTACCCCCAGCAAAACTACCCCCAATGGACTAGACCGCTAATCCTACACCCGCGAAAGTACTTCCACGTACACAATTCCTTAAGTATTTACAATTGTTATTTTATGCCCGTGTTCTGGTATTTAAAACATTTCTATTATAAAATAATAGAAATGTTAAGTTTATATTAATACAAACTTGACCTTCGGGTGATCTCGTTCTCTACCCTCACTCGCCGTCAAGTTCTATAATAGGCCTATGCTTAAGTTTTATATAGCCAATCTTTCTTCAATCCTTTACAGGCTTTTAGCTGTATGGTTTTATTGACATCAAATAAAATATACATTACCGTACCATGATATACTTTAATACTCGCCTACGGCTCGATGGGGGCTCCGCCCCCATGCCCCCTTAGGGGTTGCCCCGAATAAGTGGTTGTCCTAAATTATTAAATTAATAAAAATTCAAGTATGAAATAGGATAGTTCCACGGAAGAAGTGGACAGCCGAGACAGTAACACCGGCTAATACACACTACTCAAATCAATAATAATAAAAAGCTTTGAATTTTCCTTTAGCTATTTTTTAAACCCCTTCGTAGTTATCCTATTTTAGTATAAAAATTAAGAGTTGTGAAATTATAATTACCTACGTAAATATTCTAGGTAGTATGCTGGACGCAGGGCTACGCCCCCATTCCCCCTTAGGGGTTGTCCTAAATTCGTAAATTATTGAAAAGTAGAGTTGTAGCAGGTTACACCGAAGAACTGCTCCGCAGACAGTAAGAAAGCCGGCTAATACGAAAAGAGCCTGTAGCTCGTTTTAAAACCACTTCCTAGTTCTCGTTAGTTCGTAAAACAATAGAAAATTGTGAAATCATAATCAACTAAGCAAATATTATAGGTATTATAGTGGATTGAGGCTCCACCCCCAATCCCATTAATTAGTTGCCCCTATTCTTTAATTGCTGTAAAAGTCTCGAGCACTGAACAGGCTAGTTGAGAGGCCTCCACCCCCATACCCCACGTTGTGTTCACCGAATTAGTTTGTAGCTTAGCAAGTCTCAAACATTCAAAATCTTCCCATAATATTTTAAGTTAATATTGTTAATTTTGTTTGATACTCTAACTATACTTATCAGGTTATTAGTGTAGGTTAATGTGTGGTTTCTATGTACTATATCTGAGTATTATTAATATGGATTATAAAAGCAACTATACTGTAATGAACTAATCGTCAGGGGATGTAAAATAAATGAAAATGTAGAATGACTAAGCTAAATAAACTATTTTGCAGATCAATAAAAACATAAATAATTTCAGAAAAACCAAAAATAGAAAAATATGAACAAACGGATTGGAACCCGCCAACGACTATTCACAAAAATACTGTTCGTTACAAAATAAAAATGTATATTATGAAATAATAATTTTAGAATAATTATTCTAGTTACTGCTCATAAATCCTGTTGAAGTTACAAGGATATTGTATAAGTTCAGTGAATTAAAAATTCGAACTTCAAATACAATTTAACTGTATTTAGGCCTAGTACAAGTTACAGAATATCAAATTCAGTTATAATAAAAGTTGCAAAACGGTCTTAAAATAACGATTTGAGATACGACAAAAAGTCAAATGTTTATGACTTAGATTTATGTTCCTCATTCGCAATATTCTATGTAACAGAGTAATTCTTCATATTGAACAGGTTAAAGAAAAACCCATAATATAAGTATTACCAGGCATTAATTATAATATTTTTTGGATCAATATTTTTAAATTCTTAAAGTTCTAAACCTAGTGAATTTTCTTTAATACAAAACTTCAACTTTCTTAATACAATATTACTATTATTACTAACAAAATTATTTCAAATATTAGTTAACAATTGCAAATGTACCTCAAGTAGTTGGAGGCCCAAGTTTTAGGTCAGTAAGTAACAAACAATTCAAAACAATCAGTTGCCTAACAATCAATTGAAAAACAATTGAAAAACCCGTTCCGCCTAACAGGCAAAATAAAAATACATAATATTGGCATTCATCACTATTATTTTTTATGTTTGGTACTTTTATTGATATCGGCGCCGTACAAGATATGTGCATGTGCAATATTGAAGGAAATGAATAAAATTACAGTCGTAATAAAAATATGTACATATGGTGAACCACCCACATAAATAAATAAGTTATCTTAAAAACTGACTGCAGGGTAAAGGACCAACAAGACGTTAAAAATAACACATATATCGGTTTAAGTATAACTCAAACAAAGATGTAGTTGTAGTAAAATGAAATATATTCGCTATGTCTCTGATATTCTATAGGACAAACTGTTATTGAAGCTATAGCAGAAAACCAAAATAAGTTAACGTTTCTCTCTAAAAGGACTGGGTGATCCAAAAATATCCAATTAGGAAATATTCAATAGTAAATTACATCTTCACAACAAATCTTGTAAATTGATCAATAGAATAAAAACTGTTTCAAACACGGGTATAGTTGAAAGACATTATTTAAAAACGAGCGAGAACTAAACCTGGTAAGTAATCTACATTGCCGACATGATGTTATGCTCTAACATGGGATGTACTACGTTACCGACAAAGCTAGATTTTTTACCTTTTTTATTGATTTAAAATTAAAAATTGCTAGTTTTTAGAATTTTTCCTGAATGTAAGTCGTGTAAGCTAAGGGAATGCCAAATTTCAAGTCTCTACCTTGAACGGTTCCGTCCGAACTTTTATATACATCAGTGAGTTACACCTGCGGGAGTATATATGTTAGACTCGCCTACGGCTCGATGGGGGCTCCGCCCCCAAGCCCCCTAAGAGGGTTGCCCCAAATTTGTTAATTGCTCTAAGTCTCAAGTACCGAACAGGCTAGACCCCCCTTCTAGGGGTTGACCTAAATTTTTAAATTAATAAAAAGTCGTGTTTAAAATACGTTAGTTCCACGGAAGAACTGCACACTCAAGACAGTAACAAAACCGTCAAATACACAAAATTCACAATCAATAGTAAACAAAGCTTTTAAAAAACTCATATGAATCGGTTTTAATACCCCTTCGTAATTAGAATTCGTTTAAAAGTTTTGAGCTGTGAATTTATAATTATTTATTTAAATATTTTAGGTGTTATGCTGGTAAAAAAATATACTTTAGATTAGACGATTGTTGTTGTGTTAGATGAAAAGAAATTTCAATTAAAAGAGTTATAGTTGTTGTTGTTGCTATCATTATATTTAATCGTAGTAGTTATGGTAACAAATATTTCTCTGTTATCCTATCCTATAATATAATACAAGCTATGTCTGAAGGGATGTGTGTTCCACGATCTCGAAATGTAGCTGTTAGATTTTTCTTAAGCTTTGCACGAGTGTTTGCCCACAAATAAGTTTAGAAACAGCCTCAGTCCCAGGAAAAATCGAAGTTGGTCTAAATTTAAGTTTAAAAATCGTTATTTTTAACATTGGTCTTATAGGTTGCTATTTTGGTAACGAAATAACAACTAAAAGTAAACAAAAATAAAGGAACATAAATTTTAAGCAGTTTTTTAACAGCTGTTATCTGTGAAGAGTCTGGTGTAGATTTAATAGCTTGATTACCATGACACTATAACAAAAGTCAATTAAAACCAACGAGCAAGGCTCGTTTAACCTGGTACTAAATAGAGATACAATTATGGGAAAATTGGCATAATCCCATGCCTGACCCAACTCAAATAAAAACTTGTAAATTTCAGGAGATAGAAGAAAAACGTTTAAATCACTGAAATAGCGTATAACATTCAAATCAATGAGCGAAAACAAGAATTAAATAACATGAAAACAAAATAATAGGAAAGAATAAAAACGGGGTTGATCCGCAAAAAACCCCTACTATTACAAACAACTAATTATAAGAATATAAAATCGAGACCTGTGAAATAATAATTTATTCATAAAGACCTGTTTGTTTTGTTCAATATTCATTTAAAAAATCTCAAAAACATATTTTAAGTGTGTACTAAAATATAATGTAAAACACTGAATATAAATAAAACAGAAAGATAATAATTACCTGTCTATTAATTATCATACAAAGTAATAGAAGTTAAGGTCACGGCACGAGCAACACAGTAAATTCATTGAATGCGAAATTCGGCCGAAAGCTTAACTTGGGGTGAATTTGAATTAGTAATCTGGAATGAGGTGAAAATGAAACGAGAACCTAACATTTAAATCTGTTCTTTTTGTTCAATTTTTATTTAAACATTCTCAAAAACATATTTATAAGTGTGAAAAAAATATCTAATATAAGACACTGAATACAAATCAAACAAAAAGATAATAAATATCTGTCTATTAATTATTGTACAAAGTAATCGAAGTATGTTACGTTAAGATCACAGCTCAAGCTTCACAGCAAAATTCATAACGTTAAGATCACGGCACGAGCTACACAGAAAATTCATTGAATGCGTAATTCGGCTGAGGGGTTCTCATGGGGTGAATTTGAATAAGTAATCTAAAATAAATTGAAATTAAACGAAAACCTAACATTTAAATCTATTACTTTTGTTCAACACTTATTTAAACATTCTCAAAAACAAATTTTAAGTGTGAAAAATTCAAATATAAGACACTGAATATAAATCAAACAGAAAGATAATAATAAACTGTCTATTAAGTATTGTACAAAGTAATCGAAGTATGTTACGTTAAGATCACGGCTCAAGCTTCACAGAAAATCTATTCAATGCGAAGTTCGGTGGAGAATAATCCCGTGTGAATTTGAATAAGTAATCTAAAATAAATTGAAACAAAACGAGAACCTACATTTAAATATGTTAGTTCAGCTAAACAGTTATTTAAAAATTCCCTAAAACATACGATATTTATGATGTGTGTAATATATAAAGGAAACGAGCTTTCAATGCAGCATAATCTCATTGCTATTTTGAAGTCAAATGGATAACGGTTTGTTATATATGAGGGATACTAACGTTGCCAACAGCAAGGAAGCAGGTGTAGTTAAAAGACATGATTTAAATACAAGCGAGAACTAAGCGACTATTCACCCGCCATGGGAAATTAATTCATAGTAGGAGAAGAAAATTCACCTTTGGTAAACATTCAAGATAGCGCATATGCTGCATAAGCTACAAATTAGGGAATTATCACTGTATATATTATCTAGTATAACCCTGGGTCCCTGCTGAAATAACCCGCTCTCAATACAAAATAACGCCGTAGTTTACAATATATATTAGAGTCTATCCATCGAAGGATACAATGAGTATATCAAACACGGGTGTAGTTGAAAGAGATCATTTAAACGCGAACGAGAACTAAACCTGAAGTGTGATCTACGATACCACGCGGTGATATACGCCGATACGGCTGAACTACGTTACCGACAAATCTATATTTATTACCTTTTTTATAGTTTAAAAGTAAAAAAGTTGTAGTTTTATGATTTTTCCTAAATTGAAACATCTCAATGAATGTCCATGCCAAATTTCAAGTCTCTATCTTAAACGGTCGCTTCAGGAATTTAAGATCATCAGTGAGTCAGTCAGTTACACATGGGGCTGTATATATTATAGACTCGCCTACGGCTCGATGGGGGCGCCGCCCCCATGCCCCCTTAGGGGTTGCCCTAAATTTGTAGAATAATTTAAAGTCAAGTATTGAACAGGCTAGTTCCACCAACTAACTGGACAGCGTAGACAGTAACAAAACGGGCTAATACGCACTACTCACAATCAATAATAATAATAATAACAACAATAATATCCTTTGAAAATATTTCACGGGGCCCAGCCCCCATGCCCCCTAGTTGATTTTACTAATTTCGTTAATCATTCACAAAGTCTCAAGTTATGAACTTTCTAGTTCCACCAAAGTACTGAACAGGCTAGTTCATCGAAGTTTTGAAAAGCTAAGTTTTAAATTACGTGTAACTCTACTACAAAAATGTGTGATACTATTTCCTCCACGTTACCAACCACTTGGTCTGGAACGTCAACAATTTTAGATGCGGCACAGAAAAATTGCAATGTGGCAAAATTAATCCAAATTAAGTATCTTTAAATTAAATTGTCATAGATAAAAAAAATGCAATGTGCCCAATATAGCAAAACAATAATGCTAAAAAATAGAAAATAATTGATTATGTGAAAATAATTATTAAAATAATAAAATAGTCAAGCTATAATAATGCATAAACAAAAGAAATTGAAAGTAACACTTAAACCAAATCTAGCATCGCCAACCACGATATTAAAAGAATCGGAAAATAAAAACTATTAAAAAGCGAAGTTTTGAAAAGCTAAGTTATTAATTTACTTGTAACTCTACTAAAATGTGTGATGCTAACTATTCCACGTTACCAACTACTTAGTCTGAAACGTCAACGAGTTAAAATGCGTCACATTAAAATTGCAATGGGTCAAAATTATTCCAAATTAAGTATTTTTAAATGAGATTTGCGTACATTTTAAAAATAATGTAATATTCCCATTAGAGTAAACCAATAATGCTAAAAAATAGAAAATAACCAATAATAAGTGTGAAAATTACTATTAAAATAATAAAAAAATCAAGCTATGCTAGTTAATAAACTTAGATTAAAAATACAATTTGAACTAAATATAGTAAAAGATAATAATTAACTGTCTATTAAGTATCGTACTAAGTAATAGAAGTATATAGCGTTGAAATCACGGCACGAGTTACACAGAAAAGTCATTGAATGCGAAATTCGGCTGAAATTTTCACATGGGGTGAATTTGAATAAGTAATCTAAAATAAATTGAAATGAAACGAGAACTTAACATTTAAATCTGTTCTTTTTCTTCAACACTTATTTAAACATATCAAAAACAAATTTTAAGTGTGAAAAAAATGTAATATAAGACACTGAATATAAATCAAACAGGAAGATAATAATTAACTATCTATGAAGTATTCTACAAAGTAATCGAAGTATGTTACGTTAAGATCACGGCTCAAGTTTCACAGAAAATCCATTCCATGCGAAATTCGGCCGGAAGAATAATCCCGTGTGAGTTTGAAAAAGTAATCTAAAATAAATTGAAACAAAACTAAATCTTTTAGTTCTGCTCAACAGTTATTTAAAAATTCCCTAAGACATATTTATGATGTGTGTGAAAATATAAAAGAAACGAGCTTTCCATGTAGCACAATCTCATTGCTATTTTGAAGTCAGGTGGATAACAACAAGTTATATAAAATTTCAGTAATAATAAAAGTTGCATATCGTTCTTAAAATAACGATTTGAGATACGACAAAAAGTGAAAGGTCTAAAAGTTTGATTTATGCCACTTATTCACAAACAATCTATACTTTAAAGTATACGTAACAGAGAAATAAGTTCATAATCAACAGATAAATCACATAATATAAGCTGGCATTAATTACAATAAAGACACACAATATTTACCGGCATTGATTATGAATTATTTTTAAGTTCAATTTTTTAAGACTGTTATACTTCTAAATACAGTGAATTTGCTTTAAATATTGCTGTCAAGCTAAGGTAATACAATCTTTAAGCTTATGGGGAAGCAAAATTCAAAATTCAGCAACATAGAGCTAAATTAAATAAAATGTTTTGCAGTATATGAAAGAGCAACAAAAAACTTGAATTAGGAATACAACTCCCTTCTTCAATCTCTGTGTATCGACTTAGATAGTAAAATGAAATATATTCGCTAAAATCGTCTCAAATAATTTAGAAGCCAACCGTTTTTGCCGCTAGAGAATGAAAACTGAAATAACTTCACATGTGGAATTTGTGGTCGTTACATCTAAAAAATGAGCTAAAACAACTGTAAATATCTAACACATAACATAACAATACTATGACCTGAAAATTGACGGAAGGAAATACACCAATTTGTCGAAATATTGGCTTTCAAATATCCATATTAGGATTAACATTATATTCCTACGAGAAAATTGCCTTGGAAAAGCTACGCAAGAATCGTTACGAAACAAAATATTTTATAAAACATCTTATTTCATAAATGCGATAGTAACCCAAACTTACTGGAGTGTAGTTAAATTTGTTCAATAATATAAGTACGAGAACTAAACCTGTTAAATTTTACTAAAACAGTAAATGAAAATGTCTGTGTAAACTGTCACCCGAAATGGGAATTCATCCATTGTAGAAAAAATTCTCCATTAATCTTTCAAGCTAGCGCACATGCTGCATTAGTTACAAATTGGGCTTTATAGCTGTATGAATCAAAGCATATATTCCCATGGTAAAATAGCCGCTCTCAAGACAGCAACATACCGTCGTTCAAGGTAAATTAATGAATATCTTTCAAGGAATACGTTGTTGGTATCAAGCACGGGTGTAGTTGAAAGAAATCATTTAAAAACGAGCGAGAACTAAACCTGCTAAGTGATCTACGATACCACTCGGTGATATACGCTGATACGGCTGAACTACGTTACCGACAAATCTATATTTTTTTACCTTTTTTAAAGTTCAAAAGTAAAAAAGTTGTAGTTTTATGATTTTCCCTAAATTGAAACATCTCAAAGAATGTCCATGCCGAATTTCAAGTCTCTATCTTAAACGGTCGCTTCAGGAATTTAATATCATCAGTGAGTGAGTCAGTCAGTCAGTTACACATGCGGCTGTATATATTATAGATTTGTAGTTTTTGGGCATTAACAATGTATAATAAATCAAAGCGCGTATTACCCTGGTGAAATAAACCGCTCTCAATGCATCATAACACCATCGTCCACATGAGACGATCATGTATAAATAGTTGTATCAAACACGGGTGTAGTTGAAAGAGATAATTTAAACACGAGCGAGAACTAAACCTGCAAAGTGATCTACGTTACCCAAACGGTGGTATACGCTCACACGGCAGAACTACGTTACCGACAAATCTATATTTTTTTACCTTTTTTATAGTTTAAAATTAAAAAAGTTGTAGTTTTATAATTTTCCTTAAATTGAAACATCTCCAAGAATGTCCATGCCAAATTTCAAGTCCCTAGCTTAAACGGTCTTTTCAGGAATTTAAGATCATAAGTGAGTGAGTGAGTGAGTGAGTCAGTTACACATGGGGCTGTATATATTATAGACTCGCCTACGGCTCGATGGGGGCTCCGCCCCCAAGCCCCCTAAGAGGGTTGCCCCAAATTTGTTAATTGCTCTAAGTCTCAAGTACCGAACAGGCTAGACCCCCCTTCTAGGGGTTGACCTAAATTTTTAAATTAATAAAAAGTCGTGTTTAAAATACGTTAGTTCCACGGAAGAACTGCACACTCAAGACAGTAACAAAACCGTCAAATACACAAAATTCACAATCAATAGTAAACAAAGCTTTTAAAAAACTCATATGAATCGGTTTTAATACCCCTTCGTAATTAGAATTCGTTTAAAAGTTTTGAGCTGTGAATTT
The DNA here is from genome assembly GCA_030545055.2 of Neoaliturus tenellus. NCBI lineage: Eukaryota > Metazoa > Arthropoda > Insecta > Hemiptera > Cicadellidae > Neoaliturus > Neoaliturus tenellus. Next base: position 239,367,093 of record CM061531.1, on the reverse strand, counting down.
ATAATTATTTATTTAAATATTTTAGGTGTTATGCTGGTAAAAAAATATACTTTAGATTAGACGATTGTTGTTGTGTTAGATGAAAAGAAATTTCAATTAAAAGAGTTATAGTTGTTGTTGTTGCTATCATTATATTTAATCGTAGTAGTTATGGTAACAAATATTTCTCTGTTATCCTATCCTATAATATAATACAAGCTATGTCTGAAGGGATGTGTGTTCCACGATCTCGAAATGTAGCTGTTAGATTTTTCTTAAGCTTTGCACGAGTGTTTGCCCACAAATAAGTTTAGAAACAGCCTCAGTCCCAGGAAAAATCGAAGTTGGTCTAAATTTAAGTTTAAAAATCGTTATTTTTAACATTGGTCTTATAGGTTGCTATTTTGGTAACGAAATAACAACTAAAAGTAAACAAAAATAAAGGAACATAAATTTTAAGCAGTTTTTTAACAGCTGTTATCTGTGAAGAGTCTGGTGTAGATTTAATAGCTTGATTACCATGACACTATAACAAAAGTCAATTAAAACCAACGAGCAAGGCTCGTTTAACCTGGTACTAAATAGAGATACAATTATGGGAAAATTGGCATAATCCCATGCCTGACCCAACTCAAATAAAAACTTGTAAATTTCAGGAGATAGAAGAAAAACGTTTAAATCACTGAAATAGCGTATAACATTCAAATCAATGAGCGAAAACAAGAATTAAATAACATGAAAACAAAATAATAGGAAAGAATAAAAACGGGGTTGATCCGCAAAAAACCCCTACTATTACAAACAACTAATTATAAGAATATAAAATCGAGACCTGTGAAATAATAATTTATTCATAAAGACCTGTTTGTTTTGTTCAATATTCATTTAAAAAATCTCAAAAACATATTTTAAGTGTGTACTAAAATATAATGTAAAACACTGAATATAAATAAAACAGAAAGATAATAATTACCTGTCTATTAATTATCATACAAAGTAATAGAAGTTAAGGTCACGGCACGAGCAACACAGTAAATTCATTGAATGCGAAATTCGGCCGAAAGCTTAACTTGGGGTGAATTTGAATTAGTAATCTGGAATGAGGTGAAAATGAAACGAGAACCTAACATTTAAATCTGTTCTTTTTGTTCAATTTTTATTTAAACATTCTCAAAAACATATTTATAAGTGTGAAAAAAATATCTAATATAAGACACTGAATACAAATCAAACAAAAAGATAATAAATATCTGTCTATTAATTATTGTACAAAGTAATCGAAGTATGTTACGTTAAGATCACAGCTCAAGCTTCACAGCAAAATTCATAACGTTAAGATCACGGCACGAGCTACACAGAAAATTCATTGAATGCGTAATTCGGCTGAGGGGTTCTCATGGGGTGAATTTGAATAAGTAATCTAAAATAAATTGAAATTAAACGAAAACCTAACATTTAAATCTATTACTTTTGTTCAACACTTATTTAAACATTCTCAAAAACAAATTTTAAGTGTGAAAAATTCAAATATAAGACACTGAATATAAATCAAACAGAAAGATAATAATAAACTGTCTATTAAGTATTGTACAAAGTAATCGAAGTATGTTACGTTAAGATCACGGCTCAAGCTTCACAGAAAATCTATTCAATGCGAAGTTCGGCGGAGAATAATCCCGTGTGAATTTGAATAAGTAATCTAAAATAAATTGAAACAAAACGAGAACCTTCATTTAAATATGTTAGTTCAGCTAAACAGTTATTTAAAAATTCCCTAAAACATACGATATTTATGATGTGTGTAATATATAAAGGAAACGAGCTTTCAATGCAGCATAATCTCATTGCTATTTTGAAGTCAAATGGATAACGGTTTGTTATATATGAGGGATACTAACGTTGCCAACAGCAAGGAAGCAGGTGTAGTTAAAAGACATTATTTAAATACAAGCGAGAACTAAGCGACTATTCACCCGCCATGGGAAATTAATTCATAGTAGGAGAAGAAAATTCACCTTTGGTAAACATTCAAGATAGCGCATATGCTGCATAAGCTACAAATTAGGGAATTATCACTGTATATATTATCTAGTATAACCCTGGGTCCCTGGTGAAATAACCCGCTCTCAATACAAAATAACGCCGTAGTTTACAATATATATTAGAGTCTATCCATCGAAGGATACAATGAGTATATCAAACACGGGTGTAGTTGAAAGAGATCATTTAAACGCGAGCGAGAACTAAACCTGAAGTGTGATCTACGATACCACGCGGTGATATACGCTGATACGGCTGAACTACGTTACCGACAAATCTATATTTATTACCTTTTTTATAGTTTAAAAGTAAAAAAGTTGTAGTTTTATGATTTTTCCTAAATTGAAACATCTCAATGAATGTCCATGCCAAATTTCAAGTCTCTATCTTAAACGGTCGCTTCAGGAATTTAAGATCATCAGTGAGTCAGTCAGTTACACATGGGGCTGTATATATTATAGACTCGCCTACGGCTCGATGGGGGCTCCGCCCCCATGTCCCCTTAGGGGTTGCCCTAAATTTGTAAATTAATAAAAAGTCAAGTAGTGAATATAGTTCCACCAACGAACTGGACAGCGAAGACAGCAACAAAACGGGCTAATACTGTACGCACTATTTACAATCGATAATAATAATAAAATCCTTTGAAAATCATTTCCGGGGCTTAGCCCCCATGTCCCCTAGTTAATTTTACTAATTTCGTTAGTCATTCACTAGTCTCAAATAATGAACTGCATAGTTCCACCGAAGTACTGAACAGGATAGTTCCATCGAAGTTTTGAAAAGCTAAGTTATAAATTACGTGTACGGTAACTATAGAAAAATGTGTGATACTAGTTCTTCCACGTTACCAACCACATAGTCTGGAACGTCAACGAGTTTAGAAGAGGCAAATAAAAATTGCATGGGTCAAAATTATTCCAAATTAAGGACCTTTAAATGAAAATTTCATAGATTTATAAATAAGTAATATGTAATGAGTAACAAGTAATGTGCCCACTATAGGAAAACCTAATGCTAAAAATATAAAATAATCGATGATGTAAAAATAGAAAATGACCAATAATAAATGTGAAAATAACCATTAAAGCAATAAAATAACCAAGCAATGACAATGAATAAACTAAAGAAATTAAAAATACTATTTAAATCAAATAGAGCATCCCCAAATTACGATATTAAAAGAATCGGCTAATACAAACTAATAAAACTGATTATAAATAAAAAAAAAGTAATAAATATCTGTTGTGGCGTAAGAATACGTTAATAGGGTTGCCCCTGAGTAGTTGAAGCCCAAATTAGAGTGGTCGTTATGGTCATAAATATATCTAATGACGTTATAATTTGAATGCCAGAGCTCGAAGGTCACGATTTCATAAAACCTTAATGTTAATTTGGGGGGGATACATAGCACTAATAAGAAAATATCCTTGGAGATTAAAAGTAAAAAGCAATAATAAAATAAATACTATCACAGTTTAACAGATTGTGAGCGTATCTTCAGTCTATATGTGAGAATTGTTTAATATTTTAATAATGATAAAAGATTTGTCTAGGGGCGTTATGTCATCACGCACCTAAGCACTTGGTGCAATGAAAATAAGTAAGAAAATTTTAGAATTATCATTAAACTTAGTTAAATGTGTTTAAGGGTTCATTTTAGGAAGAGAAATTATTTGTTCACTTGAAAATAACTCAGCCATTAAAAATGTTCAAATATGCTACAAATTTTTCCTGAGGTTAAAACAAAACTCAAGTGTTAAAAGATTTTGGGATCAGGCATCACGCATCTTTGTTACTTGGCCCTAAAAAAAGAAAATGAAGTATAAAAATTGTGAAAAATTTTTAAATCAATAAAAATGTAATAAGTCTAAAGAATTACACAGGCTAGTACCACCGAATATTGGACTGCCACGACGGTTACGGAACCGGCTTGCTATTTCACTTTCCTCACAATAGCTTACGGCTATTTTTTTATATTTCCCTCTCTAGTCTCCCTTAACTCACTAAAAAAATAAACCCCACTTAAGCAAATCTATTAAAAAGATTTCCAAGAAATTTCCAAATCGATGCAAAAGCTCACATTAATATATGTAAACTTAAATGCCTTGCTTGGATAAGAATAAAACTATAGGTACACGGTTGATATAATTAAAAAAATTAGTCGGCCTAATAAAATCAACCAACAAAAAATGGAAAAACTTCTTTTAGATAAAGAGTGTTGATATTGACTATGGTTTTGTCAAATGATGACTTATGAAAACTTTAAAAATAATTAATTGTTTATTCTTAGGCTTCCTCCTCCCTTAGACAATAAATCGAGGGTTCTTGTACAAAGAAAAAACACTTAGAGAAGTGAACAAATATTTCTGTATAAAATGTACAGCAAAATCTCATCTAAAATAATCAAAACGTAAATATTTTAGATGTTATGCTGGTAAAAATATACTTTAGTACTTATGTACTACATACATAAAATACTACATATATATATATACATAAAAATATACTTATGTACTTTAGGTTAGACGATTGTTGCTGTGTTAGATGAAAATAAATTTCAATTAAAGAGTTATAGTTGTTGTTGCTATCATTATATTTAATAGTAGTAGTTATAGTAACAAATACTTCTCTGTTAAGTAGCTAAATATAAATTTTTAAATGTATATAAATTTTAAATATAAATAGAGATACAATTATGGGAAAATTGAATAAATGCCCTGATGCCTCACACAACTCAAATAAAAACTTTTAAATTTCAGGAAATTGATGAAAAACGTTTAAATCTCTGAAATAGCGAATAACATTCAAATCAATGAGCGAAAACAAGAATTAAATAACATGGAAACTAAATAATAGGAAAGAATAAAAACTTGGTGGATCCGCAAAAAACCCTATTATTAAAAACTACTATTTCTAAAAATATGAATTCTAGACCTGTGAAATAATAATTTATTCATAAAAATCTGTTAGTTTTGTTCAATAGTCATTTAAGAATTCTCAAAAACATACTTTAAGAGTGTGTTAAAAAAATATAATATAAAACACTGAATATAAATAAAGTAGAAAGATAAATAATTAACTGTATATTAAGTATTGTACAAAGTAATCGAAGTATATTACGTTAAGATCACTGCACAAGTTACACAGTAAATTCATTTAATGTGGAATTCAGCCGAGAGAAGTTAATGTGATTAAGTAATCGAAAATATATTGAAAATGAAACGAGAACACACTTAAGTCTGTTTGTTCTCTATAATAAACTGAAAATGGAACGAGAACCTAACATTTAGATCTATTGGTTTTGTTCAATGGATATTTAAAAATTTTCAATAATATATTTCAAGTATGTGTATAAGTATTCGAATGTGTAAACTTTCCTTTGTCAGAGGTGTACACCGAACATCACTAAAACAGTAAATGAAAATGGCTGTGTAAACTTTCACCCGCCATGGGAATTTCATCCATAGTAGGAGAAGAAAACTAACCATTGGTAAACTTTCAAGCTAGCACACATGCTGCATAAGTTACAAATTGAGCAGTGTTGCTGTGAGAATAAAAACAAGACCCGCTCTCAATGCCACAAATCACCGTTCTAACTAATTTTAAGAATATCTATTTACTACTACACATGTATCAAACACGGGTGTAATTGAAAGAGATCATTTAAACACAAGCGAGAACTAAACCTATAAAGTGATCTACGTTATCACGCGGTGATATACACTGATACGGCTGAACTATGTTACCGACAAATCTATATTTTTTACCTTTTTTATAGTTTAAAAGTAAAAAAGTTGTAGTTTTATGATTTTCCCTAAATTGAAACATCTCAAAGAATGTCCATGCCAAATTTCAAGTCTCTATCTTAAACGGTCGCATCAGGAATTTAATATCATCAGTGAGTCAGTCAGTTACACATGGGGCTGTATATATTATAGACTCGCCTACGGCTCGATGGGGGCTTCGCCCCCATGCCCCCTAATAGGGTTGCCCTAAATTTGTAATTGCTCTTAGTCTCAAGTACCGAACAGGCTAGACCCGCCCCCCCTAGGGTTTGCCCTAAATTCGTAAATTAATAAAAGTCAAGATTAAAATACATTTATTCCACGGAAGAACTGCACAGTCAAGACAGTAACAAAATCGTCAAATACACAAAATTCACAATCAATAGTTGTAAATTGTACAAAGCTTTTGAAAAACTCATATGAATCGGTTTTAATACCCCTTTGTAATTAGAATTTGTTTAAAAGTTTTGACCTGTGAATTTATAATTATTTATGTAAATATTTTAGGTGTTATGCTGGTAAAAATATATACTTTAGATTAGACGATAATTTACAGACATCCCGGCGCAAAAAGGCTTATTTCTTGTTCAAGACGAGCTCGTTCGCTCCACTCACTCGCCTTTCAGCTTCCTTTTTCTGTGCTCTCAGACTATTTCAATGTAGGCCTACGGGTCTCGTGTATATTTGTTGAAACACATGTTGAATGTGTAACACGTGAATTCTAATTATTTAGTTAGCTGGTGTTTGCTTTATTCTTTCAAATGCTTTTGTTTTAAAATTCAATTGTAATTCTACAAATTGATTTGTTGTTTTATATACTTTTACATTACTTTTATTATTATAAATATTCATAATCAGCAGTATGAAGTACGATTTAAAAAATTTTATATTATATCATCATAAAATAGTACCGTTTAATAATTTAGTAATTGGCTGCCATGCAAAACTACATGTTTAGGCCTATACTGCAACACATAGGCCTATTCTGCACTTTGACAGTTGAGTCTGCTGTTTTCATTATTTATTTATTTTTAACTCCATAAGACCAATGTTAAAATTTTTTAATTTGAATTAATGGTTATATAAAACTAAAGCATAGGCCTATTATACAACTTGACGGCGAGTGAGGGTAGAGAACGAGATTACCCGAAGGGCAAGTTTGTATTAATATCAACTTAACATTTCTATTATTTTATAATAGAAATGTTTTAAATACCAGAACACGTGCATAAAATAACAATTGTTAAATACTTAAGGAATTGTGTACGTGAAAGTACTTTCGCGGGTGGAGGATTCCCGGTCTAGTCATTGGGGGTAGTTTTGCTGGGGGTAGAATTCCGGGGGTAGTTTTCCTGGGGGTAGTTTTGCTGGGGGTAGTATTCCGGGGGTAGAATTCCGGGGGTAGTTTTCCTGGGGGTAGTATTCCGGGGGTAGAAATCTGGGGGTAGTTTTGCCGGGGGTAGTTTTGCTGGGGGTAGGATTCCGGGGGTAGAATTCCGGGGGTAGTTTTCCACCCCTAGTAAAATTACAAAACATGGCTTAAATTGTTAATTATAGAAATAAATTATAAAAGTGCGTAACCAATGATTGAAGTAGAGTATAATGTATTCTCTTCAAAAGTTCGCGGCCGGAAAACTACCCCCATACCTGTGACGTCAAAATGACGTAGCGTTTTTTCATGGGGGTACTTTTCCTGGGGGTAGAATTCCGGCGCCCCGGTCAGTGTCGCCGTGGGGGGGGGGGGGGTATTTTGGGGCAGTTTTCCCACTCGTGACAAACGAGCCGGTTGAGACGAGGGGGACTCTCGGTTTTTGCCGCGCTCAAATCCTTATTCATGCGAGTTAATTTGCCAAAGGTAAGCGGATAACGTTTGTCATCGTCGGATCCCACTGATAAACGCACATCCGTTGCGAACAGGTCAAGTGATATGTGTTGATCCCTTCCGTTGATACTGTAATTATCACTATCGGTGGACAAGTTTAATTTGTGTTTCTTTCATCTAATTTAAATGGACGAAAATGACTTGTCGTTTTGAATGATCTTTCTCGTTACTAGAGCAGTATCTTAAACATAAGATAAATCAAACGAAAGAAGCCCTATATACTGTTCTTATATGTAGATGAAAGCACTCCCTCTCTCCTAAGACACTATCGATATAAAAAATAGGCCTATACACTCCAATGGTTATATTTTTTAAAACTTAAAAATAATTTCATCGATCAGATAAACACTAAAATGATTTATTCTTCTTATAATTTATGTATATGTGCTGGAAGTTTTAAATATACATTAAAAAATCATCTACTCTAAAAGCATTAAAAACTTTTTCGCTCTTTATCCAGCTATCAGCAGCAAGTAATGAAATTAATCGAGTGGAAGGGTTTTATGGAAGTGCACAACTTATTCGTGTACTTTGTTGCAGCTCAAATTCTCTGCAACATCTAAATGCCAATAACCCGTGGTCCAGATTTAATCGTCCAGCTTTAAAGATAAATTCTGCTTATCAGTCGTGTTATAAAATATCAATGCAACATTGTAAATGCAGTAGAACTATATGGTAATAAACATATTTTTGAACCCACATTGTGTCATGTACATATATTGAATGTATTGTTTGAAATATTCTCATAACGCACTCTTTTAGTAACCGACTTACGTGGACCCCTTTATTTTCCATATTATTATTTATTAAATCACTTGTAAATTTATTGCAGATGTTTACTACAATATCGCAATGTTAAACAATTTTTTATTAGGAAAAAAAACAAATTTCTTAGACAATTCCAGTCAAGGGTCGACGTGGGAAATACCTTAAAACAAATTTTGGAAATCAGGAAATCCTACTTAATTTATATTAAATATACCGGGTGTCCCAGACCACCCGTTTATCCCTTAAAACATAATTTTTTTTCAGTAAAGCAAATTGTGCCGTTATAGGTAAACCGCGGTTACGCTCTATCGATTGCAATTAATTTTAATGTACAGGGTGTACCAGAAGTAACCTATCCAGACTTGAAGTCGCTAATTTTTAATACAAACCCCCTATTTTTATGACATTTTTGGATTTTAGAAGTAATTTTAGAACCAATTTAATATGTGCCATTAATTCTAACGGTTTAGGAGATGGTGTTTGAAATTTAGTTTTTTCCCATAAGAACAACTTAGGGACAATTTCACATCCATTATCTCTGAACATTTGACGTTAAACAGAACTTTCCACCCATGAAAATGTCTTATAACCTCATTTTAAATAACATTCCATAGTAAAATATCGATTACGTAATTAGTTTTACTTTTCCATAAATTTTCAATAATCTCCACCATTTGTAAATTTTATGGAAAAAATAATTTGTGACGAAACTAATAAGTTATGGTAAAAATACATTTTTGTGCTGGGACATGTTTGTTTAACTCAAAATTTTTAGAGATAATAGATTTGAAAATTTGTTGCATGTTATTCTTAGGGGGAAATAGGAATTTCAACCGCCATTATCTCCTGAACCGTTAGGATTATGGGTACAAGATAAGTTGTAAAGTTGTCTTAAATTTACGTGTAGAACCTAAAAAAGTGGGGCTTTGTATTTAAAGTTAGTGATTTCCAGTCTGGAAAGGTAAGACCTGGTACATCCTGTACATTGAAATAACTGTCAATCGGATAGAGCGTAAATTTTATACTTATAATACACATTTGTTTTTATTATTAATTAATTCTGTAAAATTTAAGAGGGGTGTACGGTGGCCTGGGACAACCGGTATTTCAATTTAATTTTATGAATCCATAACTTATCGGGAAATTATCTTTCTGAAAAAAAATCTTTCTAAAATCTAAAAGTATCTTCATAAAATTATCTTTTTACATTTTTCATACTTTATTACATGATGTAATTGTAATATTGGCGTGCTCAAAACCACTTATAATCCAAGCGGCTATAACAGTCATCACAGGAGTTGTTTAATCTAGAACATGACTCACCATTTAGAAACGCGCAAATATTATTCTTCTAAGTTTAGTTTGTGTCGAGATTGTTGCCTTGAGTGACTTTTATTGACGTTTATATTTCGACACAGCGGAACATGTGCGTGCTTTATATCAATAGTAAATCTTACTGGCATTCTAAACAAAGCGATAAATAAATTATCGAGACTATTTTAGAAACTTTGTCGCCTTTGCCAATTGTGGCTACGTAATCCTGGCGCATGTTTTACGAGATTGAATCAATTATAATTTTAATACTGTAATATAGTTATTTGGATAAAGGAAGCATACTATAGGTTTTGATTGATACCTAAACCCCGTCCCTCCCCTTAAAAATATTATTTATGAAGAGTTTCTACCGAAAAAAATAAAATTTTAAGCTTATGCGACAGAATTCCAAAAGAGAGCCCATTTCGCCTTACGATAGTTTTGATGTCATAATTTTCTAGGGTTGAGTTTGTATTAATTTTTCATCCAAAAGCTGACGGCTGACAAACAAACATATGCAACAATTGTTCCCAGGACGCTTTTTAATCTAAACTCAATAATTAGAGGGGCAACAAAGTGTGAAATAGCGAGAGGGCTGAACGCCCGATGACGTAGCAAAAAAACTAATGACCAATATCCTGTTGTGCCTGGGTAATTAAAAAGTTTAATTATTTTTCATAAGTCCTTATCGTGCATCGACACTACAAATTAATTATAAAAAATGCCGCGTTCATTTTTGCACGACTAAACGGAAATGAGTCGTCCAGTTATTTGTTTGTAAATATTCATTTTAATTTATCCCGCTGTAATTAATTTTAAATAATTAAGATGGTCGCAAATGAAACAAAATTAGCTGTAGGCTTATTGTGTTTTTACATTGTAAAAATGAATTCGTAACGAAATGTGCGAACGAGATAATTTTTATCGTTGGCTGACTCATAATTAACGCGGGGCTGTTTTGTGTTCTGTCCTCCTTGGGAGTAAAGCATGCAGCTGCTGAAGGGAGTGCATCACAGCTATTTAGAGAACACTTAAACCGATCAAATCACTGTGCATTATGTCCACTGCCCAGCTATTGGTCAGTTGTATATCTTTATTGCGGCTTTAGATTTTTTATTTGTGATTTAAAAGCTATATGCCTATCTAGCTAATTTTGTTTTAAGGAGGTACCTTGAAGAATCCCAATAATTTCGCTCGAATTTAGTTTCATTTTATTCTATAAATCATACTTACCCTGCGCTTTTTCTTTTTCCAGGTAAGTGCAACTAATGGATGGTCCTGGGATGTTCTTTACTACTTGTAAGTAAAATAAGCGTTAATTATTGTATAAACTAGAATTAATAAACTAAGTATTTTTGTCAAGTATGTCCATTATCGTATCTAGCTTTTCATTAGAGATTATCCCTTCAGATAATTAAGGAACTAATACGCAGCAACGAACAATTACAAATACAACACATTACGCTTTCATTTTCAAATAAGATGTAAATATTTTTTTTTCAAAATTTATAGGCATATAATTTAGAAATATAAGTATCGTCCCTTTTATATCGGAGAAGCCAAGACTCTTTGGACTTATATTCATACAATATTTCCTTTACTTTACTGAATTGTAATATTCTGCTAACATTGAAAGAAAACAGTGGAGCTAAAATAAATTACAAATGAAGAGAAACGTTTAAATAAACAAGAAAGGGGAGGAATTCAATCTAGTTATATGGACAAATATAAAATGTATGGAATAGATTATCGGGCGCCCTTTATTCCTTAGTGGGATTGTTTTAATACGGTATTCATGAGGGAATGTATCCTGATGAACATATTTTTATAGTAAAACGAATTCATAATGCATCCGTAATATGCCCTCCCATAATACCCTCCCCCCATTGCACCCTTACGACCAGTGTAACGGTATTGTTGGTTTTAATTAAAAATATTCCCGGTTTCCGTTTAATTTAAATACAAAGTTATAAAAAGTCGAGCCTTATTGTTATTGTTACTCGAGAGGCCAGCATTCGCTTTGTGATTTATTATCTAATTATTTTTTAAATTAAGTATTTGAGATAACCCGGCCCAAGTTATATAATAGCATGACGTTTTCTTATTGTGTAAGAGCGAATTCGCGGCCGGCCTTGAAGTTAGTCCTCATAATTTGTGAGAAATGTATATTTAACTATACTATAAAATTTTCTCGCGCGCACTCGTCTAACCTAGATCTTTCTATGCAATTAAGTTATGTATTTATAATAAATTGCAGTAATTTTTGTATAATCTTGCTTTGGAATCTCTTTGTAATAATTAATTAACTTTAAAATCTTTGATCCGTAAATATTTAATTAATTAATTTTAATAGTGACATATTACATCATCGTTTAGTATAATGATTAAATTTTACGACGTTTCGCTCCATGATGACTAATCCCATTTCCAGGCGGAAAGAAGCACCTGTATAACATAAACAATTGTTAGCTATAAAATAGAAAGTGAACCTGGTTGGAAAATATTGATAGAAAGAGAATTAACAAAAAGTACAATAGATGTACTATTTCAAAGTACTAATATTTTTTACGTGAAACCTGTTTCTGGTCCTGAATATTCTTGATCCATTATATTGTTTTATCAATTACTAATTAAAAATGCCCTTTACCTAAGCACTCCGCCACCAAAAAATGCCTAAAAGGGAGGTTTATAATAAACTTCCGAATCAAAGTAATTTACCGTAATATGTTGAAGACAATCATGAAGTCATATCGTTTATTTGAGAGGATTCGGCAATACCCTACTGCACAGTGAATGTTTTGATTTGCAAATCTCCCATCGAGCCTCTATCGCGTATAATCCACCCGAGGCCGGTGGTCGAAGATTGACCGTGGTTTACGCAGTGTTTCGCGACCCGCCCCATGAATATTCCTGCGGGACCGTCCGGCAGCTCGGCGGTGTTGGCGCAACGTGCCTGTATCCTGTATCCCGGTTGTTTTGTATCTTAGACTGCCCTGATGCACCGCGCCTATGGTACCGCACGTCTATTAGATTAGTTGGAACGTGCTCGCGCATATCTTTATTCATACGTTCGTGAAAGCACATTTGATTATTTTAATGCTAACAATATATCTAATTTTATGCGGATCGATTATGCATGTAAACGAGTCGGATACAAGGACGGGGCTCGACCTATGGTGACCTTCCCGGTCTATTGTTACCGGCCAACGGCTAGCGGACCGAGTGATATCTGTTTTGGGTGTCGATTCGGAAGTGATTGTGATGATTTGTTGCATTTCCTTTCTTTAAATAAAGAAAACTAGTGAAAACTTTTTTTATAAAACACAAAATACATTTTTAATATTCAAAAGTATTTATAATTAAAAACATTTAATTTACAATAGTTTGAGAAGTTCGCAGTTGTGACGTAGTTTCGAATTCCAGCCTTGACTGAACAGACAAGTAATAAATTAATAACTTACAAATATACTGAAAGCTTGTCCTGCTCCCCTACCACTCACAGATATTTAGTTAAAACGAACATTTAAATAAATAACCGGTCATCTTCATGTTCGACTGACGTAGTGTCATGGAGTGATGTGAAAGACCTGCATGTTGTTATTTATCAGGGAAAGTTTTAGAGTATCGATTGATAAACGGTCTGAAAATGTATTTTTAATTAGTTTTTGCGAAATCTGTGTTTTAGATCCCTGAAGGTTTTATTTTTCGATCCCGATGCGTTAATATGTGTGATATTTTTGAGCATAGTTCCTTAGTTTTGCAGGAGATCGTCCTTAAATGAAAACGTCTTGAATGCACTCAAAATGAAAATGATGTCAACCGACCAAACAGACGACTGCAGAGAAGTCAGGAGCGTAGATCACACAGTAGGCGCGGCGCGGCGCATTGCCTCAGCACCGCGGTTAGCGCATATCAGATCACGGGCCCGCGGCGACCGGCTACTCGGCTACCGCGCGGTAGCAGATGATGGCGATAGGTTTCCGCGCATCACGGTAATGATTGATCTCGGGTGGCAATTTGCGCGGCTACCGCATGGCGGCGCACACCCACCTAAACACAGATGTGCGCATGTGTGGTGTCGTGACCTGCGCCGCGCCGCGCTGCGCTGCACCCGGACACCGCAGACACCTGGCGCGCCGCGCCGGCGCAACGCTCGCCGTGATGCAACGCGCAACCGCAACGCCGCACCACGCCGTTCACTCGCTTGAACCCATTGTGCGCTACAGTATAAACGTGTTTCTGTCTACCGCCAGTTTGGTCAGTTACTTTTAAATTAGTCAAACACGAACTATGATACAATTTCTGTGTATGGAGGGGAATTACTTGCTAACTAACGTCTTGGGTTCACTACTTAATGTCAACTGAAAATTTAAAATTAGTTTCTTATTTTATCTCTTGTCTCTGTGTCTGGTCTGGTCCATGACCATTTTATATTTGCCTTGAGCATATTCAACAGCACTCGTATCTTCAAACATAAGAAAAATAATAAGGTTTAGTTGTGAGTATTTGCATGGACTTTGGCTCTCACTCTCAGTTCCACTATACTTTTTCAGCTTAAGCTTAGTTTTTTTTATCTCCCCTCCTAAAGAACAAACGAAATGTAAGCCTACTTGGGCAGCAGAGAAACCAGACCTACCTCTCCAAACATTTTTCTCCTAATAATTGTACAAACTTGTGTGTGCTACGTTCCAAAAATACTTTCATAAGAACTTTCAATTCTAAAGAAACCGTTCATCGACGTTAGAAAATTAAAAGAAATAAATATGCATAAAATCAAAAACCCTCGCACGGCTCACCAGATCGAATGGGAATAAAACCGTGAAATGACCGTCTTGGCGTATCCTCTCCGCAGCCACGGCCGGACCGAGTACACCGCTGCAGCGCTGCAGTGTACACATACAGCATGGCTATTGCTCCAGACCGGCTATACTATTGATTAATACTACCAATTAGCCGGTTAGTTGCTCTTGATTGAGTTGATTGAGCCAATAAATCCTTCTATTGGCCGCTAGTTTTGTTTACTACCACTATAAATATAGTTTACACGCCGGCGCCGCGTCGGTTGGCGTAATTTGTACGTTTAAGTGTTTCGTGCGAACCTATCACCATCTCCGTTCATAACACTTGGATCGCAATGGCGTCCGACATCGTTTTAAGTGATTGAACTTATCTACATTCTAATGTGATTTTAGGTTGTAGCAAGAGCTTCGTTGAACAACTGTTTGGCAAAGGCATCTAGCCTATCTTGAAAGACTTTCAGTAAAATTCATGCCTCTTCCAAGATGGAAAATGTGTTTTCTAGTTACTGTACATAGCTTTACTTATGTACGATGTGCGGTGGAGGGTTCCGTCCGGACAGTCGTAAGGTCCCACTCTTTCGTTATTTCGAAGTATTGCGATAGTCTTACAGACATTAGTGTTATTTTTAACATTTGTCTTAAGAAGTTCCCTTTGCGCAGAAGGGGTTTTGTACCCGAAATATTATTATGTTTGTTATGATTTGATTACTCATTTACAATTCATTTTACACAAATTAATTCAGTTATCTTATTTCTAACATTTATTGGTACTGGACATTAGTTTTGACTGTGGATTCCCTTTTTGGTTTATGCTAACATAGTGTTCAAATCCTTAACACTACTGTATCCCCAATCCTGAACTAAATTATTACCGACGAACGATTGTTGAAAAATACTATAGTTAGCCGAAGAAAATTTTATTTTGTCGCGAAAAAGCAACAACAAAAACAAACACGTTAGTGATTTACCACCTAATTAGATTTTACCCCGTTGTCTCCGCATTTAATTTTCTTAAAGGCCGACTGCCACCCTTGTGCGCCGAAAGGGTCGAGCCAGAGCGGTGCCAAGCTCTAATGAGAAGCCGTGTTAGTTAGCGCCGGTCATAATCGAGTTAGCAGCTCCGAACCGAACAAACATCCATAACCAAAATAAAGATAATTAAATTTATTCACAGATGAAATTATCCTTGGCAATTTCCCCGGCGAGAATTATAAAAGCGAGAGCGAATAATACGAAAAAGCAATTAGCTCGCGCCCGGCCGGGCGGCCATCTTGCGCGATTATTATTAATAAAATTATTTTTACGGTACGCGTATGAAGCGGAATATAAATGAACTGCTTAACCGTCATTGCGCCATATAGTGATATTGTAGCTGGGAAATTGCGAGTTAAATATGCGCATTACTTAGACTTACTCGGTGGCCAGGTAGCGATGTTGGAGCGGCGCGGCGGCGGCGGCGTGGAGTATATACTGCGGATTAAACTGTATGAGCCGTGGACGATTGGCTGGTTTACACACCGGGTCGAATGTCAAATGCGAGGGAGGTTTTTTATACTTTATTAAGAATACGTAATTTTTTATATTACTATGCAGTGCAGTTGACAAAAACGAAGTACAACATTATTGAACACTATTTGTTTTACTGTCTAATAATTTTTAAAAGAACAAGGGTTTTTATTTATATTATTCATAAATAAATATTCTTGTTAGATTGTAACTGCGGATATAGTTGAATAAACAAGATTAAAAATATAAATACTACATAGAAATGTAGGCTACTTATAAATCCTAAAAATATAGTATATAAAATATTTACCTTGTCTTTGTGCCTTATTAAATAATACTGATAGTCTTATTGCAATAGTTCTTAAAAAGCTGCAAGAGTCTAGTAGCATTTCTAAAGTACTTTGCACAGGCAACCACTGGGTTTTTAAGCTCAAAAATTATACCCGTCCAACATCTTATTGGTTTATTCTAAACTAAATAAATGGGTATATTTATTCCCTAAGTGTACAATTGTCAGGTTTAAAATGCCAAGTTTTGTTAAAATTTGTTGTAGAATTGTATATAACCGTATACATTGTATAAAACAACAGAAACAAAGACACCATATTCCTCGCTTACAATCCATAACGCTTATTATAACGGAAACGCCCACGTACTCTTAGAAAGTAGGGAGGAGAAATGCAACAAAGTACAGTAACGGCGCAATATCCCGGAAAACGGACATTAAGGGGATTTATATTATAGAAACTAGACGGCGCTCGGGTCCCGGCGGTATGTAACAATAAAGAAATGCAAATTAGCCTCGCAGAGGCACATATTGGCTTAAATATAACATTTAATCTCGAGCCGGGCCGTAACCCTTACGGGGGCCGAGTTACATATTAAAAATATCGGCCTGCTCAATATCGCCGCACCTAAATACCTGCGATCTTATTACAAAACTTGGCTCATATCTGTGTCCTACAAGCTTTACGGCGACAAGTTACGGCGGCCGGGGAACTTTGCAGGCCGGCGACAAATTTCTGTCAACTTGGGTCGTGTTTTTGAACACGTTTTGAGATGCCGGTTTGAGTCGGTGGGGGAATTCGTCGAGAGGGTTTCCGGAAGGTGGATTTTTTTTTCAATCGAAATTAAATTTTATCCGGTTGATCAGCATTAAATAATTTGTAGTTTTGTTAAGTTTGAAAATTGTTTTAATAATGTAATATTTATTTTTATGGACTGCTCTACCCGATGTCTAAACATGAAAGCCTTAAATTTTATTTACACCACTTTTATTACACCGGATATGTTAAATTTTAAGACAAATGCAATAAAAATATTTACTGACTGCTGGAGTTATATTTTTAAATAACTTAGTTTCTTTAGTTAGTATAGTCTTATGAAATACACTATAAGGCTTATTTGTAGCTTCTTATGCAAAATAAATAAAACAATATTTTTTAAGTTATTCTAACGGCCAGTAGATTAGCCCTTATGTAAAAAAATAAAAATAAATCTTTAGTTCAAACACTTGTCTATAAAGCAATAGTTTTCGCTAGCGTAAACGTCTGCAAGCGGTTCTTCGTGGCCGTGAGTCTATGACAAACTATTTGTAGAACATGTCGCGATGAGATTTTTGGCCGAGATTTGAGCCCCCTCCTTAGTGAAAAACATCTGAAAATGCAGTGACCGCTTATTTAATATTGTATAACACTACTTCAAGGAAATAGCTGAGTTAATTAATCACTAATTCAATACGAAACCAAAAGTTTCATTATGTGTAATAGATCTGTTTCACCCTTATGAAGATGCGAAATGATCATCAGATCTTAGAAAAGATAAACAAGCAGTCTTTGACTTCGAATTGGTTTGCCACAATCTATAGATCAGTCCTAACGTTTTGTCACGTTTTGCGTTTTGGCCAAGTGTTGATCTGTGGACACAGTGTTGTGGTCTCAAGGGGGCCCCGTCTCGTTTCCATTACCCACTACCGACTACTGCACGAGCACGGAGCCGTGGACTCAGCGGTCGCATACCGCTCCCATCCCGTACAAGTTTTACAACGGCTATAGAGTGCCTTATAATGAAGGTACGGACGGCCATGTTGCCGTGTTGCTCCCAATTAGACAGTTAATATTTGGCTTGGTCGAGCATAGCTCGCACTCCACTTGTCATTACGGCTCGGCATATTGGCCAGCTAATGCGATAAACGACCGGCTCGTCGGCTCTAGCCTTCTACCAGCATCTACTCGGCTATCGGCCTCTCTACTACATCGATTAATTATTCATCCGAGTGGCACTACTCTCGTAGCTCAGTGGCATTTCCTTCTCCTCTTATAGGCTTTTGTTTTTCTGCAGTCAGTGGCATAACTTGTTTATTTAGCAGTCTAGTGTCACACTAGTGCATCAGCATGGCGGCATTACCTTCCCTTGTATCAAGAGGCCAAACCTACTCCTAAGTGCATAACCTATTCCTTTATCTTCTTAATTTGAACACAACTTACTCTATGTACCGTTTAATCAGGGAAGCTGCTAGAGTCCCCACCATCAGGGACTTCGTCGACCGCCTCTCCGCTACCTTCGACGACTCTGCGGCTGCCTCCGAGTGTATGCACATTATTGAACTGATCGCCCAGGAACCACTACGGATGAAGCCCAACATCTTCGAGTGACCCTCCATCTCTAGCTCGTTGACAGGTAGCGTCTGCTACTAGGGCAATGGACCCTCCCTGTCCTTCAGCAAGGACTTCTTCAGTCGAAGCTGAACGAGAAGTGTTTGGCTAGCCAAACATAGTCATACACACCACCACCACCACCACCACCTCTATCTGCCGTACGACGTAATCTATTTCTGATGTAACTGATCTAGTGGCATTACCTGCTCCAGCTTGTTCCAAGGGGCAACCTGCTTCTATATTCGCCTAGTGGCATAATCTATTCCCTTAGTTCCCTAGTGGCACAACATAATCTATCTGCCGTATGGGATATTTCTCTTTTTGCCTAGTATTATTTGCTTAATGTCATAACTTACTCTATCTACCGCATCGCTTAACCTCACATTCTTTTTCTATCTGCCAAGTGGCATCACCTACTCCTGTATCTTGCAAGGGTCAACCTGCTACCATATGCCTAATGTCAATGTCATAACATATCCCCTTCGATACCTAGTGGCATAACTTACTCTATCTGCCGTGTGGCCTACTTTTCTCATGTTTTATTGTATAGTGACATAACCCGCTCATACATCTTTCCTATAACATTCCTTAAAGTTATATACTCTAACTCTCTTTGCCGTTTAACTACATCTGTTTAGTATGTCACAACCAATATTAAAATTTCCCTTACTCCATAATTTATTTGTTTGTCAGCCTGTCGTCTTAACCTACTTCTCCATCAGCCCAGTAGCCATAAATTGATCGCATCCTGGTCTGCGCTGGTTTGACTTCTCCAACTATTCGTTTATAGGTGTTACATAAACTACAACGGAATCAGTTTTCAACAGTTAAATTGCAGCTTCAAGGCTGAACAACATGGGTTTTAAAACTACAATTCTGCCAACATTGCTGTGAACACCCTCACTCTCTTGTTTTAGTATAGATTACCGGTATCGCCTTGACATTATCTATGGTTTTCTGACTGTTCACTAGTCCACGCCGAGCAGTACTGTAGGCTATATTGTGGTCGTAGTGACTTGTCACAATGTCGCTTTGGCTGTCAAAGAGATTTGTAAACCAACTCCACGCTGTCCGAACCGTCACATTGACTCAGTTATCTGGGACATTAGATTTACAGCTAATACCTACCGAACGGCAATTCATTTTTAAATCTTCCAAGTTTCTATATTATTTCCCAATAGCAATGTGTTCAAGCAAGTTGCATAGCAAGTTGCTTTAGTTGCAATAGCAAGTTGCGTTTAAGTGTTACGGTATTAGTTTAAAAAATATATATATTAAGTAATAAATATTACTAATTGGTAATGAAAAACTAGAAGATATTATAGAATCGCGGCGAGTGTTTGCGTAGCGAAAACCCTGAACCTGACGGTGAGTGACCGTAGCAAAACGAGCTCACTTAAAGGGCAAAAAGTTTCTCTTGTTGGCATTGCAAAGCATGCCGGGTAGAGCTATAGTTGAGTATATAAAAAAAAACGTAAAAAATGGCCACTGCTTAATTGATTCAAACAGAATAACTCTACTCTTAGACTACTTTTTCAGTCAATCGTTAAAAAGAGTGCGGTATGTATAAAAGATTACGCTAATTTCAATCAATATATTAAAAGAAAACGTTTTATGTCCAAGAGTAATAATTTGTAATTCACCTAATAGAGCGCTTTATATTGTAGGCATATATGATGAAACCATAAGGTAACGTAACCAGGATAATATAACCAAATGAAACTGAATTGAGGATAAACTTGTGAGTCTTTCATGTTGGTTGCAAAGTGTGTAATATTACAGTACTCGGCTCTCTTTACTTCCTGGAATCCATCATTACTTCAACTTCTTCGTTCTTGTTGCAGTCGTTGAATTAAGTATTTGCTTAGACATTTTCGTCTTTAATAATACAGTAATCATATGGATTGTAAACTATTTTATACGGCTGTAAGTTTTTCTTGATATTACTCAAGGTAACACATTGATTCAAGGTAACACATTTAATGCTAGACCTAAATGCTATTTAAATATTTTGTGTACAATTGTTTATTTGATTATTTTATATTGAACACCGTTGAATGGACTGTTTTAAATTACTCTAGAAACGTTTAATCAAAACGTGCCTCTCTATAAACGACGTTCGACCAAAACGGTTTAAAACAGTGTGCGCTATTATTTTTAAATTAACCTGGAGACTCAAAAACTAACCGGTGCAAATCGATTCTCCGCCGCAATATGCAGTAAAATCTTTCGAACGGCGAGGCACTGACTCGAAAACAATTTCCACACGATGACAAACCTGTCGGCACAGCTCGTTGGGGAAAACAGAAACGCTGAACGAAAAATCACCGTAGGAGATGGAGAAAAAGAGCATCGGCTCCGCGCCGCACCCCTGCCCTAGTCCGCGACCGTAATGCTCTCGGTGTTTACCCGGTCAGCCGGTATTTGACTTTAATCAAACCATTAATGACAAACGCCGAACGGGGGAGAGACAACGTACCAATTACACCGTCGGAGGAATTATTTAATGAGCAAATTAATCGGTCGACATGCGCTACGGAGTGCAGCAGCAGCGTTGTCGTTAATGTTGCACGGGGCGGCCGATGCGCTGCGACCGGTGCAATCAAGATCGACGGCATCACTTGGTAATAGCATCAATGTTGCAGCGCAATTTCGGCGCAGATCGAGTTTTCTTACGTCACCGCGCTGCGGTTTCAATCGGATATGCGATGATGCGGTCGTCCCCGTTGACCGCAGTGCGCTACGGTCTCAAGGATTAATTGGTGTTGTGACAATACCTGATCATCTGTTCATTGTAATAGTGATTTTTTGTATTTCTCGAATATTTGTTAATACTATAGGCCTAATGACTCAAACGACTCATAATCCTGGCTCGAGGAAAAATTATCGTTCGGCCCTCGTGGTTCGAAGGTCATGTCAAGCCGTTGGTCGATTTGCATAAAAAACAAAAAAAGTGCAGAACCGTTATTTGAGGAGACATATAAGTTAATTGGCGGTCTCCCTCCACTAAACGCCCTACGATTATTATTACTCAAACGACTTTAATGATTCCACTAATTTTCATCGAAAACTCTCGATATGCAATAATTTGAGTAAAACTTTTTTATAATTAATTGTTAAATGTCCGCTCGATTGTCAATGTGTTCAAATTTATATCAGACATGCAACTTCATTCAAGTCTCGCGGTGCGCTATTCGAAAACCGCGACGCAGGCTGGAAAGCAAAAGTGTTTCAAGGAGGTGGCGAGGTGTTGTGTTTGAATCGTGGGGAGGTGGCGGCGGGGCACCTCCAAAAAGGAAGTGCAAGAAGCCCAAGAGTGCGTAAGGGCAGTGCGAGCTGATCAAAGGAAAGAGCTGAGCCGAGCATCGGAACAAAGACGCCGCGCGGGGAGGTTTTCGGGGGTGCATGGGGAGGGGGGTTATTACACGATCCTGTCAAGTGCATGCGAACGCGTTTGGTACAGAGGTCGAGTGCTTTACTCACACCTCCGGTTTTACAACATTGTTTACTCAGATTTGCGGGCGGTTTCAAGGTTATTCGAAAAACGTTTTTAGAACAGTCCTCAGCGATGCATTACGCTTTGTGTGTGCGATACTTAATAGATTAGTTAAACTTATTCATCTACGACTGTTGTAATAAGTATTCTAAATGGTATTACAAGTAGAATAATATAATAAACAGATGCATTATTAGACCCCATTCTAATCCGTTGCCGTTTTAAGGTCCACATTACAATACAGTTTCTAGGACAACCAGAGTACTTGTTACTCGAAGTCGAGCAATTTATTTTGATACAATAAAAAAGTGACATTTGGATCTACACAAAGACATCCGTCCAATCCAATACTGTGACTACCAGTAATCGCAAAAAAATCACGTATTTAAAATTGTACATTAACAAAAGTTTAAAACGCTCAACACAATCACAATGTGATTCTAATGGGAAATTTACACATTAAATTTGTGGATAGCATTTTTACTCGTATTTAAAGTCCGAATCTCATAATTTTTTTAGCCAAAAAACAACAAGCCAACACAATACAACACAACTGGAACTGGAACACAAACAACATACCAAGCCCTATCCAACGACACCAAAAACTTTAAAATCGTATGACAATTGTTGTAGGGGGAAAAAAGTTTTTTAGCAAAAAAAAAGCCTTTGCGTATTACATAAGTGTAGAAGAGAGCTCGGCATTAGACGGAAGTAATATTTTAATAGAAACCAAAGATCGCTTACTAATCGAAATTCCACCAAATTTCAATTAATGTGCACCCAATTATTTTATAACTGAAATATTGTTCTTGCCATTTTACATACATTTGTTACAACAGGTGTCTAATGATTCAATCAATTAATTATCCCTCCTCCATAAGATTTACATGGAAACTTTGAAATCCTGTAGGGCGTGGCATTCAGGCCGCGATGAGCATGAGAATAATGCAATTCTGCTCATCTTCTATAGGGTGTAGTGTCGTTTCGTCCAGTGTCGTTTCGTCCAACGCCCATTTTTCATAAAAAAGAGTGTTGTTTCGGCCAGCTCATTTTTACAGTTGATTAAACACATTAGTTAGTGTCGTTTCGTACAGCAGAAAACTAGACAAGGGATAACGAACGCAACACAGGTAGCCCAAGGTTCATCGCCATTTGGTTGCGCGCCCGCGCCTTGCTCTGGAATTCTCGTGTAATCTCACCCATCTCCTATCCCTTTGTTTACCTGTGGACACCGCAAATTTAAAAGTCACTCGTTGGTTTGATAGCAGTTTTGACAGCCGTATTGGACTTCAAAACAAACTCCCCCGAAGTTAATTTTGTCTGTTTATTGCAAAATTACATTATTAAATATGTAACCTCACCCGATAACCCCATTACATTCGGTATGGTTGTCTGATCTGAGCAGTTGAATTTCGACTCGACGTCGACAGCCTCTGTTCACCATTGATAATTCCAGACCGTCTAGCCCTGGTTTTCAATTATGGACAAACAGTTTTACTTATTTTAACCACCTAATTCTAGAAGTATTTTGGGAAGGCGAAAAGCTAAGCTAAGTGTGCAAGGATTCCATTACATTCCGATTCGACAGCCCCTGTTTCAATCACGAAGAATAGTTTTACGTATGTGAAGTAGCTAATAATTGCGTAAAATGTGGGCTACCAACTATAATACTCGTAAGACTTTTTTGAAAATTAAAAAATGAACACGCTTTACTTGTGACTAATTATTTTGTAACTATAAGAGTTCGACATATCCTTGAATTATAATTTCCTCTTAGATACCTAACCGTGAACGGAGAAAGCCCTCAATCCAGCGAGGCAAAGTTTCAATTAGTTTTTGTAGACCTCTCAAGTAAACAATAGTATAGGGTTATTGGACGAAACGCCACTAGTTGTCAGGTAGAGAGTTACCCCTCACCATATGTTCGTGGAATTTGTACGAAACGACACTTGTCCGAAACGACACTGGACGAAACGACACGACACGTTCTATAGTACCTTTCACAATACCTCAAACGATATGCGCGGAGTTCGCCCATACGATGCACACAAGCTAAGAAAAAATAGGAAAAGAATCATACTTGCCTATTAATATGCAGATTTCGCAAATCCGCTCATAGTTCCATTGTAATTGAGGTTTTTATTTGCCTAGTTTCAAAAGAATGTGATAATGTAGGTGAGAACGATGATTTGGTCAGGCGACATCTGTGTGGCTACTGGTTTTGGATTTGTGACCGCCTATAACCTACAGTATAACTTGTCGTCACATTTATCTGCTTGCAGTTATTTACCTAATTTCAGTTGTTCTTAGCTAAAGTGCAACGGTTAATCCTTTAAGCCACTCGTGACATTAAGGACATTCGCTTCGCTCTTGTTCTAACTTATATCCCAATCGTATCCTAAAGACCTATGAGGTTACTTTTTTTATTGATCAAGCAGTTTTATCACGGTTTGAATCTTAAATGTCACAGTGTGATTTTGTGCAAAGAATCATAACAGAGTTACTGATAGAAAACGAAATTTGCCCAAACGACCGCAAGAGTACCTACTGAAAAAACTAAACGACCACTGAAAAAATCATAACTTTCCAAAACTATGTATTTTTGTTGGTGATAGCAAGGTCCCCAAAACTCTCTTTGAGTTATTCAAGAGTTTCGAGTTTTGAACTCTCTTCGATATATCTTCGAGCTTGTAATTGTCTTTGTTATATGAATATCGCGCTGGGTAATTTATAACTTATAATTACGGTATATCAGCAGTTAACCGCTTAAAAAACGCTTTGTCACGCATCCTTTTTAAAACAATCCTTTTGATTGAAAGTATAATTTTGCTTCTATCCTTCTTTATGAGGGCATTCCACATTTCCGGGACAATATAGCCGTAACGGCGGTATCGGCGCGTGACAAGCGAATTGATAGCGTATCCAACAATACAATATCGGCCGGCAGAGCGATATATCTGCAGAAAGTGAAATGATGACCAATTATTAGCATATTTATGGGTTGACGGAGAAAGTGGGCGATAAGCGGTCGAATCGCCATTGTTCGATAAACACAGTGTTCAGCCCGGACCGCGGGTCTGTTCTCTCAGGACCTCTTGTGGCGGAAAAGGATACGACTTGCTTCACTTCTGGATCTAGAAATTCTTAAAAGAATACAGGATCTTTCTATGAGTTAAATATGTTCCGCTACAGTCTTAAACATGTTACACAACGTCTAAGGGCGGGAGGAAGAAAATTTGTGAGATGTGGACACGGATATCCTTCGGAACCCGGTGTACTGTTGAGGAATCGCAATTCAATAATAATAGATTTCAGTAAAATTTATTACACTATTGCTGTACTGTTGAAGAATCGCAATTTAATAATAATCGATTTCAGGGAAACTTATTACACTATTGCTGTGCTGTTGAGGAATCGCACTTCAATAATAATCGATTTCAGGGAAACTTATTACACTATTGCTGTACTACTGTTGAGGAATCGCAATTCAGGGTTGCCACAGACATTAAAAGTCAGGAAAAGTCAGGAATAGTCAGGATTTTTGGGTATTGGTCAGGAAAAGTCAGGAAAATGTTTGAAAAATGCCGAAAGTCAGGAAAATTTGTATTGGCACAAACCGACCGTCTCCATTTTCGATTGCCCCCATAAATCGGAAGTACTAATCAATGGGTCAAATGTATTAATTTTATACATTAATTACCTATTTTACCTACTTTATTTAATGTATATTATTGTGTTTTTATTGTTATAATGTTAGTTTTTACATAATAATTGTAAAACTTTGTTTTATTTTTAGCAATAGCTTTTGAAAGAGACCTTTTATTTGGATGTATTTTGGTATGAAAGTGTAGGACAGCGTTCTTCAAGTTAAGTTCAAAAACCAGGTTATTCGGACTATGGGAACAGGGGTTATGGGGTTTTATTAGGGTTAAAATAAGGTTTTTTTTATCTTTCACACTTAATTTTCTTAATTCATAAATTTTTTAAGAGACCATTTCAAAGACCTTTAAAAACAAATAATTTAGTATTTTGAATAATTTTCTTAGATTGACTGATTACAGAGAAAATTTAAAAAAAGTTTTCAACGTTATTCTTATGGAAAAACAATTAATTTTGTGTATCGTTTACTTTTATTTATTTTTTTTACATTTCTTAATCAAATTTGGTATATATCTTCATTAAATTATGAGGAATTAATATTTGGTCAAAGTTTTTCATGGCTGCAAACCTATATATTAAATTCCATGGTGTTTTAATAGAAATAAATGTTTAATGGGAGGGAGAAAGATAGAGCAGGTTGTCTTGACGTAATCAGTGGACCAGCTGATTTCCTACATTTGTCAAATTAATGTTTATATTTTGATATTTATAAACAGATAAACATATGACATATAGGCCAAATTAATTCTACTAGAGATCGCCTCCTGATCGAAATTCGATCAAAATTTCAGTTGATCTGGACCCAAGAAGCTTAAAAACATTATAGAACTAAAACATCTGTTTCTCCTAATTTTCTAGCAGTTGTTTTTACACAGCTGTTTAATGATCCATTCAATTCTCCTTTCTCCATAAGATTAACATTGGAACTTTGAAAGCCTGTGGGGTGTAGCCCTGGAGTCCAATGGGAATTAGAATGTGATTCTGCTCATCTACAGCACTATACGTTTCTAACGGTATGCGCGGATTTCTTCTACGATGCACACGAGCTGAGAAAAAAGGAGGAAACGAAACATGCTTGCCTATTAATATATGGATACTATATGTAAATGAAATATTCTATACTTTCTGGTATGGATTACCTAATAATTAAATTTAAACATAACTCCAATGGTTTACTAAGTTATATCCCCGTATAAGTTATATTTAGTTCCCAGCTATTGGAAATTCACTGACTATGCAGGTCTGCTGGGACGTGGGTATTTTCAATAAAAATATGAGCGATGGGCATCTATGGGGATGGAGGAGGTTCAATTAAAAAAACGAGTCTTTATTTGAAAAACACCGCGGCTCCAAAAAGTCAGGAAAATCTCTCAAATTGGACAGTAAAAGTCAGGAAAAGTCAGGAAAAAAGGACTCAAAAATTCTGTGGCAACCCTGCAATCCAAATAATCGATTTCAGAGAAACTTAGTACACTATTGCTGTACTGTTGAGGAATCGCAATTCGATGATAATAATCGATTTCAGTAAAACTCATTACACTATTACTGTACTGTTAATGAATCGCAATTCGATGATGATAAAACTCGATTTCAGGAAAACTTATTACAGTATTGAATATGTTTTCATGTAGGTGTTTATGGGGAAAATACAAAATTTCATATTTCTTTGAAAATTCGCTGAGTACGCAGGTCTGCTGCGACAGGGGTTTTATATTTAATTTTTTCCTCTTTCTACTCAGATGTCAATTACGAGCGTTATCATTATTTATAAGGCTATTTATTGTTGGTGACATGATATTTTTTATATATTTTTGTAACATTTATTTTCTTTCTGATCTAATTTCAGTGATATATAAAATGGGAATCTTTTTTTCTTCCATAGCTGAATTTTTTTATGAAAATACATTATCATAGCTATATAGTATATGAAAGTATGTGACTGACAATTCTATAGTTAACTGATCTTGAGATATACAATTTTTATCAGGTACTTGTAGATTTTTACGGGCAGGGGGAATTTTAAACTTTAACTTTCACTCTAATCAACCTTCCTTTCTTGTTATAACAGTATTTTTCTCGAAGCGAGTATAGGTTTTAATTCTAACCGTATCCTAATCGTGCCGAACGCACTCTATATAATTCCTCCGGTTCGATTTACAGCAACGTTACGATTGAACCAGTATGTACTGTTGCATTAGACATATTTTAATTACATTTAATAACAGATCCGAACAGTAAATAATCCACGATACGAACGGCGATAGCGGAATTCAATCAGATAACAATGCGATTTGCGTTTATGTAACGGCCGTATTGTCTAATATAAAAATGACCGTGGAACCGATAGCGGGCTCGTTCTCCGTTTCTCCGTTTCGCAAGAACAATCGAGTCGTTCGGTTCGCCGTCGTATCGCATCGTATCATTGCGTTTATGATTAATCACGCTTCATGAAAATTACATGTCAGCGATCTTACATCTGTGCCCACAATCATTAGGTACCTCCCAGCTATGTGGCGTCTATATTTATTCATGCAAATAGAAATTCCCTGTGCACGATTTCGTAATTACATCGATTTGCAAATTTCTATCGGGATTCCGATGTCGTTCTAAGTGTTTTGCCTTAAAACGTTTGCTTGGTGCTGAAACGATGAGTTGTGTTGAGTAATGTTGTAAACACAGGTTTTAGGTGTAGGCCTAAACCGGGTTAGGTATTAAATAAAGCTGTCCTAAATATACCTCAAACACTTTGTTGCCTCTTGTCTACTATCCTTTAAAACCCAAACCCAAATTTAACGTTCAAAACTGGAAACCCGTGATCCATATAGTTGTAAAACAAACTGTTTTAATGAACCATCCAGTCTATTTTAACATAATATTACCTGCTAGAAATCTCTATGTCTAGAAATTCAGTAAAAATCTGTCATATGATAATGCGTATAACAAATGATTATGATTTATTATTATTATTATTATTTTTAGTAAATTTGAATTTTTTTATTTGAGTTTTTGGTTCAGTCTGAAAATCTCTGAAACCACAAAACATTCATGGACTGAAATAATATTCTAGCACAAAATTCTCTATTTTTGCTCTAAGGCCGCTCAACGTGTTGAAATTGAGTTGCAGTCATTTAACATTTAGAGCCTGCTTTATCTGCAAGATTAAAACGATTGATTATTTTCCACGTGTGTATAACTAATACATCTATACCATATTGTTCACGATATACCATTGCACCATCTTGCAAAGGACCATCGGTATTTTTAACCCTCAAGAAGTGACGAACACCCACCAATGTTGTTTTCTGATAAGCACGAGGCACCCTCTACCATCCAAATTCTAAATAATCGTCGCAACATGCAAACCGTGAGTTGCTAAACACCCGATTGACATTCGGTTCGCGGCCGTTGGGACGATAAGGCCGCGCGGACGATACGTGCGACCGGCCGTTGACGATCGCGTTATCGTCGACGATGGCCGGACACATGACGATGGCGGGTATAATTGCCTTGTTTATAGTCGCCATACATCTCCGCCAGCCGGTCCGTTTATCAATAGTAGCCGATATTTTATATAAATACCGCCCGATGCCGCACCACCCACCGCCTTCCTGCGATTTGTCCCGCTCAGCCGCACGCTCGCCCCTAATCGGCGGCCGTCAGTTTTAAATACGCTCCAATATTTTATTACTCCGAATACGTAATATTTTATTTCGGGCACTGAAATTACGCCCGATATATTATATCCGCTTGCGATCGTGCCCTATGCGGTAATTACAGAGTGCCCACTATCGGACTAACGTACGGCGCAGCTTTCTCGCCGGAGATAGTTTAATTTTATGCGGCCAAAAAACCCAACTCCGGGGCTTTATGGCTGGAAATTGGGCTCGTTTTTCGTCGGGGATTTATTTTTCGTGTGTCTAATGGCGATCGAGCGAATTCGTTTGTTTCCCAGCCGCTGTGCGAGTTTATGGTTATGTAGAGCTAGATTTTAGGGAGTTAATTTGCGTTAAGTAAGGAACTATGGGTCCAGATTGCGAAGTGATCTACCTATATTGATTAATGATTGGCCTTGTGTTTGCCATACTACTAATAAGTCAATATTTATAATATTTTTCATAACTTAAATCTAAAGATTAATTTGTGGAAAACTTCCACTCATGCTCATTTCTAAGGATTTATTTCTGGTTTCCAACAAAATATTTTTTTAGTAGTGTTACTTTCTTTACTTGTCAAACATTGATAGGCCTAACGCAATAAATTAATTACAATTCGCCATCACTTATCCGGGATATTTTTTTTTTTTTGTAAAAAAATCGAATTAGGTACTTGTTGATTTGTATACTATACTAGCTGTTTCCCGTCACGGCTTCGTCCGTGATTGAATTTATTTTATAGGTAATTAAGCTCGCCCGCTCCGCTCACTCGCCGTCACGCTCATAAGAAATCGTTAAAATACCTTCATTGAACTTCATTGAACTTTTCATTGAATTTGTTTCTTAGCAACCAAATAAAATAGATATAATAGAGATTTTCAGATTTATTTTGCCCTTTGGACAGATTTGCACCAAACCACATAAACCCTGAAAGTTTCATTACAATCTGTCGAGCGGTTTCGGAGTCCATAGGCAACATACATACGGACATACATACTTCCTCTTTTATAGATATTGATTGTTAAACTATTTTCTATCCCTGGTTTTTTAACTACTCTGCAACAATACACAACTATGTTAATGCTAACCACGATTGTTTCTGATTTATAAAGCCTAGTTATAGTGCGTAGGAATAATGTACGGACAAAACGAATGACCCATTTACTAACCTCGTTTCTTTTCCGTCAAGATATCGCGTTCCAATGCAAGGCACGCATAAACAATGCAGTGCATCACATTCGGAGGCACATCGGTTGCGGCCGGTCAGATAAAGCAATTATGCTCTCGGCTCGCAGCTGATAACGGCGATAACCGCGACGCTAGCGCCGCGACGCGCGATTAAACCGCGCATAAACCCGCCGATTTATGCGGCGATGTGTTCTTTATTGCGCGGCCGCGCATAACGCGTTCATGGCCCGCGATGTGTTAAAATGTCGATGCGCAACAAACACGATGTCACTCCGATAGTGTTGATGCACCCGACCGCGAACCCGCGCTGTTCTGTAGACGCGGAGATCGCGAACCGCGACTAGACATCACTATTGACTCCGATGTACGAGCCTAGTGTTTCATGAAAGAAATAATTTGTCTGAAATATATACAACCCAAAATAATTTCAACACATCGTCAGTTTTGAACTCCTAATAATTATTAATAATTAACAAGGCTTTGTGTTCTTGGAAAAGTATAACTTAAGTTGTTATAGTATAGGCCTATATTAAATAAACAATAGGCCTACCAATACCTCTCGTGAGATCTCATTGAAACTAACTACTGTAGTTACACTAGTAAAAACTGTCTTAAAAGTAAACAATTAAGATTTTAATTTTCATTTAATGCAATTTTTAGCATTTAATCAAACATAGTATTTTATGGCAGGGAGTGGCCAGTCAGCAGTATAGTCTCACATGACGCCATCAGCCGGCTTTGTCTTGTTTTATGTTGCCGTGTATTTCTTAGACACAACAAAGTAGTTTCAATTTATACTTTCTCGGAAACACCATTTCATCACCATTATATTGTACTCTGTTTTATGGTATAGTTATTTGTATTAAAGAAGCAATAATATTAAGAAAAATATGTTACAATTATATTATTACTATAAATTTAAACATACACAAAACAAATAGTGTTGGTTGCAGCTTGGATTTAGTAAGGACTTTGTCCAAGTGGATAACGGTGTAGGGTACCGGTGAAAAGTAAAACAAATTTAATGTAAATAAATATTAAAGTAGGCTGCAACATCTGTTTTTAGCCATGGATCCAATTGCAAAATCAAATAATACTGTATGAACTATTGGAACTTACGTACTTTTGTATACTTGTAAACTAATTCTTGTGTTTTCTTTTCAGGTATGTATCGAGATATGAAGTCGTGGTTGTAGTTAACGTGTAAGTCAACTAAAATAGTTTTATAATTATACCATTCAATATATAAGCAGTAATTATGCGTGTTCCCAATGTTGTGTACTGTAGCAACATTGGGAGTGAGGAACATAACAGTCCGAGACATTAATATTTCCCCCGGAGCTCCGGGTTTTTCTCGGACCCCGCAAGAAGCATCATGCGGTTAGCATATTCTTTACTGCGCATTGTGGCCGAACGTTGCCACCGCTTTGAATTCACGACCGTTGCTCGAATCCGGCGTTTATATTTTTACCGATTGTTTGCAAATCTACCCACGTGATTGGAGGAAAGGAAGCGTAAAATGATTCGCAGAAGGAGGAACAATGATTTGAACGAACGCGTGTACGCAATAGCAATCGCGCGATGGTCAGGAAATTGCTTGTAAATTGACTTCCGTCGGACAATTGCCCCGTTGCGAGTCTGATTTCACAGATATTGGATATATGTGCAGCTACGATCTGTGTTTGTTGTACTTGAGGCCAGGCGGGCTGCAGTGCGAGAAGATAGGGAATGTTGTAGACGACCAGAAAGATGGGTTCAAAGTGGAAAAAGGGTGTTTAGTTTCAAAATTACAATGCATTTTCGTTACAAAAATGCATGAAACTCACTTTGAAGTGGATAATGAAAGCAACTTGTAAACATTTATTTTTGTGGGCCGTAAATGTAAATGCAGTTGTATTAATGTTTATTAATACATATAAAATTTACGGAATTTTTTTGCCAATCACGCAAAATATTACAAATTAGTCTTAAATCATTTAACTACTTAGAATGAAATTATGCACTTCAGTCATATAGCGCAAAACTAAAAATAAAGTAAGGTGCCGTTTAACAGGTTCATTAATCGTATACGATCAAGTCGACGCACGTGCTTGCGATACCAAGAAAGCGGCGACTCTCAATGATGGAGGTGGGAAAAGTCAAAACCCATTGTACAAAAAGAGCCATAGTGTAAACGCGTTTTAAACGGCGTGGCGTTGGAGAGCGCGGAGCAAGATTGTTGACATCGTTCTCTCCCTCCCCTCAACAACACCCCCTTCTTGCCCCCATCCCTACACCCACCCCTTCGATAATCCTCCGCCGACAAGGTATTAGTGTCCGCTACCAAGTCATCTGCATCGCCCCTGTCGCTGCAGTCAGTAATAAAGGACCCGTCAAAACGTTTACCCACCTCTTTTACTTTTCCCGCCACTTTAGTGTCTCACTTTCTAACGAAACTTGCCATTAGCCGGTTGTTTTTGTTTGTTTGAGTGCTGATGAAGTATACTTAAACTTAATAATCACAAAAATATCATATTAAAAACAAACAAACAAATAGGTGCTGTAGAAAATAATTTTCTTAAAAAATGCATAAAGAAATTATGTAGTTACGGGTTTAAAGATAAAAGATGTCAAACTTGCTTATTTTGAAGGATGCTTAATGTAAGTTTTACGAGTTGTAATTTTATTAATTAATTGTTTGAATTAAAATTTGACCAATCGTACGCGGTATGAGTAAGATTTAACCGAGGAATCGTGTATAAGTAAGGTGGTGGAAGAAAAGATGAAATCATGGGAATCTGACCTTTTGGTAGTTTATCCATGTTTATAAAACTATTAATTTAAAGTAAAGAAATTACTACCTCACATATAAAATCTATTAAACCAACGAAAGCGTGTCACATAAAATGGCTTATAGGTAGTTTTAGATCTTTATCTACTTCGGGTGACCAAAAGGTTACCCTAATCACCCCCGGGTTACTTAGCCTTTTTCTAATAAGAAATTTACTCCGACCGATTGAGCGCTGTCGCCATCAACATCAACACTGGCGGTGGAGGGCAGGCGGCGACGGCTACACATGTAGCCTGCCGCGATAACCGGCTCGCGTGTCCCTCCCGATGCTTATCCCGACCATTTTGTTAAGTGAAAATTGCACCGCTTCGCCTTACTTGCCCTTTGTTTCCGTCTTCCTCCCCCGCTCTCTCTCTCGCCACCCCCGGCTCTCTCGATCATTTCTAACTTTAATTGCCTTTTTATGATTGCCTCCCTTCCTCCACTTTCCGCTATCGCACCTCCGATCTGACCATCCCGTGCTTTCTCATCAAACGTCCTTTTCCCGTTTGTTGATTGTTATGTTTATTTTTTTGTTTCTCAGATGATTAGCCGATTGTTTCGTGACTTGCGGCAGTTCTGTGGTTGTCAGGGAATTTTAAGTTTTTATCGTTTAATGGGGTGTGTCCTATCTTTGGTAGAGATAAAAATGTGGCATAGAATAATGGGTATAAGTTTAAGTTGTATTTTTAAAGTTTGGTGATTGATGAAAGTTCATTGTAAACATGACTTCAAACACTTCTTGTCAAATAATATGTGTTTTTTTGTAAGTTACTTAGATATTTAACAATAGGGTCTATATTTATTATTAACTAATAAAATATTAATGAATTAATAATCTATAGTGAAACTTAATTGGCCAATACTTGATCAAGGGTGCTATATACCTAGAAATAATATAAAATCTTCTTAAACAGTGTGATTAATTTTTTATGAGTTAAAGACAAGGAAAGTAGCAGACCTTCCTGAAATTTAAAAATATAATTACACAGAAAAAACATGCGAGTGTTAAAGCGATAATTGAGAAAAAGAAGTTAACTGGCGCAAAAGACCGGCGGTAAAGTGAAGGCATTTACACAGAGGCAGTCGTCAATAGGGTCAGCGTTCACGCCGCGCCGTGTGTGGCGGCATTTCCAGCGACATTTACCGTTTTTCATTTAATATCGTCAAAGTTTGCAACAAAAACACCGCCGCGCTAGTGCCGGTTTATTATTTTTGCCGACAAAATGTAATAACCAAACAAGACTATTGATTGCGCTCAATTGGTTCGACGAAATTAATTTCACCCTGAAATTTATAGAAAGGACGCCGCGCCGCGCCGCCTCCCGCGACAAACTAAATAATTAAAACTACTTGCCACCGCCGCGCCATCTTTATTATTGCACGTTACATCGGAGATTACAATTTAAATTAATTTCTGAAACGTTTCAGAGGAACGACCCGTTGCGTCAGAGTTTTAATTGTTTTGCGTTTTATGGTAAAGAAAGGAAATTAGAGTGGAATAGTTAAAATTAATTTTATTGCTCTCTAGTTATAAATTTTAGTATTATTTCCAGCTAAATTGGTTTGATTTTAATCATAGTTATGAAAGCGATAGATCGGTATCTTTAAACGACACTACTTTAAGGCTCTGCAGCGAATATGATTGGCAGATGTCGTGGAATTAGTGTATTTATTATAAGCTTATGTGACTCTATCTATAGTGTCAACTGTGGAGTGGCCAACGACAGAATTTTCTAGTGTAGTTCATATCTTTACATGATATATAGATTATGATGAGTAGTCTAATGAATTGTTGCAGTGTACAATCATTGAAAACCTAACGAAAAAATGATATATTACAGTGTTACACTTTTGATAAAAAAACTCAAGGGTATCGGTAACCAGAATAGACATGGTTTAATCAGTTTAATGTAGTTTTCATACTACATGGTTTTCATCAGGCCTTTGTATACAATTGATTTACTAGTATGGTTTCCAGCTGCCTCTAAAATTTTTGAAATGCCGGTGTGTAGACAGCTACTCTTGTATACGTAAATCCTCTTTCTCATTATGCATCAATTCCGTAACATCTCGTGAAGTAACTGATAAAGAACTTCCTTCATTTAAACTTGTAAACCTCAACAATTGAAATAAAAGCACGGCACCCCTAGCGATAAACAAAAATAAGCGAAAAGGAGGTTGGAAACAAATCAAACGTTATCTGGTATTACGACAAAGCGGAGTTATTAAGGTAAGCAGATAGAGCCAGGGAGGATTTATGTTCGGCCACTGCGGGCAACGCTAATTAGTTATTCCGGGCGAAAAGAAAAACTGCAATAAACGAAACCGGCGATAAGCGGCGTGCCGACGGATAGCTTATCGGCCCGTGTAGAAAAGCTTGTAGTCTTGTATATTTTTTAATTAATTGTAGGGCCATTAACAAAAGTAATCTACATAAGGGGGGTCACGAAAGCTTGGCACGGAAGCGCTGGCCACGCCTCGCCCCGTGACCTCGCGCCTCCGCCGCGCCGTGCCGTGGCTGAGGTGCCTCCACCCACCACCACCGCCACTGTGCATCACACCTGTGGTGGACCCGGCACAACACCAACCCGCGCCCAACATCAACACTCGATAAAATTTAATAGATTGGTTTAAGTTTTTGATAGTTTAAAAAATTTGTCTTCGGCCCATTGTCATTTAAATTACTGTCCATTTTCACAGTGCTAATTACGAAGTAGTTTTTGACTGGAAAGAATACTTCATCAGACAAATGACAATTATTTTTATTCATGGTAGTTCTTCAACGAAAGTTGTAGACTATCTTTAAAAATTACAGTGTTCTTTTATTGGTACAGTTTATATAAAACACATTACTTTATGGCTTAAACCAACCGGTTGCTGAGTTGAAAAGAAATGCATGTAAAATGAGCAGAACTTGTTCACGACGATAAGTAAGAAAAGGTATTCTGTTCAGTCTTGTTCTTAACGTTTTACATGAAAAATTAAGCTGCGAGGAAAATGTATATTTAATCAAAGAGGAAAAATATATGTCCATCTTTTAGCTGTTTCGTAAAGTAATCCTATAATACTTTATTCTTATACTGTTTTATGCTTTACAACATACCTATTAGTAAAAAAATGTATACACTGTATTAGTATTACATTAGTATGTGTTATTATTTTTCGCGGTATACTGCTTTGGCATATTGTTTATGTGCTTTATACTGTGATTTTAGCCAAACATGCGGTAATATCTTCTCGTCAATCGGTTATGTATCAACATTCAACATAGCAGTTGCGAGTTTACATGGTAAAATCTCGTAACAATTGATTTACGATAGTTGAATATACCTTCAAGAATATACAGCAGTGTCATCTTACCTAACATCTTTAATAATAATAATTTATTCTCAAAAATGAAAAAAAGGCAAAAAAAGGTACAATTGAGTGCCCCCCGCATAAGCTGAACTATTAAACCATGCTAAAACAATTCATAAATTTGTTAGTTTAAAACGTTACAATCATGCGTCCCAGCTCGGCGTCGCGGCGACCGCGAGACAGATGCGAGGGCCAACAGCCAATTCCACGGGCCGAGCAGCCCTGATGGATTGGGTTGGTATCAAAGGGGTGTCAGAGCCGGGTGTGCGTACGTGCGTGCGGTGCGTGTGTGTCGGTGTGTGTACGCATTCATCTCGCATAGAAATATCACCCCGCCTCCCCGCACCCTCCTTATCTCAACAATCCCTCCCCCGCTCTTCACATCTCCGCCTGAGCCTTCCCCTATTTATCAAAATAACGGAGAACAATGCTCGCTCTGCATGGTCTGGGGTACCTCATGGCAATCTCACCGTCACCGTCGCGTCGTCGGCTAATACTTTTCCATCATGTCGTCGCTGCGTTTTGTCAATCAATACCTGTCTCTTCTACGGCTCATAAATATCATTATGTGTAGCAATACAAAAGGTTTTTTGGGGGTACGCAGAACAAGTTACAGTAGTACTATACCATAGCATCAGTGCCGAAGTTTATAATTTTTTTAATAAATATTCAGAAGGTTTGGGATGCTCGACCCCCCCCCCCTTACGCTTGCCTACGCTTCAAGATTCCATACGATCAGATTTTTCTGATCAGGGCGATAGGTCGTTTACTATAATATAAAAAAAAATAAAAAACATTAACAGCACGTCTTTGGCACACGTTTAATGAAGACTTTATTTAACTGGACATTTTTCTAGACAATGAACTATCCATCGGTTCTTGGAAGTACTTTTACATTAGAAAATCACAAGGCCAATTTAAAATTACACTCACGTCCAGTTGATCATAATACCGATCAACATTATCTATGTAGAAAATCCAAAAGTCTACATTCAAAGAAACCAATATTCTGCTACCAAATAAGCCCTATTAGTGTAGAAAGCACCACCCGCTCCCTCACCCCGCTGCATGGGAGGGGTGGCGAACATTGCACGCTTACACTATAGTAATTTATTTACGGGACGAGCCTGATAAGGTGGAAGCAAAACGCTTTATCACAGTCAGGAACGCAATCTGGCTAATTACTATTAACACGAACCGTACCCGCCCTTATTATAGGCCTGATTTACCCGTGCACGAATACCACCCGATATTTCACCTTACACCGACCTTAGCCCACACATCACCATCACGCCGGTGTTCGCTATCACACACATCACCCTGCTGGTATCACGGACAGATCCGTCAGCTATATTAAGCAGTTCAACGCCGGGTCACAGTTCTAACCCCGTTATCGCACCTTTCTTTGTCGCCGTATTTTCAAATATCTGTCACAACCGGACTTTCGTGTTACCCGACTGTTGCTACTAATGGGATTAAAATTACGCGACGCTGATAAAAGTGAAACGCGCCCGGTGAAGAAGTGTTATGGTCGTCGGTTATGCGTGTTTTGGGTGTGGTGTGCGTCGGGAATTTAAGTAATTCGGTTTTGGCAGTTTTTTGCACTTACGAGTCTACATTTGTCACATGTCTCGTTTAAGGAAAAAAAGTTGAGTGCATAGTTCATGAGCGAACGAAACTGGAAGAAATATGTAATGCTGTAAAAGAAGCTCCACTACTCCCCTGTGTTAGTCCAAGGATAGAAAGGTTATTTACAGTCTTAGACAAAAAACTGGGGGTTGTTTGGGCTAGACTTCAAATATTTAGTCGACGGGTCTCGAGATGGAATATTTAGATAACAAGCTGTAAAAAATGTAGAACGGTCTGTCTAGACGTTTGAGAGGAGTTGGATTTTGAATAACCTTAACAAAGAAATGAGGGAAGGAATGTTTAAATTGTTTGTGTTTTAGTAACAGTCCGAAATAATGTTTCTTTTGCCTACGTTGAGGTGGATGTCATTTTAGTTGTTCATTTCTGTTTAGGGTTGTACTAAATTGTGTGTTAGTTTGTAATTGGTTTTGTGTTAAAAAAAAAAAAAAAAAAAAAAATGAGTTTAAACCGAAATACCGAATCTTAAGAACATGCATTATATGTTATACGTAGTTGCATTGCGGAGCTTACCTCCAACGTAAAATTGTTGAAATCACTTGGTCCGTTAAATAAAACGGTTAAATAATAATGTAATAAGTTTTTCAGCACAAATAAAAATTTATAGAGAGAAATTTACTAAAGTTAGTTATTGGGTAGTTTATACGCTGATGCAGCATGGGCGTCACTGAAGAGCCCAATCCAAAGATTTTTCAACCACGCTTCGATTCCCCGAAGCCTTAATCACGCGCCAAAATACAAAATACCGTGGGGCTTTGCGCATTAACAATTCTTTCAGCCTTTCCTTCCGCGAACATTGATTATCGAATAACAATAATCCGTGACGACATGCGAGACGCGGCGAAGGCTTACGGCGGTAATAACAGGACTTCACACGTCCTTTGACGTCACACTAATCCTAATATTAATCCCCAGAGGAGGTTTAAATACGGAATTTTTAATCGAAGAACGAAGATACTTTGATCAGACATATAATGGCTTCCATATTAGTGACATATCAGGACATGAGATCAAAAATGCAGACCGCCGGGAACGTTTGGTAAAACTTTTGGAAGGTTTTGAACCCTTAATTAATTGTTTTGTCCCTGACACTCTACAATTAAAACAGAAATTTGAGGTAAGAGATCTTACTTTAATTGACGTTTGAGTTGCTGTGTAAAATGTTATAGTGTAGATCAGAGCCCTCTGATTCGTATTTTTTCTTTTTCGTTTCACAGACGCTGCGAAAGGTTCAACTTTTTTGTTGCCAAAAGATATTTTCAAATACCCCCGTCGCAGCAGACCTGCGTACTCAGCGAATTTCTAATGGAATTTTGGTATATTTTCTATTTCCCCATAAAATCCATGGGGATGAGAGTATAGGTTTGCCGCCATATGGGTTTTGTTGGTAAATATAAGTTAAACCCTACCTAGTGATTGTACATACCAAATTTTATAAGGCTATGGTGTTCTTTTTATTTTCCCCATAAACCCTATAGGGGTGAGTACGTAGGTTTGCCGCCAAATGGGTTTTCTAAGCAAATATAAGTTAAACGCTTCCTAATGAATGTACATACCAAATTTTATCAAGATATGTCAATAAATAAGCAAGTTAGAAGGTTTTGTTGATTTCCCATAAGAATAACATGAAAAACATACTTTTTGGATTTTCTCCATAACCATTTAAGCTGGGTAAAACATTCAAAATACTAGATTGTTTGTTTTTTTAAGCTCTTTTAAATGGTTTAAGTTAAAATTGTTGAATTTTCTAAATAAAAGTAAAAAAAGCCAAAAACCCATTTTTAACCCTTTTGAAACCCCATAAAACCCTATTTCCATGGTCCGATCATTCTGGTTCGCGAACTCAACCTAGTAGACGCTGGCTTACATCCCTGTACCAAATTTCATCAAAATCGGAGGTTCCGTTCAAAAGTTATCGTGTTAACGGACACATAGATATATATATATATATATATATATAGATATATATATATATATACATATATATCAATTTGAACGAACGGTGTTTTTGGCTTCTAGGGACCTCAAAACGAAAAAGTATCATGGTCCCGGGCTTAGGTCTTACCGTGACTACTACCGTAATAGCGTATTCCCTATAGGGAAATTCGCTAAAATGAACAGTGAAGTTGCTGCAGATATCTTATTTGAAAAGGGATTGAAGTCAGCAAATTTAAGGACGATTGGAAGAATATTTCCTATTTGTTTTAACCGTAAAAATATGTTAAATGCAGAAAAAACTTCCTATGCAGTGTTGTGCATATATTATGTCTAAAGTATGAACAAGTTAATTAATTAAACGGTATTTGTTTATCCTCTATTGCCAACAATACTGAAGTAGCTACGGCCTACTTATTATATTGTTGATGCCAACTAGTCATAACTATCACATCACCTGGTCCCAATCCCCTTACGTCTTGCCCCTCCCCCTCTTCCTCCGAGACGGTAGGGGTGGTCCATTGATTGGCCTAATTGATTCATAGACACAGCAGTAGTACAAGGTCGCTACAGCACCTTGGGCTACGGAGGCATGAATGGGGCCGTCTCTCCCGTAGTAGTAGCAGCACGCTGAGAGAGGAGAGGGGGAGGGGAGGGTGTCACTTGTTGACCTGTGACGTCACGCACGTCTTGGTCACGTATCTCTCTGTGCCATCCGCATCGCTCATGAATGGATGGCCATCGCAGTCTCTCCCCAACCGATGTGTCCCCCTGTTGTTTTGGTATTCCGAATGGGATACGATGCGCTCCCGTTTGTTTGATTATGTAGATTATACTTATAATAACTTTTCTGGTTATACGTCTCCATAATACATTTAATGTCTCTCACAAGATGCCTTTGAGACTCATTCTTCGTAACGTGATAGTGCCTATTTGAATGACATTTTATTCTACCATTTTCTAACTATTTAAAGTCTTAAGCAAACTTCCAAGATACTATATAGTCATTTACAAATTAAAACGAAATTGCTGATTCAATTTTTCTCTAAGAGTTGTAAAAACAAGTTTTTTGGGTGTCTTAGTTTAGTTTTTTGGTGCACGCTAGCTAATTCATGGCCACAGGCCTACTTAGATGACATTATGCGCATCAAGTGCGAGAAAAAGAAAGCTCTAATTTCAAAAACTATAAACTATGCAACTGGATTTTTTATAAACTATGCAACTAAAAGCAATCAAACACTCGATTCACAAATTGTTTAATCCAGTCATATTATCATACATATTTCATCTACGATATTGTTAAATTTTTCTTAATAAAAAATTAATACCTACCCTAGATTTACTAATACTTAATCAGCAATTGGTAATAACTCTATCATTGAAATATTTTAAATGAAGTTTCTACTATATCGACCCGTTTCTGTCACACATGCTAGAACTGGAACCACAATAATAGTGAATATTACCCGGACCTTGACGTCTCAAAATAGCCAAGCCATCCATAGGATCTATATCTTTACATAACGTTTTATTCACGTTCTAAAATATGTCAGGACATAGTGGAGCATCAAAACCAAGATGACTTGCCCAACAAGGCTGTTAAGGGTGGCGAATCGTGTCTGGGACGTCAGGGGGGAGGGGGGAGAAAGAGAGAATGAAGGGGGAGCGACCGCGGCGGTGGGACCCTGACGGAACTGACAGCTAGACTTGTTGCCGCGATTTACTCCAACATTGCCGCGAGAATGGGCTGCTGCTGGCAATTCTTCCCAGAGGACCAGCTTGTAAATATGAATTTGTCCTTCGATGAATAACTTTTACAAGTAATTTAGGACGATTTGTAGCGGTATTCAAGAACTAGAACGTGTTACCTACAAACTAAATAAATTGGTTAAAATCGATTATGATACTTTTTGTTTTACGTTAAGAAGTTGAAATAATTTCCTAACTTTCAAAGAAGTTTGATTCATTTCAACAAGTGTTGTTTACATTTTTACAATGTTTGAGTTGCTTGGCTATTTCATTATTTTTATCCTTTAATTAGTGTTTTGGGTATTTAATTTCTCATTTAAAATTGAAATCAGCGAACATTGTTGTTTCTTTTTGTAATGTGATAAAGAAATGTTATACCCGTAATATGTTTTTCTCCCGACAATTTCACACAGTTAGGTACGCGAGCGCTCCGTATCTCCAGCTCCAGCGGTATAATGGAAGTAATCACCAGCTCTAGGCGGGGTTGCCGTCCCGCGTGTTGTCATAATTTAAAACAATACCTGTGGAAAAATTAACATCTTTATTCAATTTGATGGGTCGCGGTTTCGCCGGAGAATGGCCGGGTGGGGGGCGGGGTGTTATTAAAAGCAAACATAGACTCGGGACGGCAGACGTTATTATAACGTGCGCCGGCCTCCATTATATTTAAAAGAAAAACACAGGGAGTGAGCCTGGGACCGATGTTGTTTCTGCCCGAACTGTTACTGTTACGGCGATATTAGCGGCAAATGCGCAAAGTTGGCTCGGTTAATTTGGATCAATTCGGCCACAATGGACGATGAATAGCCCAAGTTGCCTCCGTCCCCGGCCTATTGCCTATTATACCTGCAGCACACACTTTTGCCCCTTTGATCGGCGGCCGTGTACGGTGCATGGGTCGTGATTGAATACGTGTTTGTGTTGCAGCGCTTGTCTTTACACACCAGAACACGTGTTATTGTAATATACGATTGGACATTACCTCTGTCGAATTAGTTGTATTTTCGTATAGTAATTGTACGGTCTTTTTAATTATTGTTAATATAGCATTTATTTGCGTGGAAAATCTTTGTGATAGGACAGTTTTTATAATATTTTAGAAGGGATGTGGTTCATATGAGTTTATTAACATAAGTATTAACCTAAAGGTATCTATGCAAGCTTGCATCTTTTATAAGTAGGCCTATAAAAAATTTATCCATTATCGTTTGTTAATGACACCGATGAAACTGTACCCAATCTACGTGCAATGAAAATAAATCTTACTATACTATGTGCTAGATATCATATGTTATGGTAATAATAAGCTAAAATATT
This sequence comes from Neoaliturus tenellus, assembly GCA_030545055.2. Lineage (NCBI taxonomy): Eukaryota > Metazoa > Arthropoda > Insecta > Hemiptera > Cicadellidae > Neoaliturus > Neoaliturus tenellus. Next base: position 239,323,546 of record CM061531.1, on the reverse strand, counting down.
ATTCATTGAGATAATGTACTTAAAATTTTATATGAAACCCAAGTTTGTATTTATAGCCAACTAGAGATAAAACCAAACGTAGTCTCATCCGGTGTTAAACCTCGTAAACCGGAGACACCGCCGATTGACACCGATAACAGCGGGAAGTGTCTTATTGTCGGGTGAGGTCGGCGAGAAAGAAATCGTTAGGGCAGAAGGGCGTGTTGCGGGGGAGGTGGGGGTGGGGTACCGTGGTGGGGGGGGGGGGGGGGTAGGAAGTTAAATCGTAATGAGGGGGAAGGGAATGTGTGTCGGTACGTGTGTATAGTGTAGGGGTACAGCGGTGTAAGGCACAGGCACAGGTAGGCCGGTGCTCGCGGGCGTCGAGTCGACAGTCTTATCCATTACACAACACATCTGAGAATAAAATCAATAGCGCACGCACCCCTGTAGCAGGGCGCGGGCGGGCCGGGGGAGGGGGCTAATGATATGCCTCACACCATCGCAATTACGGCCCGCGGTACAAATCTTGCAGCGCCCCTGCCGCCCGCCCGGCGAACTACGGGGGGGCCATCGGCTCGCGGCGGCCGCTAGATTCCCGATAATAGGAGAATAAATTAAGAGAAAATCAAGAAATATTTAGTAAAATTAAAAAATAATTATAATTGAGTCTTAGAAAAATATTAGGACAGTACATACTAAATTTTACTACAAAATCCTGACAAAGTAAAGATTCCAATTTTTACTGATGCTCCTAAATATAATACCCCCCCCCCCACCCAATGATGAATCTAATTTTCGATATGTTATTTTCACAGGTATCGTAATAAGAGCCTAGTTATTGGGATTTATTTAACATTAATTAATTAATTAATTTATAACTGTGATTGTACCCTTCAAACTGTATTTCAAAACTTGTTTTTATTTCACAGATTTGTTTAAAGCCAAAAAGAAAATGTAATCCATCATCCGAAAATCATTATTCCATATCGAAAGTATTATTCGATATAGCTATAGTTTGTTTTAGGCATACTATCATAATTAATGCACAATTTATATTATATTAATTTTTATCGTGTTTAAATATTTAAGAATAGTAGTATTATATTACAATTAATAATTATAAATATTTTCTAAGAATTAATTCTCAATTGTAAACAATCACGATTTTTCTTCTCACTCGAATTATTTCCGGACACCAAGCATTTCAATTATTTTCACGAAACAAACAATTTCTTTCATCGCCACACCTTTTAAACGGCAATATAACGGATCGAGTTATAACATTTAATGAAATTACGATACAGGTTCAATGGAACGGAGAAGTGGCTGAAAGGGAGTTTAAAACGATATTGTGAAGCGGGAGCGAGAGTGACGGCGTGTTAAAGGGGAACTCCCGTCCTTTGACTCGCACTCTCGCCACGATTCTCGCAACCGGTGTCTCTACCGCCACTGCATTTCTGGGTCAGTCCCGTACACCTCTCGTAGTGTTGCGGGGGTTGAAAGGAAGAGGCAGTGTCTTTTGCAAGAGTTTGGATAGAAATTATGTGCCAAAAGAAGTGAGTGAGGTACTATTTGTAGCCAGTATTAGCTTACCTAGGTGTAATAGGGAGGGTGGAATTTCTAATTTAAAAGTTATAAAGCGTCTATAAAGTATCTAAAGTAGCCCTTTTGAGAATTGTATTTTCAGTCTATAAATTAATTTCAGTCCATAACAAAACGCTGTTAATCTCTGTTGTAATAAAGAGATGCCTACTGGATTTAAAAAGTTGAAATCTACAGTACAAACGAACAGTTTTCTTTGTTACGTCGAATCTATTTCCTACAATAGGTCTTAAATCAAGTGATTTTTTTTTTAAATATAAGCTGTATCTGCCTGAATTAGATTTGTTAGCGTCAAGAACTATTAAGTCCCCTATAGACTCGTCTGCTTTTGGTGGGGTGAGCTCTAAGCATTTCGATTTCGAATAGCGAAAATGTTGTCTTCTTCAGTATCCAATAAGTTACTCATTTGCCCTACTAAAATATTTCCTCGCTAACTTTATTTATTTAAAAAATCGCCTTAAACAATGCAGTGTAATTAAAGTAAAACATACATAAAGGGACGCACTATCAGATTAATTGTAATCAGAAAATTGAAGCCACATCTCGGTAACAAAAGAACGCCTTTGTTTGGCTGCGATAACAACGTTATCTGGGTGGAAAATACATGTAAAACAATATAACAGTATAATAATATAATGGACGGTGTTAATAATTAATTATTGTGCCGCTTTGACGCCACACGTTGTCAAATTGCATTAGAGAGTTCAAAGAAGCCGACCGTCACGTAAAGGATTGTGTTATCTGCGACACTTTCGTCGGTTTTGCAATTTTTCATTTAAAATATACAGTATCCTCAATTACCTATTTACTACCGTATTAAAATTTTATGTTATAACCCTCATTTTGTAATGTGCCCATAGTGTTATTTCGTATCGGTTAAAGTTTTGGCATTTCATTTTTAAATAAAACTTTTACGATAGCGTACATCACTTCCGTGACACGTGCACTATGTCATCGGAATATTACAATGAATAGTACAATAGTAGTGAAATAGTACAACGCTGTTATAGAACATAACATCTATTGTTTGAATTCAATACCCTTCTAGTATTGTAATAATAGTTGCACATTAATGGCATTTGTGTAAATGAAACGGATAAGTAACACGCCCACTTACAAGTAGCATATATTTTTATTGGAGGCATATATGTTTCAAACTACATAATATATTTTTTAAATAGACTTACTAAGCATATTTATTTAACTCTTCAAGTAATTTTAGAGCTCTCTGAGGTACGCGTATTTGCCAGCATTATCCATGGGTAACTGGTCGTGATTCGATTACCCGGATTATATTACGAGGGATGTTTTCTCTAAATAACGGTGTAATATTAAGTTGTAAGCCGCCGGGGGCGGGCAAGGTTACATCGCGACTGCAGCGCCGCGGCGGCGCCACACCGAACTGCGGCGTGTTTTGTTAATTTACGGCGCGCCACACACCGAGCTGGGACGTTAAACAATATTATTTTATTGTAAATTTTTACGATCCCAAACAACCCTTGATATAATATTCATGTGTAGTATGTAGAATAGGTCTTAATACTCGGTTCGAGTTGTAAACCCTGAAACTCAAAATATTATATAGTGTCGTCAGCCAGTGTGTATATAGTGTAGCGGCAGCAGTAAGTGTGAGTGGATCGCCGTCCCAGTATCGACCTTACTTAGTAGCCAGTGTGTTTGTGGCAGCAGTAAGTGTGTGAGTAGCGAGTGTGTGAGTGGATCGCCGTCCCAGTACCAACCTTACTTAGTAGCCAGTGTGTTTGTGGCAGCAGTAAGTGTGTGAGTAGCGAGTGTGTGAGTGGATCGCCGTCCCAGTATAGACCTTACTTAGTAGCCAGTGTGTATGTGGCAGCAGTAAGTGTGTGAGTAGCGAGTGTGTGAGTGGATCGCCGTCCCAGTATCGACCTTACTTAGTAGCCAGTGTGTATGTGGCAGCATTAAGTGTGTGAGTAGCGAGTGTGTGAGTGGATCGCCGTCCCAGTATAGACCTTACTTAGTAGCCAGTGTGTATGTGGCAGCAGTAAGTGTGTGAGTAGCGAGTGTGTGAGTGGATCGCCGTCCCAGTATCGACCTCACTTAGTAGCCAGTGTGTTTATGGCAGCAGTAAGTGTGTGAGTAGCGAGTGTGTGAGTGGATCGCCGTCCCAGTATCGACCTTACTTAGTAGCCAGTGTGTATGTGGCAGCAGTAAGTGTGTGAGTAGCGAGTGTGTGAGTGGATCGCCGTCCCAGTATCGACCTTACTTAGTAGCCAGTGTGTTTGTGGCAGCAGTAAGTGTGTGAGTAGCGAGTGTGTGAGTGGATCGTCGTCCCAGTATCGACCTTACTTAGTAGCCAGTGTGTTTGTGTCAGCAGTAAGTGTGTGAGTAGCGAGTGTGTGAGTGGATCGCCGTCCCAGTATCGACCTTACTTAGTAGCCAGTGTGTATGTGGCAGCATTAAGTGTGTGAGTAGCGAGTGTGTGAGTGGATCGCCGTCCCAGTATAGACCTTACTTAGTAGCCAGTGTGTATGTGGCAGCAGTAAGTGTGTGAGTAGCGAGTGTGTGAGTGGATCGCCGTCCCAGTATCGACCTCACTTAGTAGCCAGTGTGTTTATGGCAGCAGTAAGTGTGTGAGTAGCGAGTGTGTGAGTGGATCGCTGTCCCAGTATAGACCTTACTTAGTAGCCAGTGTGTATGTGGCAGCAGTAAGTGTGTGAGTAGCGAGTGTGCGAGTGGATCGCCGTCCCAGTATCGACCTTACTTAGTAGCCAGTGTGTATGTGGCAGCAGTAAGTGTGTGAGTAGCGAGTGTGTGAGTGGATCGCCGTCCCAGTATCGACCTTACTTAGTAGCCAGTGTGTTTGTGGCAGCAGTAAGTGTGTGAGTAGCGAGTGTGTAAGTGGATCGTCGTCCCAGTATCGACCTTACTTAGTAGCCAGTGTGTTTGTGTCAGCAGTAAGTGTGTGAGTAGCGAGTGTGTGAGTGGATCGTCGTCCCAGTATCGACCTCACTTAGTAGCCAGTGTGTTTGTGGCAGCAGTAAGTGTGTGAGAGCGAGTGTGTGAGTGGATCGTCGTTCCAGTATCGACCTCACTTAGTAGCCAGTGTGTTTGTGGCAGCAGTAAGTGTGTGAGTAGCGAGTGTGTGAGTGGATCGCCGTCCCAGTATAGACCTTACTTAGTAGCCAGTGTGTATGTGGCAGCAGTAAGTGTGTGAGTAGCGAGTGTGTGAGTGGATCGTCGTTCCAGTATCGACCTCACTTAGTAGCCAGTGTGTTTATGGCAGCAGTAAGTGTGTGAGTAGCGAGTGTGTGAGTGGATCGTTGTCCCAGTATAGACCTTACTTAGTAGCCAGTGTGTATGTGGCAGCAGTAAGTGTGTGAGTAGCGAGTGTGCGAGTGGATCGCCGTCCCAGTATCGACCTTACTTAGTAGCCAGTGTGTATGTGGCAGCAGTAAGTGTGTGAGTAGCGAGTGTGTGAGTGGATCGCCGTCCCAGTATCGACCTTACTTAGTAGCCAGTGTGTTTGTGGCAGCAGTAAGTGTGTGAGTAGCGAGTGTGTAAGTGGATCGTCGTCCCAGTATCGACCTTACTTAGTAGCCAGTGTGTTTGTGTCAGCAGTAAGTGTGTGAGTAGCGAGTGTGTGAGTGGATCGTCGTCCCAGTATCGACCTCACTTAGTAGCCAGTGTGTTTGTGGCAGCAGTAAGTGTGTGAGAGCGAGTGTGTGAGTGGATCGTCGTTCCAGTATCGACCTCACTTAGTAGCCAGTGTGTTTGTGGCAGCAGTAAGTGTGTGAGAGCGAGTGTGTGAGTGGATCGTCGTTCCAGTATCGACCTCACTTAGTAGCCAGTGTGTTTGTGGCAGCAGTAAGTGTGTGAGAGCGAGTGTGTGAGTGGATCGTCGTTCCAGTATCGACCTCACGTAGTCGCGCAACACATCTCGTTCTGTTTATTTTATAATATACATGAGTAAGTCTGGCGCCGCTCCCGGCGAATGTTTATATATAAATTATGCAAAGTAGCGCGCCATTATGTTTTCCTAAGCTGCGCGAGGGGTGGTGTGGGGGAAGGGGGCAAAGGGGCGCTGTACTCCTCTTCCACCTCTGACCTAAAACAACACTCTTCCTTCTCGACTCTTCTTATAAATATTAATTATTTAACCGGCTTCTACACTACTTCGCTCGTACACCATTTTAATTGTTTTTCCACGCCGGGCGGGCCTTCTGCACTTAATGGTCTTCCCTGACTCCCTAAAGCACCCACCCACACTCCCCCACTCTTAGCACCCATTATAATGTAAGCCCCGCGCCGGCTTCTTGTATATAAAGTTTGCTCATATAAAGTTAAAATATACGGCCGCTAATACTTTTAGTGAGGGAATTGCTTTTATGCAAATACGTAATCTTAGTTTAAAATGTCTTTGGAGTGTTCGAAGGGAATTTCGTCGTAATTTCGTCAAGTCGTGTGATGAAATTATACGACGTAAATCTTTAAAAGATCTTGCATGAAATTTCACATTGAAATAGTGGATCAGTGTAATCGATCTATTTAAACTTTACTAAGTTTTTTACCTCAAATTGACAGTGTTCTATGAATGAATTCAACCCATCGATAATTCGGCCGCCTTAACGTACTAAAAGAAAAAAACCATCGTTGATTTAAACATTAATTGGATTTCCCAATAATAAATAATCTCACTCACCATATATTATTCTAATAACTTCCTTTTGCCAAATATTTCTACTGATTAAAAATTTATTAATTGAATTTGAAATTACCTATGTGTTGCGATAGTATAATTATTATATTAATTAAGTTTAACAATTAAATATGGTTTATTCATGCTCTTTTATGAATGTACTTAGTTTTCTCTCAAATCGCACTTGAGGGACCTCCTGAAGTCCATCCTCATTTATGATGTTAGAAATATTGTACTTTAAGATTGTCCCAAGGAAGGTGCAAGTAGGAAAACCCAAAAACGAAACTGACCATGTGGGGGAAGGCAGGAAGAGACCGAAAGAAGTGATACAAACATCATTACACGAGAGGTGTAATTATCACGACATACAATTACGTTGTGCAAGCGCCAGGATATGCGGCATTATTGCATTGCATTGCATTCTCTTTCTCTCTCACACAGTTTGTACACTCTTGCACGAGTCAGAAATGACTCATGTACATGCAGGGGTTATGTATTTCGAGATAGGCAAATTAAATAATTACAATAATCGCAAAACTCCAAAATAATGTAAAAATTATAGTTATACTTACCATGTGGCTCCTATTTACTAATATACTACGGTACTTTTATACTTCCTACTTATCTTGGCATTGATGCGCGTTGTATTTTCTTCCTTACACAGTTTTTACACATGTGCACGAGTCAGAAATTTATTCATATATATAAAAATATTTTGTATTTCTAGGTAGAAAGACCAAATTTTGTTTGTTAAAATTCATTCAGAAAGCTGGCCCTTTTTTGCAAATACCCTTGCCATTAAGTTTAAATGTTTAAATTTGAATTAAGTTAATCACTATTAACATAGTAAGTATTACAATAATTGCATATCCTCAAAGTAGTGTAGGGCCTACACAAAATTATAGTTACTTGCCGTTTCACCTTATCTGCAGTGATGTTTAGGCTGAGAATTCACCTTCAGTTTATGTTGTTTTCTGCATGTTGACAAAATAAGACGTCCCAATTAACAAGACTATGTTAACCATATTTGGTATTATCCTGTTAACAAAACATTGAAAGGTTTTGATCAGATTTTTTCAGTAATAATTGAAGTATTCAAAAGAAACATGAATATGCGAAAAATGTAACTACGTATATTCTACATAAAAGTGAATCGTTTTGACAGTTTTATTATCGCAATTTTATTCTAACATGCTCAACCAATTTGATAATTCGAAATTGAAAATGTATTCAAACCCCTAACACACCAATTACCATACATAACTCAATGGTAGCTAGATGATTTTTGATTCCGGAGGATGTACTTGATGCGCATTCTGTTGAAGCAATGCTTCATTAAAGTTAGTTGCTGTGTTCGTGATACAAGTTGACTCACGTTGGTTTCTTGATGTTAGTTTTAGAGCGTATACACTGTTGGTAGGTTCTAGACTGAGGAAACTAGCATCTTAACTGCTTGTATTTAAGTTTGGGTGGAAAATATAGAGGTTGTATCTCATGTAAACGTCATACACCACTACTGATACTGATAGTGTACCTCTTGACTATAAGGTCTTTACAATATTATATGCTCTACCTTACCTTATTTTTTCATTTAGTAAAATTTCAACCTAATAATTTTTGAAGCCATAAAAATATTTTGTATTGAGGTAACTGATAAAAAAAGGTGCTCCTCTCGCAGCAGACCTGCGTATTTCAAGTGCACAATGCGAATGAGTTTGGAGTTTTAAATTTAAAAACCTCTTTTTAATTCAAAAAAATTATAGAATTTCTTCGCATTTGAAACATTCCTTTCAAAAGTAAGTGTGCAGTTGAACACAATAACACAATATATAGAAACCATAAATACCGAATTTTTTTCTTTTGTCATCCATGGGGGTTTTAAATAAGATATTATCGTGGTCCTTAGCTTAAGTCAAGAAACCATGCCTTCAAACTTTAAAGCTCTTTGCCTAGGAAATTGTTTTGTACAATTTCCAATTCTTTTTAAGGGTTATTACGGATTGAAAATTAAACATTTATTATGAAAGAATATAATTATGTTATGATCAAATAATAATTTCTTGGAAAACAATAAAATATCTAATAAAGTCGCGACAGTTAATTTATATTTGGATTTTAACGCTTTCTTCCTTATTACTTCTTGGTACAATATTTCTTACGTTAAAGGACTTATTCCGGGAAAATCTTTTTGTATTCTTTACGCGCATTTGGAATAATATTAAGTATTTTAAAATGAATATAGGCGTGTACTTTATAAGCTAACGAAAATAATGTTTTGCGTTGTTGAGTGACCGAGTTCGCTACGCAATGAATCAACGAAGTGGAGAAAACGTACGGAATTTAGGACATATTAATTTTAAAATTAAAATACGTCTACCTCAATCCGTTATACGTTTAGTAACTATAGCTGTATCTGACTACTGACTATTCTACAGCCAAGCTGATATTCAATCGTTTAAAATACCGTCCAAGTGCAATTTAAGGCATTTTTAAAATCCAAATGACAGTAAATTATGCTTAAATTGTACATGCACGGTGCTAATTCAGTAATGGTCAATGTTTTTCAGCCTTTGTATATCGATTTACTTAATTTTCCCAGAGCATTTATGGTTTTTTTTTCTTATTGGCTTTTCTCAACTCTCCCAGCATTGTATTTTGACTTCTTGGGTCATAGGCTATAGACTTTTGTGTTTTTATTCACCTACTCATGTGTGAAATTATATTGAACTCCTACAACGTCTTATATTGCAAAGATTCTACTTTATAGTTCTGGCCATGAATTTGAGCTTTTTAGTTTCCGATAGTTCAATTTGCCAAACTAGAACATCCTGATGTGTGGCGCGTTGTAAAGATTGTGATGAAAGACACCCGGCTCACATGTAATCTTGGTGTAACAATAAAGTGATATGTGGCTCGGCACCGGGTAGACGGTATAATTACAATAAATATTAATTACAACACATGCGACACCTGGCGGAGGAAGGGGGAACCATTAATCTCGCCTTACCAGACACCCTGAACACTGTTGGATGCTAGGAGCACTAAATATTAATTATCCACCGTACCGAACCTATCATCAACCACCCGGCAAGAGCCGCCAGTTTTGAGTAACCGCAGATTTAGTGCATCCATTTTGAGCTGTTGGCCGTGAATTGCGCTTGCTCGTTCGATGATGATTGTTTTTTATTGAATTGAAGTGAGGTTTTGCTACTTTCCTTGGATTTATAGGGAGTAGAGGGGGAGGGCGGGAATGAAAACCCTGTTTGTTTACGGTAACTGTTCCTTCGAGCAAGGCGATGCATTTGAAACATATTAAAGTGAAATGTTGGAAACACAGTTAAGGTTACTTGCAAAGGTGCCAATTGTCTAAAGATATGGATGGATGACAGGCCTTCACAGACGTTAATCTTAGCCTAAATACTTTGTTATGGACAGAGTCTCGAGTACGATGGCAAAACTGTAGTATTTACATTTCTATTTGTTGAAGGATGCACTGTCTTTTTGGCCAACCGATGTCAAATATTGACTTACAAATAAATCGTAGTAAGATATTTTAAGCGCTGAACGTTATTTCAGAAGATCTTTAAAAGAGTAAGTTCATGTCAGGACATTCTTGAGGTGTCAAGAAAAAGTTTTGAGTGTTGTGGTTTTCTAAAAAAAATTTTGAGGTTAATTAGCTTTTTTCTTGTCTATTCAAAGAATATCTAAACATAGGGAATAAACTAAACATTTTTGACAGATTTTTCTTTCCAACGACAGAGGGATAAACAAGTCAGTCAGTGATGGTAGCGAGGTGCACTCGCGGCTCGGCCCCAACTCAAACAGCAAGTAGCAGACGCTGCGGCGCGGGCCCACTCGCGCACTTAATCTAACTTTAATGAGTGACTGCGTTGTTAATGTCGCATTAACGGTAATTGTCACATTAACGGTTCTTCCCGCAACTTAAATATCATCTTGTTGCCGGCGGCGAAGAGTTCACGGTACAACTTGACACCGCTACCCCGCCAGCCGTCACTACTGTAGATACTGACTACGGACAAAGACAGACGGAATGTTGATGTTTGGTATTTATTTTAAAACTATTTGTCGTGTTATCACCACCAAATTGTCAATGTTTTAATGTTTTAAATGTTATTTCTCTTGGTGGTGAAGTAATTATTTTCATTTTTTATCAATTTAGGTCTAACAGTGTGTGTGACGCAGTGCATATGTGATGCAGGCTAATAACATGCCACCTGGGCGATACAAGTGTAGCCCAGTTCCAAGAAGTTGTCGCCCGGTGGAGGTTGCTGATGCCGGCAAACGTTTATTATTTAAAACACAACTTAATAAAATAAAATAACGTTAATTTTTTAGGAATACAAATTTGTTTTATGTAATTTATTACGTTTTAATCTTAAATGTTCAGATAAATGTTTTCACTTTTAAATATGGCAAACAAAATAAAACAAAAGCTAGCATACCTTACTTAGTTACTGCATTTATTTGAGAAATTAAATGCAAATCTTGTCATACAGATATTTAAAAATTAAATTGCTAAAAAATCATCACTAGCCCAAAAATTATGATTTAATTCAGCTTAAAAATCATATTTGAGAGTTTAAAATGACGTATCACTTTTTGCTAAGGGCACTCGATTTTTTCTTTTTAATTATGGTTTCCGGCATTGATAATCCCTCCTTAAACTTAGGCCTACTCGTCGGCTAGTATTCGCACCAATGTGTCGCCCAGTGAAAATCTTTTGAAGGATGCTTTACAGGTATATATAATATAATCGTGATTATGAAGTATTTTTTTCTAAATGAAGAAACAAACTTGACCAGGTTGAGGTAACATTTTGCCTATAGTTATGCAAATGAACAGTAAAAGAAAGCATGAATATAATGTGGAACATGAAAAAAATTATTAAGGATAGCTTTCTTTTCCACCAAATAGAGAAGTATAATAATAAAAAAAAATTCTAAAAGAACATTTAATTACACATCCCGGCAAATCGGCGACTCTAGGGTAATCGCCTACCGAAATACTCCCCCGGGTGTTCCATGTTACGCCCTCCTCGGCGTCTCCTTGCCCTCCCCTCACCCCCCCGCGAAGACGATGGGACTGGTGTCGTCGCGGCGGTACTGGGGGGGGGGGGGGCAGATATGCCCAATTTGCAGCCGCATTGATTGGTGGCCGTTATTTTCACCTTAGCCACTTGAGCGCGCCCCTTGATCCGCGGCTTTTGGCTTTTCACGCCCCCGAGTCACTTCTCATCCCCTATCTCTTCAGCGGACGCGGCGTCAGAAGCGGGTCACAGCTTAAAAATATGAGGGATCTACTTTTTACTCAGATTCAACTCTTGGTCTCGCAAAACTTAACTTTTAGTTAGGTATTTTTTTTTTTATTTGAATTAATCATTTTTATATATTTATTTTCAATATTAAGCAGTGGTGATAATATAAAACTACTGTAGCTAACTAAACGATTACAATTGTAAATTTTGAGTATATTAAAAGTCAGCATTTTATAATATTTTTTTTGTGTTTACCATAAATTTTTTTACCCCATCTCCATTACAATGGTACTTGTAAAAATTGACCTCATCCCGCATCTTGATACCAAATTACACCAAAGTTTAGAGGTTCTTTCACAAATAAATAATATGAGTACTTCGCCCATACATCAAATTAGGACTGTGTTTGTGGCTTTTGACGGGAACCTCAAATCTACTACTTTCGTTGTCTCCAGGCTTAGGTCTACCCGCGCCGTGAAAGCTATTTCCTATGAATTATATTCACTAAATTTGTTGTATTACAGAAATTCTTTCCCCAAAATTAATAATTTCAAGGCGTACACTGGCGAGGGGCGGCGGCGGCGCGGCGGGGGCAGCGTCTTGCTCCCTATTCCGGTCAAGCCTCGCGCCAGTTTATCGTTTTAATTAAAATAAAGCCCCGTACGTGAGACAACACCGGCCCTGTTGACTTTGCCCCTTCTACGACTAAATTTCATTACGACTACATTTAATCTTCCGCCCGGCAAGAATCCGTCTTGTAAATATTATTGTTTGGGGAAGGAGAGGTTTTAATTTTTAGTATTACATCAGCTCGTGAAACGTGGTTCTACAAGAGTTTTAGCGTTTTTGGAGACGACATGTTTAAAGCGACACAGTGTTTTGGTAACCCGGGTGACCTGTTAAGGAAAATAAAAGTATTGCTCTGGTTTGAGGGTCGTTTTTGGCGATGAGTTTATATAAAAAAAAATTATTCTATTAAGATTGAGATTAGTTTTTTACTTGACAGATATTTGAGAAAACATTAAATTTGACTTGAGCAATATTTACAATCTAACTTCGTATATCTGTCACGTTTTATTAAAAACGAACAAAGAAAGAAATTGTAGTTGAGTTCCTTAACATATAATTTCCTGTAAAGAAGACCATGTTGGCATCTTCGGTCTTATGAACTGATCCCCGTTGCTCTGCATTTTTTTATATCCGATGACTCCTATTCGAATTTTAAGTCTCGTGCGAGCCTGAATACTGAGGATTTTGTCGGCGTCGGATCTTACCTAGTCAATCTGCCTTGTTGTCACTCTCAACATTTGCTCGCGCTCCCGACGACATGACCACCCGCACCTGATCTGATCGGCCAGGTCGTTTCCATTACTATCGGTACGACGTAGGGTTTTCAGTCGCAGCCAGTAACTAATTAGGTGTAAGACTCGTGTCTATAAATCAACAATCGCGCGAGTGACGTCCATTAGTAGCCGATCATCAATCAGCGACAGCGACCAGGCAGCACAATGTTGTGAGACGCCGCGCAGGGTCACTGCCCGGCTACGAGGCTAAACCCAGTCATTAGCTGCAATTGTTGATCATACCAATAATATGCGCACGTAGAGTGCCATAACTGTCATGCGTTTGATACACCTTAGCTTTTTTGTATCATTTGAATAAGTTTTGCAGTATCGTTTTAAACCTCTTTTAGGTAAACGTAAACCAATGCAGAAACGTCCACAGGAGCCATAAGATGCGATGATTGACTTTTTGGATTACGTTTGGATCCGATTAGATTATAAAACAATATTTTTAATTATCTTCATCAGTTTATTTAGACTTTTCACAAATACTGCGTAGAGGTGGTTATAATAAGGTCATGGTAGAAGCCCCTGGCTCTTCGGCATGAGCTACGTACATTATATCAGTACATTTGGGATACCGCCATCGCCACCTCCTATGACTAACATCGCCATGCCTCTGTCAACCGAGCTGCGTCCACTGCTTTTCTTTAACTAACAGGGCAAAAGTTAGGTCAATACCTGTGGCGAGAAAATAATTTATGAGTTAGATTAAAATTTCGTTTGTTAGCTGTTAAATATAGTTCGTTTAGTGTATTCGATTGTTACGTAGAGATTAGTACCGGGTTGACTGAGCTTTGCTAGTTGGTTTTAATTTATTTTTATTATAATTTCATGATAGTCAGGCTATTTGGGAGCTTTTTCCCTAAACACGTTTAACTTTAACTTAAACTTAGTTCAATTCATTATGGTCAACTTTGGTTTAAACTTAGTTTAAAGGAAGTTATGACTTAGGTAAGGCGACCCTAAGTTTACACAAATGACCAACTTTACCTCCTCATAGTCAACAGCTGTTAAATAAATAAAAATAAAAAATAAAAAAACTGTAAAAGTTGTGTGTTTTTACCCTTTTTACGTTCATTGTTATTTAGTTACCTAAATGGCAACCCAGAAGACTAATGTAAAAAATTATAATTTCAGAACTTAATTTTTTACGGAATTCAATTTTATCCGAAGCTGTTTCTAAACTTATTTTTGGACCAAAACACTCTTAAATGCAAATTTTAAGCAAAATCTACTACCCGCTAAATTTTAAGGTCGGTCGCCACAGACATTCCTCAAATTATAGTATATGATAAAATAAAATAAAAATTTGCATACTTTATTCATTCAGGTACAAATTTATTGCACGCTTAATACTTTTTTTTTTATTTTATACGTTTTGTGCTGTTTAACTACTCCTTTCTTGATAACACAGTCCGTACGTGAGAATCCTCCATTATTGTAATACTGCACAACCATTCGTGGCGTTGCTGTCTTAACTTTGCCTTAACTTTAATTTTTTTATTTTTTATTAATTATATTCTACTTTATTACATGTTTACATTAGAGCTGTGTTAATATATACTTTATGTTCCATCTAATAAAAATTTATTAAAATATATATTGCAAGATAAAATATTTGTAGAGGAAGAAAAATCGTTTATTGAAATTTTTGAACTATTTAATAATAATTTATTCATTACAGAACAAGTCGTTCTTAAGAGGGTTTACTAGTTTCTTTTATTTTCAGTTTGATAACTACCATACATTTTTAAATCAGTTACATTTCCTTCACTACAACCCCTCCCCCTTTGATGCCCATCGTTCATCAAATTAATCACCAACCTCTCGCTGCTCAAGATGCATCAAACCAGTGCTTTCGCCGCAGTTTACAGTACATTTAACTACCGCCGCGTCGTCCTGGGCGAAAAGAACGGGTCATGAACCGAACAAGAAATATGAGCACTAGAAACAAACAAGCCACATTGTTGGGGCAGAACTGCAGTTTTATTGCCGGTAAGAAAGTTTATATTGCGGCCTGGATTTATATGATGAAAATAATACACGTCTGTGCCTCGTAAATGTGGTGCTAGGCGGCCGCCCGGGCGCGGCGGCGGCGGGGCTTGTGAGCCGCAGCCTACTGGTGGGGATATCGGAAATTTAAGTATTTTCGTTTCTGTTCTATGTCACGCTATTGTATTTCATGTAACTAGTATTTGGATTGATGTTCCTTTTTAAGATTTTATAGTAGCGGTAGTTAATTAATTGTTGGAAGATTGTCCCAATCCTTAAGAGTCTGTTGTACCGCGGCCGCCTTGAATTTTTATTACCAAGAGACTAATGTTAAATTTCAACATCCGCTACGCCTGTAGTATTGGTCAAAAGTGATTCATCTTTATGCCATTTGAAAGGAGATTTTACTATCTATGACACTGTTCAATAAAAATCACGATAATAGAGCGATTTGTGAGATTAAACTACTGAAAAACAGTTGTCATTAGTCATTGTTCTATTAATTAATAATGCTTTCTAACAACTGATCGCGATGTTATATAGTAACAAGACTGGGTTTTGGACCGTTCCCCGTCAAAACGTTAAAAAATGCCACTGGCGTAGATACACCTAACATAAAAAAATAAAAACGCGTCCACATTTTTAAACAGAAAATTTGAGAATACTTTGTTGTTTATTAATCAAACAATGAGTAATATAAAACCGTTTAATTCATAGTTCTCTAGGTATTAAAATTTACTTTAAAGGGTATACAAATCATTCTTTTTACTAAAGGATGTTTAAAGGAATATTAAAGGATGTTTGGAATTTGATATTAGTCTTATAGGGGAAAACTTTAAGGCGACCGGTACATCAGACTCTTAAGTGTAAATTTGTGATTGTCCCTTACGTTCAAATGTTCGCGCAATTCGTTTCCGTGTTAAGTTTTCTAACCTCTTTTTTTAAAAGAAAATCATGATTTCTAATGAGGTATTGCTCTAAACTTGGCTTTCAGTAGTACGCTGGTTTTGTATGTGTTAAACGAAATTTGCTAAGAGTATATTAGGCCTATACTTATAAGTTCACAACAAAAGATATTTGTTCTGTAATTTAAATTCTTGTGCATGCAATGTCTAGAAACATTAAGTGATACAATATTTTATTATACATTTTACACATTTTTACATTAGTGTTGTTTGAATAAAACCTGAAATACTAGTCAAAATAAAGAGTATTAATCTGGCAAACCAATTAATTTCACTACCGGAATATCATACAATCTGTTTTCCGTATAAATATAATAACAATTAAGGCCAGTAAAAAAATTCATCGGAAATTAATCTTATTTTCATATTTAGCGTAAATTGAGGTGCAAATAGGTTGTGGGTTTAAAACGCGGTTTTATAAAGACCAATTGAAAGGGAGTCAAAGGGGGCTTTGGTTGTGTACGGGCTCATATGGCCGTAACGCTCATTAGGCCACGGTTTAACATATGCTGTAATTATATGGACACTTATTTGCCAGGTGCGTTTAATTTGACGTGGGAAAATAAATTAGACGCGTGTATTTAGTTTTATGGTCACAGGTGGCAGTTTTTGCTCTATTGTGCATTGGATACTTATACATGACGATTTGTGCAGGCCCAAAATTAAATGTGTGGAATTTATTTTATTTGCGAAAACATGTGGTAAAAGTTATGGGTTTTCAAGTTAATTGCTCTTTTATATTCAAAAAGATTTAACGTTCATATTTATACATTTAACAATAACTACGGTGTATTAATTGCCATGGTTTTAGAATACATGTTCCTAACTGGGTTTTAATTGAGTGTGATTTTAAAAAATGTGTGAGTAGTCCATCGATAAAAAATATTTAATTTATGGCCGAAATCAGCACTAAAAATATTTTAGGAATTATTACTCATTTCCTTGGTTATGCTTTCTAAATGGGCCATCCCTAAACAAATACTTAGTTAAAATGTAAACCTGCGCTGTAGGCAGGCATATATTCTGAAAGACTAGAAATACTTTCGAGTAAGAGCAATAAAGGCAAGAAATATTTCCGCGCATCAGACAAGAGAAAATATACGTAAACTTTGGATCCAAATATATTTCTCTTATAATGTAGAGTTGGGGAAACTTTCGGGAAAGTATATAAATTAAAGTAGAAACTTTAAGTTAGAAAGTAAAAGAAGGCGTTGACGGACAGAATAAATATTGTCCAATAAGCAGTTTCTTAACTTGGTCTTGCATTTATTTATTTAAATTTAAACTAAGAAAACGAAGTATTCAAATGTATGTAAAATTTTATACTTTGTTTTCCTATACAACACATCAATTGATTATTTTCAAACAAATTTCTTATGTCTAACAAATTTAGTCTACTGAATTATTATCATTGTTTTTGACATGTTCATTATAATTTCACATTTCGTTGTTCATTGTCGGAGTTTATGTTCCTAATATATTACAATTTTTAACATGCGTGTGAAAACAATTTTTACAAATCTATGAATATACGAATACAACATATTCAAGGTTTTAAAAAGTGATGCTATTCAAAACCTGTACAGTAGAACTCACAATCTTAGGTAATACAAATTAAAACTGGATTAACCGAAATCCAGACTGAGTTCGCAAACAATCAGGACAGTCAAAAGTGCGGCGACCCAGTTTAAACAGCGAGGGTGGCCGGTAAACGCGTCCATCGGTGTGTTGTGTGTCAATCGCGGATAAAACAATGCAAGTATCGCGCCGCGCCGCGCCACTAGTGATGATAATTAGGGGTTAAACCGCACGCGGGGGGGGGGGGGGAGACCGCATTTTAAAACACTCGTCCGCCGATTGACCGCACCGACAGTTTCCACTTTTGCCCCGTGTTTTGCCGCCAATTATGACGCGGCTGAACGTTTACACCGCCACAAATGTCGGACGTTTGTTTTCCCTGTGTTGCCGACTCCCCTTTAGCCCTCGGGCTCCGGACCACGAGTATGGGGGTATTGAAACGTTCATCCGTCTTCGAGAGGAAGTTGAATTTTGTTGCGATTTGTTTACAGTCCATTTTGGAAATTTTTTTGAATTAAGAAGACATTAGAGCGTCTCTTTGTTTTAATATATAAACATAATATATTTTTAAAGTAAACCATTTATTGTTGGTGTATTTTTTACATTAGAAAAGTTATTGCGAAATTTTAATTTTAGTCGTTGATTATATAATTTTGTATTGTAAAAGCGAACAAAAATTCTTGAATTATTGTGAAGTGAAAAACGTGAAAATTGTTTTAGGGCAAATTTTCAGATTGTGTAAAACAGCCAGTATGTCTCTTTCTTAATACTGCTTTAATCTACTTATAACAGCTTTAATTGTATATTTATCACTATAATTTAAACGCTCTTCCTTGAATATGTAATTATATCAAATTTAAAGCTTTCAGCCTCTCTAAAGTAAACTCAATAATGTCGCTTACACTGTTTTCAACGGATTCATATACTGTATCTCTTGTTATCAATACCATTTTAATATGAATTGTAATTCTGTTTTTACGTGTTGTGTTTATCGAGTAATCTCGCTCACAAAACATAGAAAATAAATCGGAATCAGCTTACTTGATGTGCGGGCGTTATTGCCAAGAATCTAATAACAATCGGTCGATTAGTAATTTATCGCCGCCGTTTTTTATTATTCGCTTTTTAATTAAAACTAACATCACAACGTACAGATGGGCCGGCAATCTTGTTAGCCGTAATTGTTTTACATATCCGGCGGATCCTATTATGTTTAATACGGCGACAAACTATCCGCTGAACGAGTCCCGGCATAATCACAATTTACGAAAATGAACAGCGATCGCATTTAATCCCGGGCAGCAATTAATGCATAAAATACGCATTATGCAAAACGCGTTTCGTCATTATGCGCAAAGGGCGATTCGCTTTAACGCTAAAACAGCGCCGCGAAATCAGCGTCCGCCGTCGCGACCCCTGTAAGTGAAATTACAGTATCGCGCCGACTTTTACATTTGTCCGGGTAGAAAATAATAGCGGGATGTAAATGAGCGCGATTGGTGATTCCAATACACATGCAAATTGACGTTTTACTCAATTACAGTACGAGTATTTTAGATGGTCGTTTATTCCAGTGTGATTGGCAATCAGAGCCGGGAGCGAGAGAGAGGGTGAATGGACGCGGGTGTGTGTGCGTGTGCGTGTGTGCGTTGTTGTACGCGCCGTGTTCGTGTGTACGCACAGGTCGAGCCCCGCGGTCACGTGAGGCGATTGACCGCCACTTGCCAGTGATGGGTTAAGCGGTTTTATTACACCATCAATGTGAAGGTTGCCAACCGATGAGTGGCTAAAACTGCCACGTTTACGTTCATTATATAAGTTAACATACAGTATAAGAAACAAAATGTTTATGTGTTCAGCACATGTAAAAAAGCCGATGGCGAAACAAACCCTCTGTATTTTAACTAAATTGTTATTCCACAACCTTGAGATTATTACTTTTTATATACTTGTTTTTCATTCTAAGATGGATAAAATGTTCAGTTTTAGTATTTTGTACTAAGAATTGTTCTGAGTAGGACGAATTTTGCTCTTTTGTTTGTCGTCTGCCTATTTTTGCAAACTGATACTTTTCTTTATTTCGCGTGTTCTGAATAATCTTTTTATTTATTTTTGCCATATCCGCACCATAAGATCAATTATTAATTTCTTTAGAAAACACGATTTTCCGATTAAAACTTATTTAACCCTATTATTATTTTTTTATTTTCAATTTTTTTATCATAATTTACCTATTTTTTACCAACATTTGTTAGGTTTTTTGTGCTTTTATATATGTTTACTTTTAAAATTAATAAGTCATATAAATTTGAACACTCTTCAAACCAAATATTCTTAATCTCTGACATTGTGAATTAAACTGCAAAGGGAAACTGTCATATTAAGTCAAATATGCATAAAAATCACATAAGATTACACATTCAAATGGATACTTAAAATAACTCAGTGTTTCGGACGGAATTTACAACCCATTAAGTTATGTTTCTACCACTAAACACAGCAAAAATTACCATCAACACGGACTTATCAGCGGAATGACGTCACATGACTCATCCTCTTGTATGTTTGTGTATGACAATAATGCCATAACACCGCCTATATACCATCGTCAAACGTTATTGTAAAATGCCATTTGGCAACTTGGGCCGGTCTTGTGCGTTTGTATCGCTGCGCCGTTAACATTTGTTAAATGTGCCATTCATATATTTGAATCCCGTTTATAGTCTTATTGACCTTTCTACTTATGTTAACATTCGTTGAAAAAACGTATATTGTGTTTTGTCCCAAATGCCAGTGGAGTTTTATTCATATCGGCGTTGTGTGGGTATTTTCATGTTTATTGAATAGGCAACGCTTAATTGGTAGTAGGCCTACTGCAATCGTAGCGATGTTGTCGTCTTGAGGTGCCATGACACAGACACTCCGTTTGTACACGCCCAAAGAAAATATTAATGGGATTCACTATTTTTGAGTTGTACTCGAACAAGAGTATATAAATCTAACAAGAGTAAAAATTTCATATTCAATCGTCAGTGTTTAACTTTTGGCATTTAACTATTCATACCTTCTGAAAGACCCATTAAAACACACTATGTGTTGACAACTGCGAACAATTTTCATGAGTATGCGAATGGAGATAATCGAATTATGGAACAGGAGTTTCTTCATAATCTATGATTTTTAACTTTGAGCCAATAAAAAGGATCCAATGAAACTAAATTTGTTGATATTTTTTATTATAATTTACTAATAACGGCATTGACCAAAACCTTCTTGCAGTCAAGATAAACAATGTAGCCGGTCCTTGGCGTTTTAGGAGAATCCTATATAACATTTTAATCTAAACTGAAATTCTTCTCACTCAAAATCATCGATTCTCCCAACATCGAGTCTGTTGTGACCATTGCTGTTAACGCTTGGTACTTCTCCCAAACGAACCACGTGTTTACACGGTTTTCAGCTTGTGTTTATATTCCACGAGCGCTCGACTTGAGCACATTGTAAGTGAGTGTATTGTTCAATACATGTCGCACGAGCTGATGCCGGACCGGTAGTGTATTGTTCAATACATGTCGCACGAGCTGATGCCGGACCGGTAGTTTATTGTTCAATACATGTCGCACGAGCTGATGCCGGACCGGTAGTGTATTGTTCAATACATGTCGCACGAGCTGATGCCGGACCGGTAGTGTATTGTTCAATACATGTCGCACGAGCTGATGCCGGACCGGTAGTGTATTGTTCAATACATGTCGCACGAGCTGATGCCGGACCGGTAGTGTATTGTTCAATACATGTCGCACGAGCTGATGCCGGACCGGTAGTGTATTGTTCAATACATGTCGCACGAGCTGATGCCGGACCGGTAGTGTATTGTTCAATACATGTCGCACGAGCTGATGCCGGACCGGTAGTGTATTGTTCAATACATATCGCACGAGCTGATGCCGGACCGGTAGTGTATTGTTCAATACATGTCGCACGAGCTGATGCCGGACCGGTACTGTATTGTTCAATACATGTCGCACGAGCTGATGCCGAAGCGGTAGTCTATTGTTCAATACATGTCGCACGAGCTGATGCCGGAGCGGTAGTCTATTGTTCAATACATGTCGCACGAGCTGATGCCGGAGCGGTAGTGTATTGTTCAATACATGTCGCACGAGCTGATGTTGGACCGGTAGTGTATTGTTCAATACATGTCGCACGAGCTGATGTCGGACCGGTAGTGTATTGTTCAATACATGTCGCACGAGCTGATGTCGGACCGGTAGTGTATTGTTCAATACATGTCGCACGAGCTGATGCCGGACCGGTAGTGTATTGTTCAATACATGTCGCACGAGCTGATGCCGGACCGGTAGTGTATTGTTCAATACATGTCGCACGAGCTGATGCCGGACCGGTAGTGTATTGCTCAATACATGTCGCACGAGCTGATGCCGGACCGGTTTCCAGGGTTCGCCGCCAGAGTTTACGGCTCATTTTATTATACGGCCATGAAAGGGGTAATGTTGAATCATTACGGTTAGCGGACAAATTGCCAGTTAGTTTGTGGCGGATTCGTCGTTGCCTGGGTTTCGATGGCTTGTAAAACATTGGAGTTTTACATTGTTTGAGTAGCATTCCCTCCCGGCGGTTTACATTTTTGGCGGTAATGTCTCCTACGAGTTTTTAAAATCCGCCTCTCTCTAAGGAAAGACTTCAACAACAAGGTTATAAATAACCAAATGTAGCTTAACGTTTTAGTACTACAAACAGAGCTTGCTTCTAAATTTGAAAGTAAAATGTTATCTAATATATTAAGAGGAAGAAACATGAATATAGGTATTTTTAAATTAAATATAATATTGAAGGACTAGTTTTGTAAAGTATTACTAATATATTCACGAGTAAATATAATTGTCAATTGAATAACATTTTACAATGTACTAATTTTTTAGTGTTCCAAGAAATGTACAGATTGTCATAGTAATTTATTTGCGTAACGAATGATAGAATTATCACTATCTCTGAGAAATTTCTCTTTTCAAGTTTGCATCATGTTTGAACGAGGGAAATTAAGTAAATGCGGTTTTCGAAATGCTAAAAAGTTATAAGTACTGACACCTGACTTATAACTTCACATGTCATCCTTTTAAACGGAATCTTTTCATACGGAATTTGGTTTGCAACGTTGGTATAAACGACCCCATCCCAGGTCTTGGTCGCGGGGTCGGGGGCACAGTGTTATATTCCACACGAGCAGTTAATGCTTGTAATTTATGTAATGCAGCAATTTAAATGTGCAATACTCCAAATTGCAATAGCGCTAGCCGCGCACAAGCCTGCGCAATGCGAGGCGCGGCCGACTTGTTTATTATTTATATTTATCGTAATATTCTACTCTTGAATTGTGATTTTAATCCGCATAATCGCAAACAGGTTGCAACTCGCTTATGTACGAGTCGCCTGGTGATTTCCACTCTCTAACATAAACTATGATTGTTATTACATTTCCTACCGTAACCACCTTTATTGCAAAAATATCTTCTCATGTGCGATGAAAATATCGAAGCAGGTTCACAATTAATGTCTCTTTACACATAATCGCTTTGCCCTGCAGACGCAAGGGCCGTTGCTAGCTAGTGTTGTAGAAGTACTTATATTGTCGTCAGAAGTACACAATTGCAAAATTTTGTTGTTCCGCGAATTACGTTGTTTTTTAGCATGTATAGCTAAATGGACAGAGAAAGATAGTAGAACTGGTTGTCAATTGTTGGGCCATATTCAAATCATTCATCTCATGGTTTTTGGGTCTCACAGTTTTGTCAGTTTGATATGAAAAATTAAAATACAAGGGCACTTGATTAATAACTAATCGCGTTTAACTAACTGGTTGTTAAACATTAAACTCTGCTACTTTATCCACAGAAGAAGGAAACGAACGTTTCCTTTTTCTGTGCTTTATCCCGACTGCACGGCATACTGCACGGTGCTGCATCGCGGAGTTGCACGGCGCGGCGGCGGCGGCGGGAGCGGTCCACCCAGAGTATAATCTGCCAGATTTATTAGTCATCAGTTCGGCTTCCGACCGTCACAATGGAGACCCCGCCCCCGAGGCGGCTTCCACTAACATCGCCTATCTTATTTGCCCTAACTTATTCCTTGCCTGTTTATGCCGCTCATCTAGAAACATTTACTCGCGTAATTGTCCGCATTATTTTTACGATCCATTCTTCTTGTTGGTTTTCCGCGATTTGAATCCGTGTCAGAAGCCGTTGGGTGATTTATAGCCTAAACGATTGCGCTTTGTCTGCGGTTTTGGGATCCACGAGGATGCGCCGTGCATAACTGGCGATGCAGTTCCAACATGTTATCAGGGATTTGTAGTGACATTGGTTTTTTGTTAAGGGAGCCATTTAAACCCACAAGGTAGATACTGGCACAGTTCACAGTACAATCACATTCTTGTGTCTTGGGAGAATTTGGAGCCGATTTTTAAATTGCATATAGGGTAAAACAGCGGATTGAAAGACATCCAAGAG
This sequence comes from Neoaliturus tenellus, assembly GCA_030545055.2. NCBI lineage: Eukaryota > Metazoa > Arthropoda > Insecta > Hemiptera > Cicadellidae > Neoaliturus > Neoaliturus tenellus. Next base: position 239,299,604 of record CM061531.1, on the reverse strand, counting down.
ACGTGTGTCGAAGATAAAGGAATGAAAAAAGCTATCTTGAGTTTAAAAAACAAATGGAAAAGAATCATATTTTAACCACTCTCTGTCAACAGTGGCGTATTAATTTTAATCATTTGATAGGTCTGTGGTAGCCCCATTATGAAATCAAGAAGGTAAATTTAATTATTACTTCAATTAATTAAATTTATTTTTAACAATTCACCACAGCACCCGGTATTCTTTTGCTGGCAAAAATTCATTTACAAACCTCATTTGCAAAAACCCCTACCCATAATTGGAATGTACAAGGGTTGTACCAGATTTGCAGTTTACCCCTTTTCAGTTCTTCACTCTCAATCAAAATTATGTTTTACTCAAAATCGCAGCGGGCACCCGAATCTCCAGGCTATATCCAGATGCTAAAAATCAAGCTGCAAAACATTCACGACGGGGTCCGGAAAGGAGTGAATTTGACCCAAAATTAAAACGAATGTAACCAGCTTTTGAAGGATGTCGGCTCCCTGCGGCGACGCCGGCGGGTGGGGGTAGGACCGGAGGGGATGGGTGGGGGCGAGGGTGTAAACGCACAGCGGGACGCGTAAGGGTGCATAGAGGGGTGCGTTCCTATCGATTGCTACCCCTCTACTTGTATAATGTACATTCACCCTACATTGAAAGCGATACCTCCTTGCCACCGTCTTGGCTAGCCGCACTTCCGGCGGTCTTCCGTCCCCCCCCCTCAATCCTCTACCCCACTGGCTCTCGTCAACCGGGTGATTATTGTTTCCTATTGGATCATTGGGTGGGTCAAGTGTGTCAGTCGTTTTGTAAAGGTTTCTCTGTTCAGTCAACCTACACTGTTTACTTTTGTGAAGTTTGATTTTATTTTAGAAAAAAATAAAGTATTCAACGACACAGTTATTTTCTTTCGTGGGGTAGGATTTATTAGATTACTGTAATATTAAAATTAACATTCATACGCACATTAACATTTTTGCCAACGGTAAAAATAAATATTTAACAAAATAATAAATTACGTTTAACTTTTCCAAGAAAACTTATTTAACTGTTAATTTTAATTATTGTCAAACAATATTGATAAACTTTCTCGAAAATAACAATGTCGAGCCACATTCTCGCAACAATTTGAATATTTGCATATCAATATTGCTGCGTCACGTAATGAAGCTGGTTTATTGACTAAACATGTTTTGTTTCAGGTAAGGCCGATCAGAATGTGGTTAAGTCCCGTGGTGAGTAGTCTCCCTAGACAATCAATCAAGTTTCTCAACATTGTATAATATGTTGAGGCTTTCTTTAAAGATTTCTCTTTGAACGTACCGAATTTTCACGTTAGCCGAAACACAATTTATTTGCCAGGTATTCTATTTCCGTCACCGGTACTGAATGATACGCATTTTAATTTTCTTCAATCCGTCCATGATGATTCCGAGACCTCAAAGAGAGCCGTCCCGTGGCGACATGATGTTTACGCCGCCTCGCCGATCTCCCATACCGCAGTCGTTGTTCCGGGACCGCAGAAGCTGTACGCGTGTTTATGGATTTTCCCGTCCAATCTTGCCCTGATTGGCCGCCACTGTTCAATCCGTTCCTTTGATCAGCAAGATATGGCGGGAAATAATCCCAAGTTGCCGTTTTGAAATTAATTATCGAGGGGCGAACAATAGACGCGCTTAATTACTGGCGGGATTACAGCGGGCATTAGCGTCTTGCCCGGCATTGACGGTGGATATCGGCAGGTAGGCCAAAGCCGATGTTGTGCCCGGCCCGGTAATCCAATCATATTGGTCATTAGCTGTCTTTACCGCCGATGTTGCCGGTAGGCCTTGGGTCCATTAGGGCCGGATGCTGTTCTGACATGTTGTTGCAACCACCTCGTTCTCTGACTAAACGAGTAGTGACAAATTTAGCTGTTGAAAAAGTATTTAGGTTCAGTAATAGAAATAAAATATCTGGAATTTCATTCAGGAGGGGGAAGGTTGCGATTTTATAGAAGTCGTGATTCATTTACGTAAACAAATCACAGACGACATGCAAGGTCCCCATTAGAATGAGTATTTCCGAATGGGATTCTGTTATACTTTGTACAGTTTGGAGATTAGCAACCAAAATGCAGTATTTTTGCGACGCTATAACTTAGTGGTTTAATGCATAGATAAAGAAATGTTAAAATTTATTTCATATTTATTTCTTTGTTTAAGGTTTTTATTTGTTACATTTTCTAAGTTAAAAAAGTTTAATCCTAAAAAGTCGTATAGTGAAAGTAATTTTCTGAGCTTTTTAAAGCTTTATTTCAATATACAATTTGTCTTAAGTGAACAAGCTATTTTCAACAACTATGTCAATCATGTAAACAGGGCACGTTGAGAAAATAAAAGTTATACATTGCCAATTATTTCTAGATGAAACTATATTTCCATATTTTTAGAATAAGTAGATTGTTTGGTTAACTGCACTGACAAATATTTACCATACTTAAACTGCGGATGCAGAGAAAGATGTTGGACTTTACATGTACCACCTCACCTGTAACTCCTCGTGCGGCCGGAGTCGTTGGCGAGAGGGAGACAGAGAATGTCGGATATTGCGACAAACGAGGGCGACACGTTTTTAATCGGCCGATAAGGAAATGAGCGGCGCGTGTCTCTCACTCTCGCTCCCACTTCTGCCTCGAATTGTCCCTTTACTCCATTCGCGAGGTTTCTCAGCGGATTTAGAGTGACAAGTGCAAATCAAAAATGATATTTACTTAAAACAAACTTTCGGTTCCGAAAAATTTTAGAAATTTAATTCAATTACTCGTTCATCATATTACGTACAACTGCTCAGATTATTTGCATGCCTTTTCTCCTGATCTCCTGAGTTTGGTTCTATTATAATATTGAAAATAGTATTCGTTCATGGTGAAAACTATTTGAATGTAATAGAATAGTATGCCGTTAAGTAAAGAACGGCATGATACTTTTCAATTCTGCTGTTTTATTCACATACCAAGAACCATTCAACCAAAATATACGCCCAAAATATTCCTTAACTTTATATAAAAATTGTAATATTAGGAGAGATATGTAAAGTGAATTAAATCTTTAAAAACTTTGCTGAAGCAAAAACATTACTACTTAAGTCCTCGTGTAAATCCCCAAGCATGTTTTCCGATAAATGTTGGTGCAACTGAAACGCGGATTTGTGTAGTACAAGCAGGAAAGACAAGAGGGATGAGGGATATAAGATGTGGTGGAGGCGTTACTATAGCAACGGAGGCATTGCACTTAATGGGCCTAATGAAATTAGATTAACTGGATCTATTGTGGCTTTGAAACACAGTTTTGCTTCCAGCCCCACAGCGAGTTATATTATAGTCATGTACTAAAATATTAGCTTTTTAACTCAATAAATTAGCCTAATTCTAATATAGAGATAATCGCACATTTTACGAAATATTATGTACGTTTTGACGTTAATGCTTAACAATATAATTAGATCAAGAGGAAGAATTTCATCTGCGAAGAATGTAGTCTTCAACACTGTATTAAGATTTTGTCTGCGTGACCTAAACTCTTAGTTAATATTGTTCATAACCTATAACTTTATATGTCATAAACATAATATTCTAATTTTTATACCGTATCCGTAATTTTAAATATTAATTGAATTTAAAACAGTTCTACCTTTTCCCACGTAGGCCTAATATAAATTAATGGCTGCATTATATTTTCTGCACAGGCGTAAAAAGCAAATGTCCTTGGTAGGTATTTAAAGCAATCAGAATAAAATGTAGAAATATCTTTAGTTTAACTGATTTATAAATTGCAATACAGAAAAAAAGCATTTATACGAATAAAAAAAGTGTTATTTGTTTGCTGGTTGCTGAATGCTATATTTTTTCGCGGAGAGCCGAATCAGCTGGTAATCGAATTGAAAGAAAATGCACGCTATCCAGTAAATGATGCTATCCGACGAATCCAACTCTTTAAGTGCTTATTCCGCCCTCCACTTAAAAGAAATATCCGTATCTCAAACCAAAGTTTATTAAATTATTTTCGAACCTACCCCTTAGTTGTTTAACAACCACCACTCGAGAGTTTATGTATGTTTATCCCGACACATCTGACTTGCACGTGTGTTTGAGGATAAGTACAATAAAGCATGTTGAAGATGGTTTGGACAGAGTTAGGGCCGCGCAGGTATTTATTGTGTTTGGACTTGTCGCCCGGACGGACAGCCACTTAACACTTGTTCCTATTTACCGGCCCGTCGCTGTCGGCTCGCATCGCCTCTTGTTTGCGCCTTTCATTTCTCATTCATTCTTTTTAATATCATCTCGTCCTGTAGTTACAGGAAATAAGGAGGCAAAATCGTACAAAATCTATTTAATTTTTACGACTCTGAAATATAAGGTGATGCTAAAATATAAATGACATTATTGATGGTGTTTTCTCAGTGCAGTTGTGTTTGACGTAATTTTTTTCGTGTCTTTGTTTTCAGATTTTGTCAAAATCACTACTTTGAAACTTTCTTTGAGACACCGACTTACCAATTATGTCTTTTGGGCAATATTGATTTTAATTAACTTATTGTGTTAAGACATTTAAATTTTGGAGTTTTAAAAAGAAAATTTGTAGTGTTTGATTTAATAACGCTGCCATGAGCAACATTATTGAATAGAATTAAAAAATTACTAATATTTAACAACTTTTCCTCAATAGATCATTTGTGTTGTGTGATGTAATGCTGACGATAACATATGTGCTTTAGGCGTCACTTCAAAATACCTTCAATGTAGTCGTTCGGTCTTCGAGGGATCAAATAAAAAGACTATGAACAAGTTTATTTTGGGTTTTTAAATAGTTTTCTCTTTTTTCCTGTGCACGTCCAATTAAAATGTTTTATAGTACACTGCTGAAAAAAGTACTAAACCTTTGCTTAAAAATTTTCTTTTTTTTTTAATTCAAGATACACATCAAAGAACACTTGCAACACAAAAAACAGTCCTTGACTCGCAAAACGGTGTTGTGCGATTGTGTAAAACGCTATCAATCTCTGGTAAAGCACGGCGCGACGTCTGCAGCGACGGTAAATAGCCGCGCCTTTGAGCCCCAACAAATGTTCAATTAAATATAATTTATATAACTCGGGCTCGTATCTCGCACCAGATGCCCGGCCGTCCGTCATACCGCCGGCATTCCCGGCTATATATACACCGCCACTCTATTTACATTGGAACTATTGAATTTATTCTAAACAACGTGCGCCCGCGTCATCCTCCGCGCCGTTTCTTCGCTTTTCTATATTTAAAATAGCGATCCCTCGCCGTAATGTATACAGCGCGGTCATATTTCATCTTCCATTTATTCGGCTCCTTTGATTTTTTCACCGGCCTGAATTTACAATGCAAAGTGTCTATTTTTTACCTGCGCTCGCCGGGGTCGGCTCTCTCTGTGTTGTTGCGGTATATCCTAATTACTTTACTTCTTCTTTTTGAGGGTTATTGCAAAAAATTTAATGTAAAAATGTTTTAAAAAACACAAAGGTTTTGAAAATTCTTTTGAACACAAGCAGAAATAAAAAATCTTTCAGGGACGAATTATTGAGGTTTGAGTATGCTCAAGAATATTTTTACCCCTATTAATATTCCCATTAATATTCATTTTGCAACATAACATTCCATAATGTTGATGAAATATGTTACCTGTTAAAGGTACTATTAATTAAAATCATCTTGTTAAATTTTAATCTGTCATTGCTTAAAATATTTGTCACGGAGAGTCAGCCTAAAATGTGTGTTGCTAAACGGCCCGGCCTAGTTTAGTTACCTAGCCTAGTGATGGGGCACAATAAATATGTTCTCCCAAGATTCGATACTAATTTGTGCGTTATTTTTTATGGTATCTAATTCTAAGTGTTTTTGTCTAAGTTAATTAGAACGCGAAGTCGTTCATGAAGAAACGACTTCCTAAGACCAACTCCAACCACTTTTCCTCGGCAGATGCAGCGTGCATCCTTCAGCGTTCCTTTGCCACGCCCGCGCCGCCGCGTTCCCCCGCGTATTTATTACTTAATATTTCACGTCCCAACGGCAATAAAGGTGTCGGAGATTTATTTCGCCTCATAACCGCACCATTGTGCTGAGGCGGTGTTGCGATGCTGATAGTGCCCCTCTAATTAACACATCAGGTTCAGCACTGCTGACGACGATAGTTCCCGGCAGCGCTGCTAGGTTGGCAACATTGGACCTGCTGTTGTGTTGTTATCAGTAGCCCCATCCCCTGCAGTGTTTTAAAAACTATTACCTTAGGTATGTTATATTATTTCATATGTTGTTTATCGTAGGTCTGCTATTTCTTACTTCTCAATACAATAACTATGTTGTATTTGGTATTTTAGTTTTTAGGCTAGTTATTGCAAAAATACCTTAATTTTAATAAAAATTGTCATTAAAAATCTCTTAACATAGTTTACAACTATAATTAGGTGGCTTTTTTGTTTCGTTGGAGGACGAGAAGAACATGGGTAAACAATTTTCAACATTTCCTCACGTCTAGTTTTAATCGTCGAGTTTAAAACATAGAAGAAACAATAGGAACGCTTATTTATATGCGCATTCGTAAAACGCTATCCGGCAACGGAATAAAAACTATCGGGTGGAAAACTCATAAATAAGGCTTTCGGATGCAAAACACCATAAACAAAACAAGAACAACAGGGATAATTGGCGTTCGACAGGACGGAACAGGGGAAATTATTGACCCGAAAGAAACTAAACTGTGTCCGCATAAATTACATCCGTTAACAAACTACTTAGCCGCGATAAAAACAGATGTGAATAGTTGTAGTTGCGACTTCCGGTCGCTGGGTTGCGCCACCATCGGCTCGCAACCTCGCATTAGGGGGCGCGAAACTCGGGAGAATGGGCAATACGTCTTGTACGTATTGTTGTTGATATCAAGATGGCCACGCCCCCAGATATCATCTGTTTGTTTGCGTTTACTCCATTGTTGCCTACATAATCCGTCGGTTCTTTTCCCTGGCCGCGTTAACGTGTAACTCGTGTACGGACCGCCAGGAGCGCTGGTGATGACAACTACTGGGACTGGGATCGTGGCCCCTGTGCACATGACTGTTGTCGGGGGAGCACCGGGGCAGTTTTGGGTTGTTTGGGTTGTTACCGGCCATTACAGGGGTTTCCCGGTGAATGTTTGATAATTTTGTTTAAATGGTTGGTGAAATGTGATTAAGAGAAATGCTAGTTACTATTTTAGTACATCCCTTCGAGTCATTATTCATTCTTTTCATGTGCTACATTTACATTGATAGCTCTTTAACAAGTTTCTACAGTTTGAATTCTCGAGTTTTTAAGTTTCATGGGGTACCATCCACCATCGGTCCCCCATCTTATGGCGTTTACTGTGTTACGTTAGCTAAATTAGTATAAAAGTATATAGTCTAACAAACTATTATTATTGAATGGTTTAAATGCTGTACCGTTTCACTTTTTCATAAATCCAACAACAGTAAATATACATAGCGTGCGTCTGTGCATTTTCATCAGAATGTCGTTAAATTCATAAAGTCGTCAAAAAAGTAAATAGCCTCATTTTTACGATAAAAAATTCCACATTTTAACTTGAACTTGTTGAAAATTAAGATAAAAAGAGCGACAGTTTATGATGAAAAAATAGTTAAGTGGCCTTCCTACTCAATTGGTGTGTCTAACTACACAATTCATTCTTAATGTTGTGCTTTTCCTCTCTGATCGTCGATGCATTTCAGGCCCAGTGCCGGTCTGTACGAAACAACATCATTTACGTATAACAACTGCGGAATGCAGAGTTTAGCGTCAGGTGGGACATTAATTGTGAACCAATTATGGGCGGCTGGAGTGGTGTACATACAGACGAATACTTGGCGGTAAACAAGGCGGGGCTGCCAAAATATTGTTACTTATTGTGGCCCTCCAGGGGCGCGCAAACTGGTTAGCGCTGGACAAACGGCCAAATACGATATAGGCATAGCATCTCAAACAAGGGGCTGCTAAGAGTTCTTCAGTATTTAAACCTATTTCAAAAATTGCCTAAATATGGATTTCGCCCCTTTAAAATGTATGTACTATGTACCTATTTGAATGAATTATAGCCAAATTTTAGATAAAAACCGTGTTTTTCGTGTAGTGTTTGAACGTTTATCTTTAGCCAACTAAATTATCCATCCAGTATTTTAATAGGCAACCATTAAGCGTTTCCCCCTTTTCTTCTCAGCTAGTGTTAGGAGAAAACCGTGCATATCGTTAGAAAAGTTAGCCTTACAGGCTGTTGAAGTTCAATATTTATCATAAAAGAAGAGCAATTTATAAAAACATTAGGCGGCTATTGTAGTGACAAATACTAGCGAATCAAGGAGAACAGAGTCCAGTTTTAAAATGTTTTAATAAAAACTTGGTCCAGATCAACTGAAATTTTGCTTAATTTTCGACGAGTGCGCGACCTCTTGTTCCAAGTTATGTTTTGGATACGTGGTATTGTCGTTGAAATTCATGAACGTTTTATTTTTGTGAACCCGATGCCTGTAAATTTATAATCTTAGTTTTATATATCCCAACACAGTGTGTTGTATATATTGTGTTGCATTTGGTATAAATTTCTTCATGAGGTATTGTTAACAAGTTTCTTTTAGCGAATTTCCCATAGGGAATAAGCTATTACCGTAGGTCTCATGGTAAGACCTAAGTCCGGGACCATGTTACTTTTTCGTTTTGAGGTGCCCAGAGACCAAAAATAATAGTCATTAAAATTTATATATATATATATATATGTATGTATGTATGTATGTATGTATGTGTCCCTAGACACGATAACTCTCGTAAAAACGGTCCGATCGACACCAAATTTGGTAGAGATGTGTAATCCTACGTTTATTCGGATGAGTTCGTAAACCAGACTTATCGACCTATCGGAAGTGGTAGTTTTGGGGGGTTTTGTACCCCAAAAATGGGTTTTTTGCATTTTTTACATATAATTTTTAAAAATATTTAATTTTAATTTTGACCATTGGATTTAGCTAAAAAAACACACAATTTAGTATTTTGAAGCTTTGCTCTATCGCCATTGGTTACCGAGATATTAAAAAGTCTAAAGACAGTACGTTGTATTTTGAGGCTCCAATGTTAATCTTATGGAGGATAAGGATTTGATAATATTTCACTTATTAACCAATATTTTTGGGTGTAACTTGGTATTTAGCTTCATTTGGTTGAGCTTAATTTATTTATGGTAAAAAATCTTGGTTTTTGTGCTTATCATGGCAGCAAACCTGCATACTCTTTTCCCATGTTAATCATATGGAAAATAAGCGAACTTGTTTATTTATGGACAGATATAGATGAAACTAAGTTTATGGCTTCATATGTTTGAGATAGTTTTTTTATGCTAAAAACGTACTTTTAGTGTTCCCCATGGCAGCATACATGCATACTCTTTCCCTATATTTATCAGGAGAATAGACATTTATTTCCCTATTTATGAGCACGTGATTAAATTTTGTTTAAAGATTTATCTGGTCAAATTAATATTACTAATTTGGAAATTCGCTGAGTACGCAGGTTTGCTGCGACGGGGTGTATTTTATTTTAAATAACGAAAAATACAGTTTAAAATTTGAACATGAAGAGTAAAAAAGTAAATCTGTACTGTATTACCATGTGATAACATTCTTTTCCACATAACGAGGTCCTTAAAAACTAAACTCCACACCGTCCATACTAAGTTCTAAGTTTATTTACGTCCTTATTTCATGCCGTATCACCACGACACACAGTGTCTGCGGGTGCGTCGATGAGCTTATGCAACATTTATAATAAATGACAAGGCTGAGAACTTGCCCCGAGGACATGGTGGAACTGCTCGCCGTGTATTTATTTTGTTGATAAATGAATGAAATATATTAACCCTGTTATCAGCCGCTTATTTACATACTCGTTTTTTAAAGGAGTGAAGAACTTCCTAGTTGATAAGACTTACTTATGTACACCTCGATACAGATAATAGCTGTTTTACAGCGGTGTGTAATTTATATTATTTATAGTTACGCGTCATATGTTTTTATTCCGTTGAGTAAACATGTGTAAAGTAAACTCATGCACTCCGCATGCGATACGTGCCAGAGCTGCACTCAACTCCGCGTTCCATTCAAACATGATGGGCTTAAAGTCTGTTCCTAGTATATATGTTTTGGCGTTTGACACTACCATGTTTTGTTTTCTGAGCCTCTTGGTTCAAAATGACAAAATCTAATTTTACAGAGATGGTAACATCGGGTAAGATGGTAATACATAAGTTGCATTGTCACTATTCTCTTATTATACTGTATAATATTAAAAGTAAAATGTTTGATCATAGAAACACATGAAAACTTCAGTGACGTAATCACGATGACGTCATGGACACGTCATTTGTATGACGTCACGTGACATCATTAGTGACGTCATCGATGACGTCATAGTGATGACGTCACGTTCCAGAACCGGCAAAAACCCACTACGAATATTATGTGGGTAGCTTTTCACGTATTGAAATAGTATTTTTTTATTGATAAGAATTTTTAGTTGTCGGTGTAAAACTTGTCCACAAAGAGTCTTTTTCTCTTCCATACATATTACACAACTTTAACGTAAATATAAAACATCTTTTCAATGCATTATTGAACCTTCTTTTCATGGTATACTTGTTCAGTACAATATCATATCTCAACTTTTCTAACACTTTCTTGCAAATAACAGAGCTTATACTATTTATAGTTTTAAGAACACTGTTAGTTTATTATTCTGACGTATGCTATTTCTAGATGAAATTTTTACTCTTCAATATTATTCTTTATAAAACTTCAAACTTCAAAAGAAGTATTGTTTTGCCGAAATATTTTCTCAACAGTTCGATCAAAGGAGTTTGCCACTTTCGTTTTATAACAACAGTTAGTTGATTCGTTTGTTTTCAATGCAAATAATTAATTGTGATATTTTATTTGTGAATAATGTTATTCTATACTACAGTATTTAAGTGGAGGGGCTTTGCTCTGGAATCGTTTCAAGGGTTTGCGTTACTTTTACGTTTAGTACTTTAATTACTCACTTTTAATTTATGCAGTGATTATTATTGATCGGTCTCTACAGTCTCAGTTGATTTTTATTAGTTTCCACGTTTCTTGAGTGTATACTATAAGTAGTATCGAATTCAGGAATTATTATGATTATTTAAAACATGGTTCAAATTATCTGGAAAGTGCGAGAAAATCAAGGAAAGAAAAGGCATTTTGAAAAAGGTCGCTTTAAGTTAAGAAAATATATATAATAAAAAAAAAAAACATGGAAACCACCTCCAGTGTTAACAAAAAAAGTTGATAAAGTTACAGTTAACGAACGCAAGCCAATGCTGTACAAAATTGAAAACTCAACAATTTTTCGTTAAATTAAAAAAAAAAATAATAATTTAAAAAGTTTGGTACAACTATATACCAACTATGTAATATACCAAACTTTTTTAATGTAGTAAGCAGTAAAGTGTAACTCTTTGTTACACAGGTTTTTTCAACGACAAAATGTTTTAATTTGTTTATATAATTGTACTGTTTTCACCCATTAAGCTGATGAGTTGCTATTCCTAGTTTATATCAGTACTCGATTAATTTCGTCATAAAATATTTCAAGTATCACCACATGACATGGACATGGGGGTGATTAACAGTGATGAATTGGATTCATCGTAAAGATTCTTTAGTGATTTTGCTTAATCCTTTGTTACAGAGTTACATAAAGTGTCATAGAAATAAACAATCAAATTAACGTTTACTTATATCAAAAAAACTCTTTTCAGCCGGTCAAACATCACTTTCTCCCTTAAGGTTCATTCGCAAACCTCCAGACGATTTCCATCCTCTGTGACACGACCCCATAAAATAAACGGACGATTGAAACAGTGCCTATTGTTCCACAGATATGTTTATGTTGAAAGATGGCGTCTGTGTGGGGGGAGGGGGGAGGGTTCGTTGTATCATGCAGATAGGTATCCCAGTTGTTGACTAGTAGTGCAATATCCAGCCGCTCTATTGTGGAGGGCAAATAACGCTGAAGAGCGGCAGCACTGTCGCTGTCTTTGTTGTCCCCTATCACCGACTCTCTGTATCAATTATTATTGATATATGGGGACTCGCAATTGTCATAGCCGGTGACGCATCGCCGAACACACGACGAACACATCGCCGACCTGGCCGGGACTGTCCGGGTCACCCACACTGCCACACTACAGCACCTCGTCGCCAGGCTAACCCTGATTCCAAATTGTAAAACGTTGAAAGTGGCTGAAAAAATACCTTTTCATGTTGTTGATAGAAAAAACAGCCTGCTCCGTAGTCAGCCTATTTTACTAAAATAGAAATACATACATCAAGTGGCATGGATAGGTGGCCCAAAATTCTAATAAGTAGTCGCCCGAAAATCTTAGAACCTGTGTATAGGGACGATATTGTAAAGTTTTACTGATGCCAAAGAAAGCCTATAACTCTGTACTTAAATTTGATCATGCACAATTTACAGTACAGTAATAATAATAAAATAACTTTGATGTTACAACTCAATCTACATTTTGTTAGTATTTTTTTTTATAAATAGAAAAAGAATTGCCAACTAATGAGCCTTTGGGTAGGCTCCCTGTTGGGGCCAACTTAATACTGTTCGCCCATTATCATAAGGCCTCTTGACGGTTAAGGCAGTGCTATGTAAAAGTATTCCTATTTATGAGGAAGCTTTCAAAGTATGAAAAAGAATCAAAGAAATAAATAGTGTGTTGATTATTACTTTATACAAAAAGTCTGATCAGAACATGACTTTCGAATTGATACCAGTCATACAACCTGTTTACAGTATACAGGAAACACATGTAGAATACAATGTGGCAAATATCAAGTAATTAAAAAGTGTGTTGAGGACAACATAGACAATATTTATTCTGAATAAAAAAGCAGCTAGTTAAACTATAAATGTTTGTATAGTTTAACTTTATAGTATTTAGCGTTTTAATGTTAAGTGGACCCAGCAGTGAAATTGTTTTAATGTAACTCTCTGCCATTAAAACTAAATTACCTACTCTACATAAAAATCTTGATTAGAATATCGTTACCCAAAACTTTTAAATTAAGTTTTTGTACTGCTGTTGAGTCAGTATTTTTCCCCATGTCATTTAACCAAATAACATCAACCCTTTGGCGATGTTTATACTTTGAGGAATATGCAAACAATGTCTTGATTTCTATGAATCTATCTATAATATTAGCAAGGAAAAGGTTGCTTCGTAATGTTTGGAATGGATTATTACTTAGTGATGTGAAATAGTTTCTGGGAAGTTAAACAAATGTGGATCTATACCTAGACGCTTGCCTAAATAAACTAAGCCACGTCAAAAGATTCATCCTCAACTTGGTTGCTTTATTCTCAATTTGGTTTCAATTCATTTTAATTAGTTAAGCTTTCCTGGAAATGGCGGTTATGATATTTTATGTAAATTAATGAGTTGGAAAATTGTAATCAAACAGTTTCAAACACTGTGTTCAAGTATGTCCTAAATTTGATTTGTAAACGCCATATCAAAGGATGTATTAAATGTATTTATTTGTAAATGTTGACGTTAAAGGTTTTTGATTTTAAGCATGAAAATTATTCCTTTTTTGATTTTTTAGTTAAATTCCTTGCTATTAAGTATATGTTTAAGAAAACGATTGATTAATTTACTATGTGCATTTGAGATTATAATGACAAGACTTATTTTTAATAGCTTTTTGAGGTTGTTGTGTGTGGGAATGTACGTGCTTAATGTCGCAGTAGCTTTCCATTGTTACGTATGTTGTTTTGATATTGTTTGTTCGTTGTCCAATGTCTTACTTAACTTTATTAGTTGCCTAAAATTTATATGTTAGCAGTTCACATTGGCCGATTGGCGCCGATCCTCTGACTCAAAAAACATGTCAGCCCGACAGACAACAATCTCACCTATAAGTCGAACTTCTGCCCACGGGCCATCGACCATAACATCTTCGTACAGATTTATACACATATTATCTTATCTGCAAGCCGGATTTTCATCGTAAACCTTTACAGAAATCTTTTATTCCCAGGGATCGTGTTTTGACAGCCTATATGTACATGATACAGTATTTACATTAGCGGCTAACCTGCATAGTGAAGCCAACGGTATGTCACTCTTAGAGAAAATAATAAAATCGCCAAAATTCCTGAAAATTCGCTGTGTACGTATAAGAATGCTGCAACAAGAGATTTCCCCCTTAACCGATCGACGTGCCCAGCCGTAGTAGCCCTTTAACACTCGTTATCGCGATCGTGTGGGCCCTGCGATGAGTGGGGGGGGGGAAGGGGTGGATTTGTTTTCGCGGTTGTCCGGCAACATGCCGCCACTCCACTGATGCTGATGTCCGGGCAAACGTGTACCCATGTCCGAATATCACCACACTTCACATTTGATCATTGGACAAACACCCGCCGCCGCGCTGTTCTCCCAGTCGTTGTTTCAAGTGTTTGTTGTTTGCAACGCTCTCTGTTGTTTTGCTTTTAATAAAGTAACTGTTTGTCTTTAATCTTTAAGCAATATTGTTCCCCGGGCTCTTTCCTGTATTCGTATAATTCCTGCATTCGCAATTGTGTATTTTTTTAATGGGCACAGTTTTTCTTTTTTTCTTCCGTTTAAATTTGTTTGTTAAACTTTTGAAGGTTTACGTTTGGAATTATTTAATTTTAAAAATCCTTTTGTAGTCTATCATTTTTTATACTTGTAAATGCATGTTGCAATGCTTGGAGACAAATCTAAAGTGTTGTCTGCTATTTTCATATAAATAATAAACGAGAACGAGTGCGCTATGGTAAATAATTTTTGTTGTGTGCAAAGCTTACAGGTCTAGACTTTTTGTTTAACTTGTTATTCCATTAATTACTCCGTAACTAGGTAGCATGATTTCCCTACGAGTCTTTCAAAATCTTGAGAAAATCTAGAACTTGTTTTTCATGGGCTCAACGAAAGAATAATAATCAAAGTTTTCATGTAACAGGTAGAAAAAACGTAATTTTCATGATTTTAGCGCCATCGTAAATAAATTCAAGTAATAAGCACTTTAAAGCCATGTTTTTTCTTTTTTATTTTTCTTGGTGACCCACTCATTCATCTATATACCACCTCTAAAACTAATCCCCCCTTTATCCGCGTCACCGCTCATGGCCTATACTATACATACGTTGTATCGGTAGACACAGACAATGCGTAGATATCAAAATCTTAATCGTCGCGGCCGCGGGCGCCCCGTTTTATCCGGTATTGTTCCTCGCAAGGCGGCCGGCGGCGATACAGCCAATCGATAGTGGCATTACTCAAATGAACAAATCCGCCGGCTCGGCCGCATTCCGCCATTACGTACTCATTGTCGCCGGCCCTCGCCCCCGGCTGTTACACTTGTATTTTATTATTTCCGAACAATATCCGACTCCCGGCAACTCAAACATGTTAAACGCCCCCGCCTTTACATTACAATTACGCCGTTACGAGTTGTCGGTTCTTGTTTTGTTCGACTCCTCCACTTTTAATATTTGCTATAATTCACCTCTTTGTCAGCCCCCCGTTCCGTTTTATCGCGCCGTTTATTTTGTTTGAACTGCGCGCCGTATTTGAACGCCGTTGGAGTAAATTGTCTGTGATTTTGAGCTAATTGTCGTCGTTTGGTTTGAAAAATAACTCTAATTTCCCTCTGCACTTAGTGGAATTTGTCATTTTAATTTTTGTAAGCTATAATATCGAATTTCTTGATCCTTCACTTGATTTGAACATTTTATATCAGTACTACCATTAAATATACAGCATAGTGTGCACGTGTGCATGTATAGGATAAATAATTACATAAATGTCTTACCTAATTATTTTAAACTTGCATAGTGGGCAAAGCTAAATGCAAAAGAGGGGACCATCAAACCTGGATGGATGTATTGATAAAATTACTGACATTTTGACAAACTCGTTTACCAATTCCTATATGACACCATCTCATAGGTTTTGTCGTTAAAATATTCGTTCGAGTATTTTATCCACTATAATATTCTTAAAATGAATTTTAGATTTTTTTCTTATAAGAGACAGTTTAGAAATTCTGTTCTCTGAAAAAGTTTTACTTTACGTCCCCATTTTGATTGACTATAGATGCGCGCATCGAGACAGATATAGTCGATTAACACATCGACTGCCATCGTCATTTTAACATGGTTGGTTGATATTGGAAGCTGGCCATTTTTTGATAATACTTTATGTTTACGCAATTAATAATCAAATTAAATTTTATGTAATTATCGGGCGAAGGTATATAACTTATAGGCTATAATTACGTTTTAACTTTGTGGTTTAAACTACAGTATTCATCAAATACCCCCGTCGCAGCAGACCTGCGTACTCAGCGAATTTCCAAAGAATAATTTATTGTTTCAACATCAAAGAACTTTTTGGCTATCTTATATAATTAATAATCTTTACAAGGAAATATGATATATTTAATAGCATTAAGTTATATTTCTGAGTAAATTATTTTTTTAAATAATTTATATATTAATATTTATATTGCAATAAATGACTTTTTTAACAGTAATAAAAGTGGACATCTAAAGCTTCAATGCAAAAGGAATGATTTGTTTACAAATAAAAAAAACAAACATTTCAAATTTGACAAATATGCAGAAGACAGCTGATCAGCTGATTAGGAACAGATACATTATCTTCATCTCTCTTGCTCCCATTATACACTTATTTTCCATGAGAATACCGTGGGATTTAGCGTGTAGGTTTGCTGCCATGTGGGTTTTTGATCAAATCTTAATTACTCACCACTTAGTGAAGGTTCATACAAATTTTTATTAAGATATGTTGATAAATAAGCGATATATAACTTTTTAAAGATTTACCCATAAGAATAACATGGGAAACTTGATTTGAATTTTCTCTATAACCAGTTAAGCTATTTTAAAGATTCAAAATACAAAATTGTTTGTTTTTTAAGCTCTTTTAAATGGTTTTCGTTAAAGTTGATGAATTTTGAAAATTTAGGTCCAAAAATGCCAAAAATTCATTAAAAAACCCCATAAAACCCCGTTCCCATAACCTGACAATGCTGGTTCGCGAACTCATGAAAATAGACCTGGTCTTACACCTTCATACCAAATTTCATCAAAATCGGAGGTCCCCTTCAAAAGTTATCAGTACCACGGACACACATATATTTATATATACATATATATGAAAACGAACGAATGGTGTTTTTGGCTTCTGGGGACCTCAAAATGAAAAAGTAAAGTGGTCCCGGGCTTAGGTCTTACCATGGCTACTAATATTCCCTATAGGGAAATTCGCTAAAAGCAACACTGCTATTCAGACCGGCTTTGTATTTAACATATTTGTTGTTTTTACACGTACCATGCACCATGCTAGTTATTTGCACCACAGCATAGCTGTCTCGGACCGCAGGCACAGAAGCGCTAACGTGCGTTTAGTCCACATTACACACGCTACGGGAACAACTAATTCAATTCTCCTCGTGGTTTCTGCTCTGCTCTTTCCTTCAAATTAATGTTTGCTTTTCACGCAGCCAAGAATTCGCCTTGCCATTATCATACGGACTGAATGAAGATTTAATTTTATAAACTCGTTCTTAAAATGAGCTCTTTCATCTAATATTTTCTGTAAAATAAATTTGAAAGCCTTAACAGACCTATATGTTTATGGACAGGGTTTGTAGTTTGCGAGACTCTCAAATCGTCGATTTTCTTTCAATCGCATCAATTTTCTTATAAGTTTGGAATGATGTACTTATTTAACATTGCTTGGTATTCGGGCCTCTTATAGTATCAAACCTTTTCACAGTTAACAGTTGTTTAAAACTGATGCTTGAAAGTAATGTTCCTTTGTTTTTATTTACCTTTCGTTGTTATTGCGATACTAAAATAGCAATAATAAGACTAATAGTACATCATGTACAAATTTTTTAACAGTTTATTTGCAAATGTACTTGTATTCATTGTCTCACATAGATCAGCTTATCAACCCACTAAGCAAATTTAATCTTTGTACTTGTCTCTGATGTTTAAAATGTTTCCACGTTTTCTAGTGCTGTAGCCAAGTGTTTTGGTTCATGTGTTAACTCGAATGTAACGTTAGATGAATGCGATAATTTTTAATACTAGCCGGATGGAGGGGAATTATTGAGCTGAGCAAACGTCTAGCCATTCGAATTAACTTTTTTAATAATTTCAGAGACCATATTGCAGTTGTTACAATTATAAACTTTCAACACTCCAACTCGCTACTTTGACGACCAAGATTCAAATGGGGCCGGTGTGTATTTATAGTGTGAGTGCACCGGAGCGCAGTGGCAGTGTCTAGGAGGAAGGAAGCTGCCGCACGTGACGTGACTCTGGTGCTGGGAATGACGCGCCACGCCGCACCGTTGCGTTGCCTTGTAGTGCAGGTATCGGTGGCACTTGTTGCGTCCGATACCACCGACCATCCCCCGTACCACCAGACATGGGTTCTCGGCCCACTTCCAACTGAATATTGTGATTGATTTATGTCCATTAAATCGCGAAACTACGAGTACCTAACCTAGGTTTGCCGGGATGGGGGTGTTAATGCAAAAATATTAGTTTTGTCCAGTTTTTTTAACTGAAACATACCAAGGTTTTTTTTAAAAACAAATAAATGTAACTACTCCTTACAATTCACTGAAGGATTAAAATAAATAAAAATACGCTTTATTTTCTTCACCACTTAAGATAAGTAAAAAACTTTAATCAATGATTAGTTTTAAAATTTTAATTTTGGTTTTTATTGTTTAGAAACAAAATTTAATGTTCAATTTTTGACTCTTGCAATCTTTGTATCCACTTTCTGGTCATCGCTTGCAGAAACTCACAAAATATTAGTTCAATCCACAGCAAAATCTGACTTTCTTCCAAAAATGATCTGTACCACGAAATAATTGTTGAGGACGCTCAAATTAATTTGAGTCTTATTAACGAATTCGATAAGATTTTGCCATCTGGATGGTTTGCACATTGAAAAACTTTTTGAACTGTTAATTAAGTTCTACACAAATCAAAACCATGGTTAAAACAAATCATAAAACTAACCAAAACGTATTGTATTTTTTCATACGTTCTGTACCTAGTTGTTAGTATCCTTTCACTCCATTTGACCACATAAAGCATGACATTGTTGGCCGAACAGCGCGCACCGCTCTATACAAGCCATCGCGTCGGTCCTGGTAGCTTTCTCAATGGTCGCCAGCCAGTTGCGAAGTGTTGTGCCTATGTTGCCTATGTTCGCCACTCGCCATCTATCGAAGCCATTGTGCTCTATTGTTTAATGCCCGCTTTATGCCAATATTGCTCGGTAATACAGCTTGACGCCGGCCTTATTTCGACACCCTTTGTCTCGGCCTAGATACAATTCTACCCCCACCTCCACGCCACTCGTGTTCTGCGTTGTATGCCATAATACGCGTGTACTGTATGTTATTTGAATAACGGATAATGCGTGAGACTCGCTGGCAAGAAAGGTCCCACACATCAGAACCTGCGTTATGTTCGGTCCAAGCTATAGGCTGGAATATTTGGCTATAAAGAAATATGGTTGCTTCAGTAAAGAAGAACTATGTGTAGCTTGCATTTCAAGTGTACGATTTTAAAAACCTTGTACATCACAATCTTCGTGAAAGCATGTTTATTATTTCAGGTTTTTTAAATATCTAAATTTCAACAATTAACATAGAACTTTTTAAGACTTAGGCCATTTGATACTATGGCTACTCATCACTATTAGTAGCTACTAAAAATTAGACTTAAATTCAAACACCATCACAAACAAAACGGCATAGTAGTTATACCACTTTTCAAGACAGCGCAAAGTAATAAATGAATGAAAATATTAACCGGTCTACGTAAATGGCATAATTTCGTTCAAAAAAATATTGGCCTAACCATGAGACTCAATCGGTATTTTTTGTAGGTTTTTCAATATAAAGTCACTATAGCGATAGTGATAATATAAACAGTCTATACACGTCCTGGAAATAAATAAGTAAAAAAATCACCTTCAAATACAGTACAGTATTTTAGTGCCATATAAAATCAATAATAAAAAATTGCTTTTGCAGTTTAATTTATTCAAAAATTAAGAGGTCTACACAATCCATGAGAAACGCATATAAAGTAAATGTCTCAAGCCATTTGAAAGATTCTTAAACTCCAACCGACCAACTATTTTTATCCAATGTTTACACGTTTTTCATTTCTACCAGTCGTTAAAACTGTTTATTTCTTCATCAGAAAGCGCCGGCTTTACGGGCGATCCTGGGAGATTTTAAACAATTTTAATGCGCTCTTCGACATTTATCTAAATAGCTCTTTGTCGTCGACCGCGTTTCGGATTACAAAACGGAATGAAGCAAAGACACATTACCGCATTGCCAAAGCGGCGCGGACACAGCACAATGGCGTGGCGCAAGCGGACATTAGAGCTGGGCGCATATTATTGCGCGTAATGAGCTATGGGCTGCGATCACCTACGATACGGAGCTATACAGCGTAGCTGACTTGACGAACGCAAAACAACGCTGTATAGCCTTCACCACCGAACTCGCTATCATTTTCTAAGTGGGCTAATCATTTTTGTTGCCAAACCACCTATTGATTAGTTTTTTCCAAACGGCACAGCTGATACTCATTAGTTTTTAGTATGACCCCCACAGACGCTTAAAGTCCCTTCACTTAAGTGTAACTTAAGAAGATGAAGTTTTGAACATAGGTGTAAAAGTAAATTTGTTACTGCATGTGTAGAAATTGTGGGACAACGAAAATATACAACTAGAAAACTACTAACCTATTCATCTATTTTTAAAGCAAAGCCCATTTTCTTCAAACTACCGTCTCACCAAGGTGTACTGGTCTGGCTAAATATATTTTTCTATTTGCATGGCTTACCTGAAGGATTACGTTCGATTGATCACGATATTTGACACTACCATTGATATAGTCGTCTTGTAGTTCGACTTTCCCCCTCAATTTAACCAAAACACGTCACGTATTTTGTCATTTAAACGATTGTTTAGTCCAATTAATTATTTTAAAAAACCAAATGAGCATAAGTTCCAAAACGCAGCCCGTCACACATTCACGAGTGTACAGTGTCATTGTGGACGCGGGTGCGTTGATCCCGCCCGTCATATACAGGAACGATATCACACTCACACTCGCAGTGTATGTACAACACGGGATTGCCGGGTTATTTATATTATTGTTTTAATCAGCGGCGGGAGCTAAGCCCCTCATTGTACTCGGATCTGATTGAAGCCCCGTCACCGAAATGTCCGTTTTCAGTTTTACGCTTTTCGACACTGACGCGCGCTTCGCTTAAGCCGCCGCTTTCGCTTTATTAACTGCAGGCTTTCCTGACGTGATGATTTATCTTTCATATTATGCATGGCGTGAAATCAAGTAATAAGCGTTAGGTGATATAAACTATGAAACGGAAATAAGTTGTACAGCTGACTCTCGCTAACTTGAACCTCGATAGTTCGTAATATTCGGATTTTAAAATTACATATTTTCAATCCCTTTTAAAGAAAACCTGTCTTAGTCGAAAATAAACTTTGTATAACTCTATATAGTTTGAGGATATATTTTACCTGTATAAGTTGTAGAGATACAAAATTACCTGCGTAACTTAAAATTATCTATAGATATGTTGAATTATACTTTGATTTTTACCTGTACAAGTCGATATTTAACTCTATGTCAAGTGTTCTATACGGATCTTTGCAGGTCTAACTCCCGTGCAATGTCTCAATGAGGCGGTCTGCGACAAATCCGGCTCATGGTTTGTCTGTTGACGCATTATATTGTACTGTTCGTTACATCTGTAAGGCGAAATTAAACTAAAATCACCTCTGTATCTCGAACTATTTATATGCCTTCATACGTAACTCTTTAAAAAAAAATTCGCAGCCCCTTGTATTTTAAGTAAGCGAGAGTAGACTGTATTTTACTTTGATTATCAATGACATATCGCTAAGAATAACATTGTCGCAATCAATTATCGACTACCATTCTCTGTGT
This sequence comes from Neoaliturus tenellus, assembly GCA_030545055.2. NCBI lineage: Eukaryota > Metazoa > Arthropoda > Insecta > Hemiptera > Cicadellidae > Neoaliturus > Neoaliturus tenellus. The sequence goes on along the minus strand of CM061531.1, from coordinate 239,277,412 downwards.
TGTCATGCTAAAAATCTACGTTTAGTATGTCAATGGTACCTCAGTGGCCCACTTTTTATATACACGTTTTCATTACTTTAACCAAAATAAGATAGTCTACATCATTTGAAAAAAATCTAACGTAGTTTGTTTGACGTCTAAAATATTAATCCAATACTTGAGGGATAGGTAAAACAACACCTTCTTAACACCGTAAAAGACTGTTCAACACTTGGGTGTGCAGTATATACCGCTGTAACACGCCAACCCGGCCTCAACTTCGGCTCATTTCGAAATTACTTAACTATTTTACACATCCTGCAGTCGGGCATGAAATCAATAACCACCAACTATCAACACATGCAACTATTATTACACCGTGGAACTCGCCATTAGGCGTCCAACTTTCTCCGTAATTGCCTGATAAAATAAACGGTATCACGGCACTGGCTGGCACTGCGGCGCGGTGCGGGCGCGCCCAACTTGGGGAACGTTACGGTTGGGTTTAGTTTAAGCTTTAAAGGTAGTTCTATTTTGTAACCTGTTAGTAACTAATTGCAGTGAAAATAAGCAAAGGCAAGAACTTTATAATGAATGCGTGCAAATAAGACTTAGGGTATTAACTTTCTAATTTAATTATCAAAATTTAGTTGTTGTAAATAAGGTTTACCCTGGTTGAAATCATTAAACCTCTTCCAATAACTGTGTTCGATACACTCACTACACTACTGACTACTGTAATTGAATACAAGACGGTAAAAACATAAGAAATATGTTACACCGGTCATCAACAGGTCCAATCCGAGACTCATGACCGATGCGACTCAATTATAACTCCTTATAAGACGTCTTGTATGCAATTACTATATACATGTAAATATATAGAGTTAGTGTTGAACGACGATTTTATTATTTCAACCTGAGAAATAACAGCGCCAACACGTATGGTGCTAATCAAGAAATACTTAAATGTGTACATAGGCCTATAGCGATAAAATAGGGTAGTAAATATATAGTGACAGATTCAAAGCCTAGTGAAGTGTTGAGTTAACTGATTTACTTCAGTAATAGACTAATAATTGAGAATTCTCTCTGGAAATTATTGTTATACTGAATTAAATTTTAGGCTCTAAAAAAACCTTGTGCTGTGAATGCGTAAATGGATATACTGTGTAAAGAAAATCAGAATATTCTTGTTATTTGCTCGGTCATTGAACGACGAGGTAGAAATGAGTATAAACCGTAGATGCGGCGCTGAGGTTGCACGTCACCCCCGGGCCACTCGACGCGGCGGCGGCGGCGGCGCGGCGATCTTTCACCAATCATTTAACCGCCGCGTATTAACACCTTTATTCAGCTCGTGTGTGCGGCCGCGCCGCGCCGCGCCGCGTTAGTTTTATTAAATAATTGTCCGTGAAAATGTTTTACATCGGTGGAACGCACCGGCGGCGCCGAGCCCGCGCCAACGCGGCGTCCCTGTTTATTGGCACGATTAAATTAATTAAACTGACGTTTTGCCTTAACATATTGTCTAAATATCGTAGCATTTAAATGGGTCGGATATTTTGTCAATCTGTTTATTATTCCTTGCTACTCAATTTTTGTCTCTAATTTATGATTTGATATTAGTTTCTAATTATTATTGTTTTTACTTTGCAGGTAAGACAATGTTGAGCTGTTTAAACGGTTGGAGCTGATCAGTGAGTAACATTTAAATTAATAGTGAGTAAACGCTGTGGCAGTCATAAAGGATTGAAATACTTTGTTGACTGTGAACTTTTTCCCTTTTAAAATAGATCGATTCCAATTTTAAAATATCGGTTGCTGGAGGTTTCTCCAACTACTGTACATATCGTTTTATGGTGACCCATAAATAATGTTCATCCAAGGCTTTAATATTACAAATTTAAGCTCAAAGTTGTTTTGAAAAGTGTAGGCTTATACTTTTCAAAAACTTAAAAAGCTACTGAAAGCGACAGCGACATGAAATTCAGTCGAGACTAACATGCAGAGCAGTAGCGAAGACGACGGCGGTAACAGCTCCAATCCGTTACGGTGATATCAGATCACCCACATAAACTACAATCAGGACCCACACTCGACACCGGCGAGTGGGTGTGGGGATACTGCACTGCCACTCCCGCTACTACAGTAGGCATACAGATGTAAAACATTTCATAACTATCTCGGCGATGGTAAACTTTCAACTTGAACCATTCAGTTGCTTAAATTTCCATCTTTTTGTCATTTAAGTTTCCGGGGAAATACTACAATTTGCGAGATTCTATAGTGCTACATTGTCAACTGATATGCACTATAGCCTACATACAATCGTGTATTAAATAAACACCACAAATAAAATTCTTATTGTTTGTCTCAATACTTAATCATTATGAAATTTAACTAAAAAAACTATTTTAGAGGAATGTGGCTTCTATGGCGAAAATCCTATTTTCGCTCTTTCCACGGGTTAGAATCATTGTTGCACAAGGTTAATTTATTTAATATCGTAAACAAAAAGTGGGACATTAGCTTGATGATTTGATAATATTCCCCAACAACCGCAAAGTATTGTCTTTCCGTGAATCGGTTAGATAAAAATATTCATCGAAGGTTTTTTAAAAAGCACCTCCTTGATTTAACCACTGTTTTTGTTTCTTTCGATTGAAATCCTCTTGCCGTCTATGACGATGACTTATGTGTCTCCAAAAGTAGTATGCATGTCAATACATGTCACGGGTACCGCACGTGCCGCCGGCGCGGCCCCAGCGGTCGGAGCCGGCCCGGCGTCCCTGCCCTGTCCCAACATCGGCCGAGTTGGCTGATCCCCGGTCTATAATCGCGGCCGGCATTCCCGATTGGCGGTCGTGCGGTGCGCAGCTCGAGCCTTGTAATTCCGCACCGCGGTCCTGTCACCGCGCCGCGGTCGCGTGTCGTGCCGCCCCCTCGCGGTTACACTGGTTAGCCGGCTCGTTCCCGATTTGGAGGTGGAACCGAGGAGGATGCGGCGACAACTCGGAATTCGCCGGTGGATCCGTCCGTGGTTATCGCCCGGGAACGTAGAAAATACTTCAAGTGGGAGAGCAAAATGTAATGCGTTGTTGTTGTTCTTTCATAAAATTTTGTTATATTCCATTTGAATCAGGATAAAGATGATATTATGCACTTCCAAAAAAGATTTTTTAGCTTAATTTACTGTTTAACGGCATAAATGACGAAGTAATTTGGAAAGTAATACACTTAAAATATTTACAATTAATTGTTTTTATTCTCGTTTATTATGTAGTACGGCAGAAAAAATAAAATTAATTGTTGTCTTGCTCATCTTGACGCAAAAAATTATTTACTCAAAGTGGTAGGATTTAGATTCTTCAAGGTACAAGAAATAGAGACTCTTTGGTTGGATAGCATTGTTATGTATTCGTGCCATTTATTTCAAAGTATAATAATTTCCGGTGTCCCTGAATATTTTGCATCCGCTCACTCAATTGTACAGGTAATTGAATTTTCTTAGACTACCGCTTAGCACTATACAACCTATGTTGAATAACTTTAATTGACGTACTTTTTAAATTTTGTTTAATGTCTCAAGGCGTTGAACGAAATCTCATTGACATTTTAAAGTCTCTATACCACTAACCCAATTTTACTCTTTAATAAAACATCTATGCGATTTTAACATTTAACTGTACAAAATCTTAAATAATGCCACAAGGCGAGATAAACATAAAACCAACAGCGGATCAATTTATTTGATTTAATCGAAAAATCAATATGTCACACTATTAATGCACTTAACTCCGTTCAAAGGTAAAACACGCGGTAATAATATGATTTAAAATAAATTATTCGTTTTACCGACAGCCGCGTCCTAATGCGATGCTTATATAATTTCGCGCCGTTTTATTTTGCTCGTATCCGATTAATTATTCAGTTGTCCGCAATTAACTATATTATGTTAAAATATTAATACGGCCAAATTATGAATAAATAAATGAGGACGAACTGCGAATTTATCGAAATTACCGCAACCCTACTTTGCTCATTCGCTTTTTGCAGGCGAGATAATTTGTGAATATTTTAGTTAAAATAACAACACAATAATTGGTTTATCATGGTTACTTAAAGCACAAATTATTTATTCTAAATAGCGATGTGGCCTTTATTTAATTTTTGCTCTTGATTGGCTGGTTATTTCAGTATGTTATATCAAAACGAAGCTTTTATTATAATTGCATTTTTAAATGAATCTTTAATATTGTGTATTGCACGTAAAATTATTTTAAGCAAATTTTCACATTTTGATCAGTTTGATTTGATTTTTAGCGAATTTCCCTATAGGGAATACGCTATTACGGTAGTAGCCATGGTAAGACTTAAGCCCGGGACCATGATACTTTTTCGTTTTGAGGTCCCCAGAAGCCAAAAACACCGTTCGTTCATTTTCATATATATGTATATATATATATATATATATATATATATATATATATATATATATATATATATATATATATATATATATATATATATATATCTATGTGTCCGTGGTACTGATAACTTTTGACAGCGACCTCCGATTTTGATGAAATTTGGTATGAAGGTGTAAGTCCAGGTCTATTTTCATGAGTTCGCGAACCAGCGTGATCGGGTTATGGGAACGGGGTTTTATGGGGTTTCAAAGGGGTCAAAAATGGGTTTTTGGCATTTTTGGACCTCATTTTTCAAAATTTATCAATTTTAACTAAACCATTTAAAAGAGCTCAAAAAAACAAACAATTTGATATTTTGAATTTTTATCTTAGCATAACTGGTTACGGAGAAAATCCAAAAATATGTTTTCCATGTTATTCTTATGGGAAATCAAGAAAACCCTATACCATGCTTATTTATTGGCATAACTTAATCAAATTTGGTATGTGCATTATCTAGATAGGGTTTAACTTATACTTGCTTTCAAAACCCATATGGCGGCAAACCTACATACTCACCCCCATGGGGTTTATGGGGAAAATAAAAAATTGCCATAGCTTGATACAATTTTGTGTTTACATTCACCAATTATTGATTAACTTAGATTTTCTGACAACACCCCATTAGCAGCAAACCTACATACTCGATCCTATGGTGTTTTTATGGGGAAAGTAAATAATCTGAAATTCCATTGGAAATTCGCTGAGTACGCAGGTCTGCTGCGACGGGGGTATTTTAAATTACTAGTTACGTTATTTAAAAAAAATAAATAATAGGTCTATAAAAACCAAGATAGAACACTTGGGAAATCTACATCAAAGATTTCAGTTGTCGATTTAAATTAATATTTGATTTTATCGTCATCAGGGCCGCCCAAGGGGGGGACTAATGGCGCAAGTTGCGCCATTGGAAAAAATTTTGGGGGGGAATGACATTTTTGGGGGGGAATTGAAAAAGGGGGGTTTTAATGTTAATAAGAACTAATTTGCAGTAATTAAACAATGAATCTTATGAACATGTCAATACAAAATTAATTGGGAGAGTCTTTGTCAGTCCTGTTGTTCTGGATCAAAACACGTAGGCCTAATGTAAGCCCTCTAATCTTGACTATTGCGTCATCGTCGGCTAGGTAATGTTGGGAGATGACTTGTTGGCCAGCGAAGGAAAAAGGGATTGAGGGGAGGTTACCCCCACCTCAGTGATTTATAGATCTACTATTGGTTAATTTTTAATGTCTTAGTGCTGGTTTCTCGAAGCAAGTTTAAACCTAAACTCAAGTTTAAACCGAAAATGTCCATATGTTTAACATTGAATTAAACTAAGTTTAAGTTAAACTCATTTGGAGAAACCGGCCCTTATTTTGTTGTAATGCTATTTAACAGCTGATAGTGGTGGGGGTATCTTCCCTTTCACTAGCCAACAAGTCATCTCCCAACTATACTTCGTACCCCTCCTCATTGTTGACCGTTTCCCTCAATCACCTCAAGTTTCGTCTTTTCTTAGTGGTCTAGTGTCTTTATTTGATTTATTTTATTTTCAACTTCAAGCAGCCAATTACAAAAATATGTCTTCGTACATGTTCGATCAGTATATTTTCCGCCGTTTCCGCGGTTCCGTCTCTAACGACCACTTTTCTGTCAAAGAATCGTCATTGAGAACTGATATTACAAACGGCTCGGCGAGAGTATAGACCTATATCGTCTCTGAGTAACGCAATGGGCAAAATCGACACTGGGAATTCCTAAACAATATAGCCTCTAAGGCCACAATGGTGTTCATGACGGTCGTCAAATGAATGAACTTATGATTATTACTAAAAAACTTTTGATTAGTTTCTTTTAAAATCTTAGTTGTTACTAAACCAAACCAGGCCTGCGGAGAATACAATATAAACAAAAGAAGAAAGAAGGGCTGTTTCATTCCTTTGATGTTGGAAAATGCCGCTTTAGAGTCAGGCCTGTGACGTAATCCATCTGATGTCGATGTCCATAAGAATAACATTGCACCAGCTGATCAGGCTAATGACGTTTTAGGTACTAATTTTGTTGCACCAGCTGATCAGGCTAATGACGTTTTGGGTACTGTACTAATTTTTACATCGTTTTACCCGCTAATGAAACAGCCCTTGTCTATTACATTACAGCAGTTTTCCCCAGTCCTGAAACCAAACTATGTTTACAGTTTGAGAGAAACTATTCCTAGGTTCAATAGTTAGTCTCAAAGTGCCATTATAATAGCCTAAATTATTATTTTGCATAATTTAATTTTGATTACTTGATAAAAAAACAAACTAGCTAGCCAGCAAGTGAATGTACTCCAAACTGTTCTTCAGTATGATGTTTTATTGCACTAAACACGTAGGTCTATATATGCTGAAAAATAGATGTCTTAAAAGAACATACATACGAGGGTAAGAACAACCAAATACACAATACTAGGCCTACATGCCCAATATCTCTTTTATTTTTCAGTCTGTCTGTCTATACGTTTGCTTTTTTAATGAATTAATTATACATTTTATTCGATTCATACTACTTAATTAAAACTTGGCACAACAATTACATATTTTAATACATATATTCGGTTGTTTGTTGTACATAAACCAGCTATTTTTTATGTTTTAATGAATTGTGATCTTAAAAATATAAATCGCAATTAAGTTACTATACTACAATTAATTACTCGACTTCACGTTACACACATTTGCATAGTGATAAGCTGTGTGTGTTATTTTAACTGTAAATAACTTTTGCGAGTATTTCTGATCTATAGAATAAGAAATATACTGTAACCGCTGCAGCGCGCTGTAAACTTGGCTGAGTATGTGTAGCTGGCTCGATGACGAGGCCGTGAACGGAAGATGCGTTTGCTTCGATCAGCGATGAAGTGGCTGACTTTAAGCAAGCAGAACTCGAAACCCGTAAAACATAGACACGTGAAATTCTTACACGTGTATTTACATAAAAATTCTTTTTTATGACCTTAGTTCAAAAAACCTTAAAGATAAATAGTGGTTTATGTATAACAAACAAGTGCCCAAAACAAATTTAGACATTTCGAACTTTTACCGTTCCAAAATGTCCGTAATTTTAAATTTTCAGAGCTCAATATCCCCAGAACTATAAAAAATAAAATTATCAATTCGAATTATCTAACAAAAAAGCAAGATTGTAACTATCAAACATAAAAAGACGACGAATCTTTGAATTTTTTATAAAAAATGTTTGTTGTGGAAATGTGCATGAATTCACAGGTAAAACTCCCTATATTATCTCCATTTATTTAAATATGCAACTTATGCTTCTATGCTTAGCATACAGTATTGCTTTTATAAATACAGTATTCTCAAACAGGTTTCCACCTCTGGAGGGAGCGGTGGTATATGTTTTGGGGGGGAATGCGCCATCACCTTTGGGGGGGATGGGCACCCCTGATCGTCATGAATACAACATTACGGAACTGAATGTGGATGATAATAATAAACAATAAAAAAACATCCCCCATCTAATACCAGTGTTCTTTCGCTTTATAAGGGCAATAATACTTATCTTCTTTATAGCAAAAAGTACAAATAAAGTTTTGAATCGCGAAATAAAATGCAGAACTTTCCCTTTCATAAACCTATATAAATTCCCAGAAAATGGGCAATCAGAACTGACTGTCGTCGTTGAAAACAAAAGGAATCTCGTTGCTAGACCGCGTCCGTTAAATAAACGAGATCGACGCGGTGTAGAAGTTTCGCAAAATCGCACGCAGTAACGCAGTCAACAAAGACATTGGCGATCGCCGACGACGCGTTATAGGTTAGGTCGGCGGCGATAAAAAGCGCGGGAAAGTGGAGGGTCTGTAAGCAGACAATTAGCGAACGTGATTAGCCGAGAAGGCCGGCCCGCACTGTCATACATGTAGCCTCTCTCGGTTATGATTATTGTTATTATTATTCCGCTCAGCTCATTTATTGTTATTGTTATAGTTATACCCCGCGGCGCGACGAGCCTCGCTCCGCATTCTGTCACGGACGCCCGCGGTACTTTTATTTTTTGTTATTATTTAATGAGTATTATTATTGTGGTGGTTGCGTATAGAGTTTATGCGCGCGTCACTTTTATTGTGCCCCGGCCCAATCTACATGGACCGAACAATGGCTGCATAATTATATCTGGAATTGTGGACGACCCCCCCCCCCCGCAACGTCACAGCGCTACGTCTCCGGCCTCCTATTCACTCTATCCTTCTTCTTTGTCTCACTCGCTTCGCTTGTAGGAAGACTTGCTGCGGAGAATTACTTTTGATTTTGCCATAAGTACAATTTCAGTACAGCCTACTCATACACGGTCTTCCTAAGTTGAAATATCAAAGTAAGAAATAACAGCAAATAATGGGCAATAATATACACGCGTTAATTGTTTTATATTTTTAAAATATCCATTCCGTTGTCTTTTGTGGCGTTGTGCTAAAATGCCGAATAAAAATGTTTTATAGAATAACAATTATAAGTGAAACATTGTCATTTTCAAAACAATAAATATAGGCGTACTCCTTGTTGGAAAAAAATGCAGTAGATTTTGTCTAGTTAACTTTGATTCTAATAGAGTGCCTAGAAAATATCAGCTTCTGAGTTTTTTTTAGTAAGAATATTTTCATGCTTCTGCGTAGTTATTTTACGTTTGTAAAATTAATATTCCCACTTTTACTTTCTTTTACGACAAAATACTTGTTGGAAATACTTTTCACTGGTCAAATACATGGTTCGTGTGAAAAGCGTGGGAAATATATACGCGCAAATAGCCTCGTCATTAGTGTAACTCGCCGTTGCGGTATTCTAGATGCGACATTTCACGTCTATAGGCCGTATTTACTATACATTGTGGATGTTTACTCATATTTAGTGTTTTTCATGTCAACGTCAAATAACGCCAGTCTTATATTGCATATTTAATGTGATAATAGGCGGAGGCATTTTATTGATGTTCTACCTTCGACATTCAATGATACACAAACTTCTTTTTAAAATTTGTCTTTCCCATTTTATTCAGCTTATAGGGTTACAAAATCATCGCATTCTTTATTGTATTTGTGGGCTAAAAAACTATTTTTGGTTTTGAATATTACAGGCAGTAAATTAAAATCAATCGTTCACTTTGGAAATAAGTCAATCAATTATTTTAAGAAGTAAAATCTAACCTTTGAATCTGAAAACATGTTTAAGTAAGCTAAAGTATTTCTAAATATGCTTTTTAATACCAAATTTGCCTTAGAGGTGGGGAGGCTCCTCTCAGAAAGTCAGGCAGTACTTCGCCCGCACCGATTTATTGCCTTACGTCAAAGTTCAAAGTTGATTAACTTTGGTCCATTATAGTTTAAATGTATTAAAAAAGTATTTATCTTTTATTTAAAACATCTTTCCCACTTTTGTCGCACTTAAAGGCACTAAATGTGAGCAGGCAAAGCACTGCATGATGTCTTTTTGACCCGCGAGGTCCCTGATATTGACAGCCTCTGGCGACAGTCCTTGACACATCAGGCTATGAACGTGCAGCACCCAATCCCGCGGCAAAATCCTGTCCCTCACCTCCACCTATCTGAGTCTTTGGTCTCTACGTGCTCAAGTGCACCAGCGTTTCTTTGGCCACATGATTTTACACCGAATACTGGATTTTATTTATTGCCCTCCGCATGGTTGTGTAACATTCGGAACCCTCTTCAGGTAGTTCCCGCAACGGCCACTTGAGCAGGCAAAATAATCGCTCTATCCCTTAAATTCTTCGTAATCAAATATATTCCAAACTGGAATTATTTGTTTTAAACCCCACGAACAAAGGGTTTCTATAAAGGTGGATATATTGTAACAATAAATATTTATCAGTCTCTCGTACATCAATTAACGATTTAAATTTAGTATATGTATACAGTTTTCGCTATTAACCCCTATCGAATTACAGCACTAAATCTTTAATTTTTACACAAATATATTGACAATGAGTTTAAATCTACATCACCTTTAAGCAACTCTTCATTCATGCTCAAAAGTTAAATTAAGTTACAGAAAAAAACCTATACCCGAGCTGTAAATCACCGTTCCACTCAATGTATGTAGCGTGTGTGTGTGTGTGTGTGAATGTAGCTGGAAGGCAAGTGTCTCACGCCCATATAAAGCAGTCAATAATATGATAACACGTCCACTGTTGTGTGTACACTGTTGATTTACTCCACGGTCACACCTTGACTCGCCTCCCGTACACATGAATTATTTATTTATTTATCGCTGCCATATGTAAATTAATAGTCAATGTTACGCTGCACATAGTAACCGCTATATATACTCGCGACGACGCTGCCTTTTATACAAGTAGCTGGTCCGTGTAGGGCGTTGAGCCCATGTGTGCTTTCACTGTTGCGTTCGGTTCGAACACATTGTGGCAGACGATTTTGGGTTGTATATTTAAGAATCGTTTCTATTCCCGATTTGGTATACGAAATCCGTTCTTCGTGTAAGAAACGAGGCCCGTCGTAATTCGTTCATTTGTTTATTGGAGCTTTTATGCATGAACTTTGATCAATGTTAGCTTACTATAGTCTAAATATACACAAAAAATGCCATTCGCGTTATACAACTTCCGAAAAATTAAATTGTCATCGTACATAAGATGAATTAAACTTAAATAAACTGTATCAGATGACATACACTACTTTCTTTCAACCATATCAAAAAGCGTTAAAAGTCTCTTAGCATCTGTCTTGTATGGTTTGATCGGTACATACACTACTTTCTTTCAACCATATCAAAAAGCGTTAAAAGTCTCTTAGCATCTGTCTTGGATGGTTTGGTCGGTAGTTTCCGATGGGTACAGTATACCAGCTGAGTATCATATGGTCGACCCTTTCAACGTCTCTGACTTTTTGCAACGTATTGCGTTCACCCATAGCCGCCTTTAATACATTCGTGAATTTTCTCCGCAACAAATTGTCGTAGAGCAGCAATTTAAAATCGGTCGTTAAGTTGTTTTTAGCTTCTTCTAATGATAACAAATTAAATTAATTTCAAATTGCCAGTTTTTAAATTAAAAAATGATTTTTTTTTCAAAACTTAAATTCTTTTAATGCGAATTTTCTTGAAGTTATGGGCGGTGACATTTTATTTGACTTTCAATTCTTAATAAAGAACAAAATTTTGATCAAAATCAGGATCTACCTCGGATCAGTTTGATAAAGAACACTAAGGTCGGGAATTTTAAAAAGTTTGAATTTCTCTTTGACTTGTAACAAACTAACTTTCTAAGTCTTCTATATATGTTTGATGATGATTTCGTTTTAAGACACACACTATTACAAATTGTGCATATTTATTGCATTTTATTATTTTTGTGTTGAGCGGAAGCTGATGGTTTTTTATAGCTAAAAAATGTTTCTTTTCACCGTTGAATGATTATTTTGGTAACCCAGATATTTCAGACTGTGTGCATCTAAATATGTGTTGAGCAGAAAACTATTTGTTTCAGCAGCGCACGTCACGAACCCTTCCTCCGTAATCAAATAAATGGAACGAATGATTTGCTGTGTTGTAGATTAATCAGCTCCAAATAAATAAATCACGACATGACAGATGGGCCGGTATATTTAGTTGGGGACAACATTAACTAAACTAAACTAACCATCAATTAGATTTCCCTTTCCCCCGTGCGCCTCTGGTGCCTTTTACACGTTCACTTTGTCATCTACGATACAATAACATTTTGTTGTCATGTTGGATGATGAAATCCAGTTAGTTTTGTTGTGTTTACTATTTCAGTAATGATTAAAAATGGATTTTCAAAAAAATTGTCTGTTCATGTTAAATTTTGTTAAATATTGTTTATTTGTGTTCCAACTCCAATGTACTAATACCTACATCGAGTTTAAATATTATCGATGTTGTTTTGCAAATAAATACCGTTTAGTACTCCCCCAATTTAATATTGATGGTATTCTATGATTAATAAATTTAAATTTTATATACCGTAAATAACTCATTCAACAAAAAACTCAGCAATTGTTTAAAACATATTTTCAAATTTTCCTAATAAATATCACTTAGGAGGTTTATTGATCATAACCATAATCCTAGTTATTCGTTACAATATTAATTTGCAATGTCCTTAACCTGTTTGTATCACCAAGGATAGAACCCACTTGTTAACCATTTTAAAATAATGCAATATTTTAGTCTTACATTTTTAGTTACATTTTTTTAAATGTAAAGTTTACTATATAATGAAAAGTCCACTACTCTTTGGAACAAATTTTCCCCTAAAGTCGATATTTTTAGTCTAAAATACCCTTCATATAATAATGTACATTACGTCAATTGAGCTGCTTCGTTTGTTGACTTGTATTTCAACGAGTTGAAAACTGTAGTGAAAATCCTTTACTTTTAAACATTACCATTTTATATACCACCAGTATCGTAACCATTACATGCGTTTGAAACCATTCCACCATCCTATCCTCGAATGAAAAACCCACCGTCGCTGCACCATTGAAGATTTAATTAAATCGTTGCAATGCACGATAATTTATATTGAGAAGAACAACAAAAAGTAAATTAAAAAGGAAGCGTGGCAAGAGCGTAAACAGGCCAGGAGCATTCTTGAACAATAGTTGATGAGCTAGCAGAAAATGAATATTTTTGAAAGCCTAGTATTAATACTAATAATGAGGGGAAAAGTGCAGGGGGTAAGACAATGGGGCCGGAACTATAGCCAGGGCTGAGGGGTGGCGAGTGGGGGTAATATAAATATAGCGAGCACATATAGAGTAGTAGGGGAGGAAGTCTTTGTCGTACTTCCCCTGTTATTAGGCCGGTAGTTTTATCAATTTATTATTTTAACAGCGTTCTTCCTTTACCATATAGTGCTGCATGTAATTTTAGGTTGTCGTATCCTAGTAATTTCTTGTTGGTTTTGTAAACCTATATTGTAAGGTAATACATTGTAATTTTTTTATAATTTGAATATACTTAAGATTAGTTGTTCAAATTAAATGGCTTTGGTAGTAGGCCCGTATCAAATAAATAAGATAGATTAATTTGTTAATGTTTTATGTCTGTAATGCATTGCAATCTTTATTAACTTTCAAAAAATTAAGCAAAATTATGTATGGTAACATTATACTATGTCGTTGCGTAGATCAGGGCATTCCTGTTATTTTTATAGTTTAAGCATATGTATGATTTAAAGAGTTTATGATGAGGGCATCTTACCTTTAGTTGTAGTTGTGTAACATAATGTTGTTTACAACCTAGTGTTTTAATGAAACATTTAAATACAATGGAAAGAATATTCCATTGTATTAAAATATTAATGTATTTAAAATAATTATAATTTATAATTATTTTGACCTGAACAGCTTAATTTTTATTAAGACGACGTTAACGTTTGGATCAGATTTTCAAGATGAAAATTTAATAATTAATACTGTACGTTATGTGACCTTGAGTAACACAATCGCAACACTTTTTTATTCCATTTGTCTTTCAATTTTTAGTCTATTTTGACATTTTCTTTGCAATTATCACCGACTAACTATTAACAGATACACAAAGAGGTTCGCCCACAGGCCCCAATGGCGTTGTCGAACTGATACGTGCATCGCATCCCTCTGAAAAGTAAAAAATAGTCGGCGAAACTGCGAAATTAAAAAAAAAAACCGCTGGTTACCAGTGAGGTCGAGTACTTTTTCCCTTGTTTTTTACTGGCTGGTTCATTACGATAGCTAATTAGCCGAGGGTTGTTTTCGCCGAAGCGGATTTTTACTATTTAGCGTAAAAAACAACACGGATGGGAATAGTGGGATAGTGGCGTGTAGTATGCGTATTAACGGTATGTGCGTAATTATGTCTATGGGATTAGTGTGGACCCGTGGGGTGGAATTGGAGATATAATGGGATCTGATGCTGTTCCTATCTGGATGGAATGGATAGATCGTTTTTAAGCATTAAGACTCAATTTAGTGCTTAGTAATAATTTATGAAATAAGGAGTAAAAAATCTCCATCGACCATTATTAAAATTTTAAATTAGGTGTCAATATTTTCTTTATTTACAAACACTTTCATCTTATATTTTTAAAATATTTACAAAACCATTTTCGAGGTCTGGCGATTCTATTATACTGATTTTAATGGTTCATTTAAATTAAAGTTATTCGCGTGCAATGACACAACGAGCATCTGAATACTTTTACCTTTAGTCTGACTCAAATTATACTCACAATAAATTTCTCCCCGTGCATTTCTTATGGGAGTTTTTTTGTTACAATTTATATTTATAAGATAGTTTTCATGTAATTCTAAGTAAGGCACATGATTTGTTTTGGTCTGAAAGTCTATTAAATTGCATAACTTAAATGTTAAAATACATTTTTTTAAATGAATTTTTTTTTACTTAAATGCTCACCACCTCAGGCCCTTAGTACTAATTATAAAAACTTAGGATTACCAGTATTTTTTCGTGGTTGGGTTTAAAAAAAATAACGTCACTTTAGTCCTACTCTTACGAATGTTGCTTTCCTAAGCAAATCACAATTTATAAATTTACTTTGTCTAGAAAATTTTAAATGCACGGTTAAACTACCCTGAGAAAATTTAACACTCTATGACATTTTATATTGCGCAATTATTTTAGAGTGGAAAGTTTCTCTGTGACGGGCAATACACAAATAACTGGAATTACTCGGAGGAAAAGACGCACTGCGGGTAGGAATAATTGTCATGTTATGTAATGATTTATTTAAATTGTTGTTGATATACACGTGTTTTACTGGGCGGCAATTACTTCTTGGAAAACGAGACCAATTAAAATTAAATATAATTCTGGGAACAATAAAAGAGGTTTTTAACTACACGCGCCGCGGCCGGCAGTGTTGAAGAAAACAACGTTGCTCCTACGCCTATACTTGTGGTGGCCTACCGTTAAACATACAAGAAAACAAAGAGCAATGTTCCAGAAGTAAACAATGCGTGAGTGTTTGGATGAATAGCATTTCCTAAAAATGTTTACGTATGTTTTCTTGTTTTAGTTTTTGCTAACCAATTTATTGTCAACGATTTTTTTAACTCGTTCCATCATGTTTTATAGAGAGATATATGATCCAGTTTAAAAAAATACAAATATAAAGGTTCTCCAAGAAATATATTACAACCAAGGAAAAATCTACAAACTCAGGGAAGAAAATGTTTCATATAGGTAATGTTTATAATTCTCCATCGTGAATTTGCTCTGTAAAATATAAGCAAGTTAAAAATTGAATTGCATTTAAATATACAGTACAAATAAAAACTATCTCCAAAGAAATTGATATCTTCTTTTATAAAAAAATATATTCTAAATATTATTATTTCAGTATTTTAGACAGTTGCGTGTTATAATCGTAGAGTGTAAATGTAATATCGTCAAGAACATAAAATAATTCCCGAGATAAAATAAGAGTTTTTTTTATTTTTTTTATTCAATTTTGGTATTAAAAACTGTCAAAAACTACATAGTCTTCCTGAATAAATCATGCTATAAACTAACTCCTCTTACAATTCAACCACAGAATCAAACGCCGAAAGCCCGAAGGGGCCGCCTTGGTGAAATTAAAAGTGAACAAATAAAGAAATAGCAGAAAGCGGCCGAGAGAGAGACAATGGAATATTTCACGGCGAATCCCATATGAAACGGACAAAAGGCGGACATTAGGGCCCTGCGTCATTATCATTATATCTAATTATGAAGCAGGACTATTAGAGGACTCGACGTCACACATATTATATTATGTCCTTAATGATAGCCGGCGCGGGGCGCGTGCGCCGCTGTGTGCCGCGCGGGGCAGTCGCCGCGATTACGACCATGAGGCGTCGTTTGAGAATATCAGGGGTGAGGACTACGCGGATTTTAACGTGAAAACAATAATAAACCTTTGTTTCTATAAAATCGTGTATTGTGGTCATGTAGAAGTTTGAGGGTTTAAACTGTTTGTATTTATTTATAACTTTTTTCACAAACCCAATAACAGTTAATTGAGAAAAAGATAATAATGTGGCGTTTGATGTTTTCAAGGCCAATTTAAACTTTGATCTATACAGTCTCTTTAATTCTTAATGTAAATAATAATGTTTCGGTAATTCTGAATTGGTTGTAATAATTAGTCCTCTTCTACTTGAAGTTTTAGTGTGCAGTGTATAGGTAGGTACTGTATCGTATTCTAGCTTGACTCAATTAAAAAAACTTCAATAAATAAAAAATGTAATGCATTGATAACTTGTTAAGTATTATTCTTAACTTATTTACGGCACATTCAAAACTACTGCAACTGTTTTCCTAGTTTAATCTTCCGATTTATACACAACAATTATGTAACATTACTTCTGATACATTTTCATCCAGCCTTTAACATTTTTCACTACTCCAACTTGCACACAATCATAATTAAATATTTAACATTCGTCCTACGTGAGAATTTCTTGCCCACGTAAATGATTTCGCTTTTAAATGCGAATGAAATTGTTAGCTCGGACAAAACTGTGAAATGCATTCTACAACTTGATCGAACGCAGCTGGTTCCAGTGTGACAACAGTTTCTGCCCAGACTCACAGCTACATACTACAGTGTTGTTGTTGCCCGGCCGGCGCGTCGCAGTGGAATGAGCACGATTGTCTCTCCGCGAGCGCGGCGCCGCACGGCCCATGCGCCGACCATTTTCACTGCCTGGTCGATATTATACGTTGTTAATTATGCACGCTATCGATCCATCTTTGAGCCACGGAGGGAGGGAATAATATAAACTGCATTTATTATATAATAGAGTTAAGTACAGGCCGGAGAAGCGTACAGTCGGGGCAACAAGTCGTCTTCTACCCCGCGCCGCGCCGCGCCGCCCTCGTACTATCGCCACTACTGTACACACCGTTACAACTACGGTACGACGACCTTTAAATAAATAAGGTTTTTGTTTTATTTATGCTGTGTTTATTTTCGCTGTTTTTATCTGGACGGTTCGTCATTATTTTGTCAGATTTTTTCAATTCAACATTTTTATTGGATGGATTAATTTTTACTGTAATAAAATAAATATTCATTAATTAATATTTTTTATATGAAATTATAAATATTTATTTATAAAACCATGAACTATTAAAAAAATTATTTTATGGTTTATAATTATTTATTTCTACCCGTGTTTTGACATTTGATATCCGTATTCGATTTAATTTACAAGGTGTATGTGTTTTATTACAAATAATTAGTTTTATTTTCGAGTAAGTTATTTTGATTACAATTAATATAGTTTTTAGAATTTTTTCATGTAATATTTTGAAATGTTTTAGTATTTTATTCAATTATTATTTACTTGAGTTGTTTTTTATTTAGTGTTCCGTGTTGTGTTTTTTTTTATTTTTTATTATTATTTCGTCCACAACATTAGGATTAAGCTATTACACAGAGGGTTAATCATTTAAATATATTTAAATATTTTAAACACCTTGCAATTTTGATTTATTTTGATTACCTTTTCATATATGCGTTATTGAGCTATAGTGTCCCGAAATATATTTTAAATCCAGAAACGTTTAAAATAAAATACGTTTGAACATTCATTCGTAGTTTAGGCAATTATAATTTTTCATTTTAATTAAAAAAAAGTCTGCAAATAAATGAGACATACAAAAAACTTTTTGTTTTATGCTTCTCATAAATATCACTTTAATGCCTCTGAAGGTTTCCACAAAATATCATAAAATAAACTAACATTTTGCTCAAAATAAATATTTCGAATATTTTTGTAAATTGACTTTAAAAATTCGCTTTTGCTATGACGCACCTACTTCACATAGAAATAAGAAAGTAGGCCTAATTCAGTCTTGTTTGTTTTACAGTTGGACTAGAAACATTAAACTTATACTGGAAGATTAAACTTACATTAAAAATTAAACTTATTTTCCACATAAGTCGCATACCATTTAGTTTCCTTATTGCCAGTACAGTATTTATTTGTGAAGCAGTCCAGCAGGCGCACAGGGGCGATCGTGACCAACGGACAAAGAGGCGTTTGTCGCCGGTCAACAGCTGGCCTACTAATGGCGTGTGGCAGATAAGATAATATTTATATTATATATATAATTGTGCACCGATCTGTTTGCGACCCTTGGCCCCGTTCGAGATTTGTTGCAGCTTTCTATCTAATTGGAGATTAAAATGTGAAACTGAGTCGTGGTTCGGCTGTGGGGTTTGAAGTTTTAATAATGGGCGAGAGGTTGTTAAAAATAATATGTTAGACGACTTAAGTTATTTATAGACTTGTTTTTTAGCGAATTTACCATAGGGAGTAAGCTATTACCGTAGGTCTCATGGTAAGACCTAAGTCCGGGACCATGTTACTTTTTCGTTTTGAGTTGCCCAGAGACCAAAAATAATAGTCATTAAAATTTATACAGGGTGTTTCCGAACAACCTGGAAATATTTTGTATTTGTGTTCCTTAGGACAAGACAATAAAAAAATGTCATATAAACATATGTCCTAAAATGCTTCGTTAGGCCGCTACCCGCCATTTTGTTTTTTACACATAATAAGTTTTATTTACGTGACGGCTTAACAAAGCATTTTAGGACATATGTTTATATGATTTTTTTACTGTCTCGATCTAAGGAATATACAAAATATTTCCAGGTTGTTCGGAAACACCCTGTATATATGTATATATGTGTCCCTAGACACGATAACTCTCGTAAAAACGGTCCGATCGACACCAAATTTGGTAGAGATGTGTAATCCTACGTTTATTCGAATGAGTTAGTAAACCAGACATATCGACCTACCGGAAGGGGTAGCTTTGGGGGGTTTTGTACCCCAAAAATGGGTTTTTTGCATTTTTCATATGCAATTAAAAAAATATTTTAATTTTCACAACTGGATTTTGCTCAAAAAACACACAATTTAGTATGTTGAAGCTTTGCTCTATCTCCATTGGTCACCAAGATATTAAAAAGTCTAAAGACAGTACATTTATTTTTGGGCTCCAATGTTAATCTTATGGAGAATAACGATAAGTTAATATTCCACTTATTAATGAAAATATTTTAGGATGAAACTTGGTATTTAGCTTCATTTGGTTAAGATTAATCTATTTATGGTAAATTCTTGGTTTTTGTGCTTATCATGGCAGCAAACCTGCATACTCTTTTCCCATGTTATTCATATGGAAAATAGGCAAAACTCGTTTATTTATGGACAGATGTAGATGAAACTTAGTGTATGGCTTCATATGGTCGAAATAAATTTTTTATGCTAAAAACGTATTTTTAGTGTTCCCTATGGCAACATACCTTCATACTCTTTCCCTATATTTATCTTAAGGAGAATAGACATTTATTTCCCTATTTATGAGCATGTGATGATATTTGGTTTACAGGTTTATGTGGTCAAAATTAATATTACTAATTTGGAAATTCGCTGAGTACGCAGGTCTGCTGCGACGGGGGTATTTTAGTTTATGAAAGCTGTAAAAAATGTTATCAAGAGTTTACAAGTAAGTGAAGGAAATTATTATAACATTTTAGAGTATCTTTGATTACGTACGTGTAATTGTACACAATTTATAATTATACGAATTTAAAATTGAACACCGTCTCAAATATCACAAACTAGTGACTTTTAAAACAAGTTATGGAGCACAATTTTATCTATAATAGCTAGTATCGTTCAAAAAAGTATTGTTGGCAACCCGTGATTCTACTCGTCGTCGTCGCGTCGCGCTGCTTACAGTCCCCAAAAAGTTTGCTAGTCGCTGCATACATACATTATTAATAGAGACGATTGCGTAATTTGTTTGTCAGAGCCATTGAACTTGTTTTTATCTCATAACAGCTTACCTGAATACGCTCGAGTGGAATTTGGTGAGTGGTGAAAAGTTTGTTCCTAAACTCATAAACTGACTCTGGTCGTCTGGTAAACTATTGTATGACAAGAGTACGTTTTTTTTCAAATTTTTCTCTGGAATAGACGTATCTTACTTTATGAAGTAACTGAACATATTTGCATATATTTTATTACAGCTTCAACTTGTTTACATCAATAAACAAGTCATTTTAGCACCAAAGTAATACACATAACATATCAACGCTAAGCGTGTATCAGAATAAAATATGTAATTATTTAATACCTCTTTGTTAATTACTCGAAACTAATTCTGAAATGCCTTAGGCTTGTTGGCTGTATTAGTATTCGTGTTTCATGTCTACAAGTTTGTCCGCCCGTTCTACTAGCGTTTGCATATTCTGCATCAGAATGCGGACATCCCTACACTTCTATGCTGAGTAGATCCAACTATTGAGTCAACCTACAACCTACAGCGTCATACCTGTTTTGCCTTAATCGTCCAAATGATATCGGCCAAATTTAATAGTATATGCGGCCTTCCACTGATCCAATGGACATGCGCCGGTTCCGTTGATTAAATATCTTGATCAATTTAGTGGGATTTTGCTATCCTTAGTCTGGATAGTTTAGGTTGTCCGAAGAGCTTTTGAGTGAATAAATATTTTTCAATTATTCAGATGTGGCGTGTTTTCAATTTCGCTTCATAAAAAATTCGTATAATTATACCATAATTTCATTATGAACTTCATACTTAACACTGATGCATTGTTTTTACACATAGCATCGAAGATCTCCAAACATTGGGATTTCCTTTCTTTCTATTTCATTCGAATGGACTATACCCTAGCGAATGATTCCTATTTTATCACTCCACAGTTGAGAATAACCTTTTAGTTTCCGAAATTCACCCCCACCATATTAAAGTCACATAGACAAGCTTGTAGGTAACATAGAACATAGGCGCTATATGTTGAATATGAATACCCTTGCTGCACCTCGAAAGTTGGAATGTCAGCAAGTTTAAATATAATATTTTATGGTGAGCGTCTGCTTCGCTTACCTTCCTTTCACTACTACACTAATATTACGTCTAGTAATAAGAGCTGTGGTCTTATTTGTTTCGTATAACATAAATATTATTTCAAAGAAAATGACTGTCGAACTTCTGGTGGATAAAAAATGAAAATGACAATATGTCAGTCTTTTGTTATCTCAGTGAGTCTGTATTAGCCTAGCCTATAAGATGACTTAGCTCTATATATTACTGAATGTCGCGGCTGAGTAGTTACATGTGAAAACAGCAATAAACAAGCAAACCCACTTTCGCACTCATAATAATAATGAGTAAGAATTGCTTTCTCTTTTTAGTTTTCGGACAACAGTAATTTGTCACTTGTATATTCTCTTAGTGTTGTATTAAAAGTTTCCCCCCAGCTGGTCGGTCCGTCAGGTCCAAACCAACTTAATATTCCAAACCAGACTCGCATCAGATTCGCACCAGCTGGTATGAACTGTTCAACAAAGATATAATTCTTTGTGCCAGACTGTATTAATCTGCGTAGTTTCAACTTACAATAATTTTAAAGTTGTAATAGACCTATAAAAAGATCAAAATCAAAAGATATATTAGTTTTTTGAGGAATTAAATATTTTTTACTATAGTTTAAATACTTTGGGTTACCATATAAACTTTGGAAATATTACCTGAATGCTTTACCCTGTTTGCTACTTGTATACTAACTGATTGTTGTTGAAAAATATTGTACACTTATGGCACCGTCCCAAAGCCAAAGGCTATATACAGTTTATGAAAACCAAATACTATATTTAACTAAAAATTTACTTTCCAAGATTTAGTTTTAGCCCAATTAATGCTTAGTTTGTCCAACATTTGTACAGTTACATTATACTGCACAGTCAAGAGTGGCGGGGGCGTGGAATATGAATACGTACAACTATTATAAAAAGCGATGAGCAACCGGGACCACTTGAGCATGATTAAGTGACTAATGTAGATATATGTGATGTCGACCCTTGAACCTCTTGGTGCTCAATGGACAGTGTTTTCTCTCTCCCCCCACCACAACCGCCTCTTGGGTCGTCCACCTTGCGTTTTGGTACCAACAAACTCGCTCATTTTTTCGTGTTAACCTAATTAATTCTTTGAGTGTGACGGTTATATGAAACCCGATGTTCCAGATATCAAAGCGTATTACGCCCTTCTATGAATTAGATTTTCCTAAAATTATCGTATTGGTGTTAAAAAAGTGTACCGCTCAAAATTGACTCTTCCCATATTTTATTTTTCCTCTATTTTGGTTTTTAAAATCAGTCATTCTATTCAATGAGTGGCTTTTTATAAACTAGTTGATCCCACTCTCGATCTTTAAGCATGATTCCGATACAATTCTAGCCGCTTCCAAATCTATATTTTTTCAGTTTGGGTTGATTTACCCTATAGCAGTTTTTTACAGTTCATTCAATCACTTGACCGAAACCTTAAGTTGTTCGGCAACATTTCCTATGAAGCTAACTAAACTCCGTTTCGAAACTTAAACTACTAAGACCACAGATTCAATCCATTACATGTAAATTTTGATTGTGTTATTTTAATACCACAAACAACACTTCTTTAACTTACAGAAATGTTTACTATTATGCTTTTCACTGAATGAATAGATATATTAAAATAGTAATGACCAACACTCTGACCTCCGCGTTTTCTCAAATACGCCTACTAACTGGGTCTCACACTTTACCCTGTACATCTTTGAACGGTATTAAAAGACCTAGGGTACGTAGGCCTATCAATCGCACCGAAAGAAAAACACAGCCAGCGATACCGTTAAACCTACAAACTAACGGGCTCTCAGGCGCTATCGAACTGCCACAAGGACATTTATTGGGAACATAAATTTATTGGGGCAACGTCGGAGGTAAAGTTAACGAACGAACGGTGTTTGATCATCAGCTGGGAGGGGTGGGGAGGGGCGTGGAGGGGGACAAGTCATTTACCGTTCTCGTTGTATAGCAATTATCTCCAAGACGCCATCTTGGAGCATGTAAACAACGGCCAAAGTCAACACGGCGTCTCTGTGTTTGAGTTGACCGCTTACGTGGTATTAGCGTCCTCTTCCCGCGTCGCCCCCCCCTTCCCCACCGCAGGCAGGCTTTACGACTTGACATTTTTATATTTTCCTTTAATTCTTATTATTGTGCATAAATTATTTATTTTTATATTTATTTTAACTTGGTGCATGTCATCTCATTAATTCCGGAAACCTCTTAGCTATTGAAGGGATCCGTCGAAATATAGCACATAAATGAAGTGGAAATGTTTTATATTTTATTACTGTGTAGGTGGAGACCACACTACCAACTTTTTATCAAAATAAAATATTGTTTGAATTTGTTTGCTGGACATTTTAATCGTTTTAGAATTAGATCCTTGGAATAACGGATTTATCCCGGATACAGAATAAAAGTTGTTCAGATAGGGTTGTTTCAATGCTGTAGGCATACAAACCAATATTCATTACGGTATTTATTATTACGGGGTATTTATATTTTAGAAAACAAACTGTCTTTCAAAACTGTCAAACTAAGAAAGAAAGAAGGCCTATCACAGTTACGTCCGATTTGCACGTTACCAATTTTATTGCAATGGCACCGAAACCGCGACAAGGCTTTTCCTGTTTTAAATTTCGCCAAACATAAGTTAACTCACTGAAAGAAATTTTTAGACGTTTTGGCGAAAATTCACCTTCATTTAACGAAACGGAACCCCTAAATTTGGGACGGCGATTTGTCTGGTAACTTTAGCCAAACAAATTTCGCTAAAACCATTTCGGTAGACTACCGAAACGTTTCTGCCATAATAGCAGTATTAAATTCGAAGATCTGCATCTACATTATCGGTAGACTAGGAGAACATCAGTCGGCAAAGCGATGGAGCGGTAATGGCAACCTTAGCCAAACGTTTCGTTAATTTAGCGATTCGCCAGCAGTTGAGGCAGCGAGCGGTGGTAGCTACTGCAGTTGATCGTTTAGTCTAGTTTAGCGAAATGCTGGCAGCTGAGATAGTGAGCGGTAGTGGCTACTTTAACAGAACGTGTCGTCTAGTTTATCGAAATGCTAGTCGCTGAGGTAGTTAGTTATGAAGCCATCTTTGACTTCAGTTCTTGAGGGCCGCCAAGACTTGCTTACACTGCTGTCATGAACTTTCTTCTTTGAGAAAGTATTAGGTCGCATTAAGTTAGGGAGGATTGACGATGCTGTATATGTTGATAATTCTTCTTTCAGATCTGTAACAAAAAATATCAGATGTATAATACATTTTTTGATCATAGACCCACAGAAATGACAAAAAGAACACAAAATAAAATTTTACATTTCTGTGCACATTAAATTGATTAACATCAGTACCTCAATAATCCAAACTAATTACAGTTCAATCTTAATAATCAGACACATATGGAGGAAGCTTCCGAAATAATCCCTTCGCCACATGCCCACTTAGAATTTTAGTCTTGTTAGAATTTCATCTCATTCAAAATAAACAGCTAGTGCTGTCAGCCAACAAGTTACCAGAAAATATACAAATAGGTACCATAACTTATGTTTCTAGGTTCGTTTGGGAAGTTTGCATCACAACCTAACTTTGGTTTAGAAAATATTGCAATCACAACTTGCAATTCAACCAACTAAATAATAAACTATGTGTAAAAAACCATTTAATGCTCACCTCTGAAATTTGGGATGAATTCCTCCAAACCCCAGGCTTTCAGCAAATCTTCCGTGTCTGCATCCATGTTGTCGCCGTCGTCGGTTACGGCTCAACAACTGCCAAAGTGCCAAAGGGCGAGAGACACAGCACGTGCGCATGCGCACTTATGGGGTGGGGCCGAGATTCAAGCATTCGTTTCGCTAAACTGCCTAACTAGACGGTAGGTTTTAGTCAAACGGTACCGATAAATACCTGTCAGGGTCTTTATTTTGTTTGTTCCTATCTTGTTAAATTACCGTTACCTGTCTCGCGGTTCCTGGTGTATGATTACGTTATATTAAAGAGTCTATATTCGATGAATTATTGATTTGAGTCTCTTAAATTATAATCAGGTTCACTAGGTTGATGTAATTTGAACACTTACTTTTGATGGCTTTATTTCTCCAACCGAAAGAAACACATTTTTTCTGATTTAAGAATCCGTTGCTCAAATTTACTGTTACCGTTTCGCTATTATGAACGCATGATTTTAGCGAAAATCGCTTCGTTTTTTTAAAGAAATGGTTCCGCTGATTAATAAAATTAGTTTCGGTATTATACTATTATTTCAGCTAAATAAGCGAGAAACCCCTTTACCGATCCAGTTTCGCTAGAAAATACGGTGTCTTTTTTCTCCGTGCTCAGAGAGAAACATTGTTTCACCTTGTATTTCTTGTGTGTTCGCCCACAAACGAATATTTATTACCGTATTCGGAAGGCAGAAATCAATTGCTGCAAGGCGAGGCGGTGACAGCGGCAACGCGGTCGCGAGATTTGGCGGGAAATGTGCGGGTTAATGTCGCCCCCGGCGATACAAATCTTCATGAGGCTGGTGTAGTAGTGGCGAAACGTCGCCGCTGGCACAATAACGTATGTAACGCGGTTACGACGACGGGGAAAACTCGCTTTTAACTCGTTATTAAATCAATTTAGTGTTTTGTGTACCTAGGGCTGCATTGTTTTGGATCGTTTCTTTCGTCCCGGATCCGTTTTACTTTCCAAGACCTTGGTGACACTGAAAGTGCTGCGTAATCCACAGTCTCCCTTTAAAATTGAATGAAACATTTACATTTTCCTTCAGGTGTAGCAATTGATTTCAATATTTCAGTCAACGTGTTTTGAAATCGTTGTTGGGATAAATTGAATTTTTAGTTCCTCATTGCGCCTTTAGACTCACAGTAGCATATTTTATGTTTAAAAGGTTGTTGTTTTGTAATATTTGGGCTTAGAATATTATTTGTATATTAACCGTGGTTTTTGGCGAATTATTAGTAATAAAATGAAAAGTGTAAATTGTTTCTAAATGTAACAATAATTTGATGCCATCATTTAATTTAAATTTGGTTTGTTTGTATTATTACAAATAAACATAACTGTTTATTTAGCATTCTATAATAACAATTCCGCATCGTATGTAAATTGTTTCTTTGGTAATTTCCTTTTTCTTAGCTCTGTAAATTTTACCCAAAGCTCTCTATATCTTCGGTGCCTTGATGGATTATTCAGTGCAATATTTTACGCTCTAGATATTTGTATCCACTAACTAATTTCTTTGATAGTGGAAAAGTGAGTCCAACACAGCCAGAGCAAAATAATTAACATATTGCTTGATGTTGAGCGAAACCAATATCTCACACGTTATACCTTTCTCGCCTTCTCTGTCATCCATTCTACATTGTATATGACACGAATGCCAGTCAGAGCCAGACAGTGGACTCACAGTTTTTACTCGCCAGCGAGTGTACCAGCGACATGTGTAAAGTGGCGGTCAAGGCAAGGCGGCGGATATAGCGCGTTTCTAATTGTGTTAATAAAAGAACAGTCCTATAAATACACTCCTTGAATCATGGTAATGGCCGGGGCAAACGTGTGTCCACCGTACACATACACACATACACATACACACTCACACACACGGTACGAGGAATTCGTTCAGTTGTGCTCGTTCAACTAAATAGGAATCGTTTTGGGCGAGTGAATTGTTCTTAATTTAGTTGGCGTACAGAGCTATTTATTGCTGTTGTTGTCTATTCATTGTTAATTTAGTGCGGAGTCTATGGTTTGAAGCTTTGTTAAAACCCTTTTGTATGAAAACATTATTTCACATAAGTGCAGCCAGATAAGATTAAGCCATTACAGTATATGTGTTTTTAGAACAAGCATTGCTTTAGGGAGTAAAACATTACTTAATAAATTTAAATATTCGTTTAATATATATATATATATATATATATATATATATATATATATATATAAAATAAGTATAATAAGTCCTCTAAGTAGGCCTATATGTGTATATTTAAAAAAATTCAAATCCAACTTATCATCTTGATACAAAATATCAGTTCTAAGCCCTAAAACTACACTTTTGCCTTTAAAAAGTTGTAAACTAAGAATCTAAAATATACTTTGGCTGGCATGAAGAAGAAAAAACATAGACCTATTAGTATCCCACATTTGTTAAACTAATTCCCTTCTTTTTGTTAAACTAATTGTAATTTGTTAAATGATTTTGACTAAACCTATTTGTAAATGTCAAATAATTACAAAATAAATATTCATGTCATATTTAAACCTGCTCTTTGGTCATGTTAGGGTTAACCAACGTAAAATATTTTGATCCTTGTCAATTTATATGTTAATATTCCGTAGATAACCGCGTGCATTAATATTGAATTTATAATATATTCAGAAGCCACATTATTATTCAGCATTAACTTGTGCGTAATGCCACATCAACCACGACTCCTGATGTTTGTCGCTTGTGGAAACGTTTAGCCGCTGTTTAAACTTATTTAATGCATCATATTTCTTCTGATAACATTATTCATAGTAAATGGATGATCAAATTGCACTAATAACAAGGCGAATAAAGTTTTCCACTTATTGACTTTGCACAGCAGTGATCATTCATAAATTAAAAAGCGATTACCCATATCGCGTTTTATGTCTCTTGAGTCAAAAAGCCTGCTAAATGTGCTAAATTTTAACAAAAGTGTTTGGAATTTAAATTGTGTACCGTAATTACTGATTTTCTTTATCGATGCTACCTTATGTTTTTATTTGTTAAGTGGGCATAACCCTATAAGGTTTGTGATTGTCTACAAAGTAAGATGAAAAAATACTTAATAAATTCTTGGTTCTAAAAAGTTACATAAATTGTTTGTTCTTGAACTATGTCTGATAACTATAATTAAAATAAATTTAATACCATAAATTATAACATTATATAACCGTGTCCGCTAAAACACTAATTTTGTTAACATTGCACGTTTTTAGGCCTGCTATATGTAAGATACTTTTTTTTAAGCGTGTGAGATCATAAAGCCAGTCAAACACACCATGATTTTGAGATTAAGTGGCTTTATATAGTCTTTTTTTTAAAATACGTGTATAGTTATGTTGGGGCTGATTAAGTCATCAGACGAATCGTGATATCACTGTCCATATAGATATTGAAATCTAATGATTTTTGAGACTCGTTAGACCGAAAATTTTTGTTGTGAAATTGGGTTGTAATGATTGTAACGTGTGGTTCCTATTCCCAGTCCCCAGTGAAAATCTTTAACAAAACCAACGCGACCGATCGGACTGCACTCTGTTGCACACATTCCGATTCCCTAATGCAGCGTCACTGTGGCTGTAGCTGGCAGGGCGGGGGTGGGGGCGGCAGACAAGTCGTCTATGGACCAATATGGCCGCCGAGCTGAGATCACTGGAGTGCAGCGAACAATTTGAGGTTATTGAGTCCAGGTATATTGCTGCTGGCCCACATATTAGGCCGCACGTTTATTGGCGATGGCCGCAGCCTATATTGGTCGAGTGGCATTAAGTGTTAATAGTGTTGCAACTTGTGCAGGCCCGCTAGTGATGCTTGACCGGTAGCAGCAAATTACTGGTCGATATTGGTGATGGATGGGTGATCGACGCTGGAGAGGGTTGGGGTTGGAACGGTAGAGGGTCGAGGGCTGTCGGCGCGCGGCGACTGCGAGGTCCCGAGATTTCGGCTTGTCTTCTAGTGGGAAACGCGTTTAATTTTTAACCAAGGGGAGAGCGGTGGTATTTCGATAACTAACCAAACTCTCATTCACTGTATTGATTTAAAATTGATAGTTCAAAATTGAATAAATTTGTTTTTTATCATTCTGCACGAAATCAGCCTGTTTTTTGTTCTCTCAATAGTACCAAAACCGATTCTTTTCTTTCCTAGGACTGAAAAATCATCTGGAGAATTTTTTAGGTCCTAGTACTGAAAAGTCAGCTGTTTGCTAAGTATATTATTATTGATTTATTAATGTTGAGGAGCAGAATTTTGAAATTCAAACGTTATAAAGAGCATTGTTTGTAAATAACAGAAATGTAAACACTGCATATTACTTACTTTGTAAATATAACCTCGAAAATAGAACTTAATAGTTTATATTTTTAACGATCAAAAGTCTAATTTTGCATTATGATAAAAAACGTTGTTCATCACTCGGAGCAAAAGTGTCTTTTTGATGCTTAATCGTTTTTAAAAACTCGGCTGCGCCTCGTTTTTAAAACACGATTGCGCACCAAAAAGACCCACTTTTGCTCCTAGTGATGAAAACTACTATTATTTTGGGGATTTGACCTTTCATATCAATTTATAACATCATCATACCCTCATTATGTGTCTGTTGATGTTATCATTGATAACAAAATGCCCGAACAAAACAATAAAACAAATTTATTCAATTATTTTGGGTTATTAATTTTAAATTAGTATATTGAATTCCTGTAAGAAAAGCTTTCTAAAATCATTAAAATCTCGAATCAATATTTTTAAGTAGCTGTGCAAGTGAGAGAGAGGGAGGACCTGATCAAAATTTAACTCTGGTTGATAAAGTTAGGATGATCCAGTTCCTTAAAATTAATTTTTGCTTAGTATTTTTAACTAGTATTTGTGCATTTGTAAGGACACATTTCACCCGAATGCCATTAATAATTTAAAGATAAAACCCGAAGATTATGGTTTCACAAATCTAAAAAAAATTCTGAAGAATTTATTCATGTACCACACGTCTGTATAAAAGATTTAGAAATTGAAATTGCTGCTCAAGAATCAAGTAATTCTCTGAATGGTTTTTATATTTTATTATTTTTTAGACAATACAGTATTGTCCTAAATTATATTTTTACTGTTAAATTACACTGGAAACTTAACTCATCTCCCCCTGGCCGCAAGTCCATACACATATCTTATATTTTCCCCCATAAACTTACGAGCTCTCCATGAGAGCTCAACTCTCCCCGTATTACCATAACCTATGCAAACACAATGCACCGGCTGCCTGTGGCCGCAAAGCAAATTGAATTATATTTTACAAGACCTGCATGCACCTATGTGCTTTCATTAACATGACAAAAGAAACATAAATTAATTTCAATTCATATTTTATGTAAATGGCGGCTGCGGCCCGCAAGAACGGCGGATTTATAGAAAGGGGCAGCGGAACCTGGGACAGGTTTATGGCGCTGCGACGGCCGCATTCATCTAGGCGACCAGGATGTGTGTATGTGCTCTGTATGTGCTGTTGGGAACGTTTGTTGTGAGTGGCACGCTATCGCTTTATGTGTCTCTCGACAGCGTGTTTCCTGGGCTGGTTTTTGAGCGACTTGTTGCCGCTTCTATTTTCGGCGTGGCAATTATTTATGTCACTACATTGCTTTTTAAGGATTTGTATTATGCTTATTATGCTTAAGGGTTTGTATTAAAAAAGAATAAAAATAAAAAAGTGGTTTGGAGTTTAACTTTAATAGAACCGAAATTCAAGCATGATGAACTTAATTGTTTCTTATTTAACTTTGTTAAATTCGATCTAATGAAAACACATCTGTAGTGTAAGTAGCCACAAAAGGCCACATTCAACCTTAAAAAAAAAATCACATTTAGCATGATTGTGCAGCCTTATATTTAAGTAATTATAACTTTTGTAGGTATCTGTTCAATGTTTTGGTTAAAAATCCGAATCATACAAAATAAAAAGAGCCGCACTATAGTTGAGTATGTTACTCATTAGATACTAAGGAGCATGACTCTTATTTCATTTCATCTCTTATATGTGAAAACTCACACTATGACATTGCACAACCTTTATACGCTCACGTGTCATAATAAAACCCACAACCTTTACCCTAATCAAGCCTTCGTTAGCAATTTGTCGAGAAAAACGCTTACTTACTGATGATATAAAGTACATAAACAGTTACCCAGCCGTGTGCGGAATTGCACACCGGTTCTATGATTTATTCCGCAACGCTTTGCGAAGCGTTTTGATTTACACGCGTTATAATAACGCGGCGTCACGTTATATTTTATCTGAGATAAGTATCGAACTATCGCGGCCTAACGCGCTATTAACACCACGGTCTCGGGTGGTGCAATTAGCTGAGGTAGATTGCTGTTTATGTAGAAACAAGACGGGGCTACTTTACCTGCTATAGGAAGGATACCGTTTTATGTGTATAGTGGTCAGTCACTAGTAATTGCCCAATCGCTAGACATGTTGTGGAGTAGGCGATACAGCTTTGTTTGGGTTTTGTTGCAGGGTCTCTACTGGTCTGAACTCACCAAAAGTCACCGAAAGTCACTGATTTTAGTTAATGGTCACGGAAGTCACCAAAATTCACTTATTTTTTTCTAAAAATGCAAGAAAAGTCACAGATTTTTAGTATGAATTTAGAAAATAATGTGATTGTGAGCAAAAGTTTTGCGAATTTAACAATTTCTCCCCAAAATTTTCTATCCTAGAAACCGAAAAGTCACTGATTTTTTACATCTTTTACCCCCAAAATGTCACTTTTTGTATCTCTTTGGCAGTAGACACCCTGTCTTGATACTTTGTAGGCGTTTGTTGTAGGTGTTACTCTCTACGGGAAATCGCATAATTAATTTTCCTCGAATTATTAAAAGGTCGCCGTTAAGCGTTGATTTCAGTCTTATTCCTCACTATAGACTAATTTGTTATTATTGAAGTTAAAAATAAATAAAAGCGAAACTTGCACGGGTGTAGAAAGAATTTCTAAATCTTAATAATGAATCCTGGAAATACAACTGAATTATTTTCTATTCCTCTAAGGCTTACAGCCCTACTTTCAAATTATTGACGTTCTTCAAACCAGGCTTTTCCACAACCACTCTAAATTAGATCTGAATGTTCCAAATACTGTGATTGTGAAATTGGACAAATATTATTGGAATGTTTACTCGAATCTATCGTGTTCTGCTTGTTCATCTTACATTATGCACACCATACGCATCCAACAGGTCTACCGGCCTAGTCCTGGTTTCGTCCACCCGTCGTTACAGCGTTGTAGTCAACGACGTTTGCCCCGTGTATAAGTATATAGTACAGTATATACAGTGCCCGATGCCGCCAACCGTTGATGTTTCCATGTTTTCCCGCTGAACGGCCCTCATCGCACAATAAATCCGGTTCGTTGTCCGTGTTTTTGACGCGGACGAGTGTCAGAAAGACAGTTTGTTAAACGGATTACGGCATATAAATGACATTCGTGCGGTATTTACATAATATGACATCGCCATTGTTCTCATCGCATGATGCAACGTGTCATTATCATATGTTTAAAATAAATAACACCGCGAGAGAGCAGAGAGAGATGGCTGATAGTGTCTCGCTCTAGGCGTGTCTTGGCCCTCGACAAATTGCCCTCTGTCCATTTACAAATTGAAATATACTCAGATCGTTATCGGCCTCTCCGACTCTCGATTGTATTTGTTAATCACGCGTATATCGCTCGCCTTCATCTTTATTTTCCACACTTCATTTATTTAATCTGCATCACTCTCGGTATTTCGTATTTCCGTTATTGCCGTTGTTAAATGTTATTGCCTTATTTGCATCTATGTTTCGTTTTGGTTGTGCCCATTGAATATATTATGCGGATGATTTGTTTTGTGTCCCTTTCGTGGTACGCCTGTAGAATGGTTGTGTTCTTGTTAACACTGTTAATTCCTCTGTATTGATTTTAGCGAATTTCCCTATAGGGAATACGCTATTACGGTAGTAGCCATGGTAAGACCTAAGCCCGGGACCATGTTACTTTTTCATTTCGAGGTCCCCAGAAGCCAAAAACAATGTTCGTTCATTTTCATATATATGTATATATATATATATCTATATATCTATATATCTATATATATATCTATATATATATATATCTATGTGTCCGTGGTACTGATAACTTTTGAAGGGGACCTCCGATTTTGATGAAATTTGGTATAAAGGTGTATGACTAGGTCTATTTTCATGAGTTCGCGAACCAGCAAGATCGGGTTATGGGAACAGGGTTTTATGGGGTTTCAAAAGGGTCAAAAATGGGTTTTTTGCATTTTTGGAGTATAATTTTCAAAATTCAACAATTTTAACTAAAACCATTTTAAAGAGCTTAAAAAAATAAACAATTTAGTATTTTGAATTTTTAACTTGGCTTAACAGGTTACGGAGAAAAGCCAAAAATAGGTTTTCCATGTTAATCTTATGGGAAATCAACGAAACCCTGTATCTTGCTTATTTATTGGAATAACTTGATAAAATTTGGTATGTAAATTCACTTGGTAGGATTCAACTAAAAATTGCTTACAACACCCACATGGCGGCAAACCTACGTACTCACCCCTATGGGGTTTATGGGGAAAATGAAAAGAACACCATAACTTGATAATTTTTGGTATGTACATTCAATAGGGAGGATGTAACTGATATTTGCTTACAACAACCACATGGCGGCAAACCTACGTACTCACCCCTATGGGTTTTATGGGGAAAATGAAAAGAACACCATAACTTGATAATATTTGGTATGTACATTCATTAGGGAGGATGTAACTGATATTTGCTTACAATACCCATATGGCGGCAAACCTACATACTCACCCCCATGAAGTTTATGGGGAAAATTAAAAAGTGCCGAATATTGAGACAGTTTGACATTTACCTAACGTAACTATTACATTTCCTAACAAAACTAACATTTTCTAACTACATCCCAAGTCAGCAAACCTACATACCCATTCCTATGGTGTTTATGGGGAAAATACAATATCTTAAGATCGTTTGGAAATTCGCTGAGTACGCAGGTCTGCTGCGACGGGGGTATTTGATTACTGCTATGAAAGCTCGTCAGCTATGCGACATATATAATGTAAGCTACCTGGTTAAAACGATATACGTATGTTGAGCGGCAAAATAGTAAACCAACTAATATTCGGAGTGCCACATATAGAGGCTTCGTATCTTCACATCACATACATTCATTGTTTCACTTTTTCCACTGATATATGGCAAAAGGGTTCTCTAGACTGAGAAGCGAGGTAAAATTGCAAAGACCTGAGGGTTGCATTAACTCAAATGACAATTCTTCTATTACGTTTCTAAAGTAAAAATAACGACCGATTTAAGTGGTCTGGTATTTTTCAGTTGAATGGATTCTGATTTAAAAATATAACGTCATCCATAAAAAGAGTGGAACAATATCTTAAACAATTATAACCTCAACGTTTGTCTCTGAATCAAAAGACGATGCAACTCGCATTCGCGTTGAAAAGACCCGTTCAACGGAAATACTTGTACCCATGACACGGCTCCTTGGTTCCGCTTTATTCTACAATCCGAGTCGCATCGGCGTCAATTCCGCTACATTTCGCGACACTCGAAGGTAACGTTAATAAAGTGGGCTTATTTGCAGCCCAGAATGCGGTTCTGATTTTTGCAGGCGACTTGGCAATTTCTAAAGCGCAGCCTCGCCGTGTAAGCTGCTTTGTCAACAGCGGTTCATAATGGGGGGATTTGTAACCGGCCCCCTCCCCCCCGTGCCCCTCGCCCCCTCACCCCACCGCCCGCCGCGCCACCCCCTCGTTAATTGTTGCCTCTCAAATTAACCGCGCTCTTATCGCCAATAAAAACCAGAAGTAACACACTGGTTGTGGGGAGAGGTCGCAGACACTCTTCTTAACCGGCTAATCTGAGGATGAACCGTTCTTCAGTAGAGAACGTGACGTTGTGTATCTTCCGGGGGGGGGGGGGGAAGTCGGGATGCATGACTGTTGAATGAGTACATTTATGTAAGGGAGCTTTTTAATTACAATCCTATATTCTATATCGGCACATTCCTTGCACCCGGAACCCACCTTATATGAAGAGTTTTATACTTAATTATAAAAAAATATAACATGTCTTACGGCCTATGACATCAAACTGGTATAATGTAATTTCTTAACGTTTACATAGTTTAAAAAACCTTTCGAAAATATGTTATTGTCATGCTGTGTATATAAACAGGAGTTTCTTCCGTACACGTGATGCACGCTAACTGCACGCAAAACAGCGGTTTCCCGTCTTGTTGTAGTCCGTATAAAGTCGGCGTTTGCAAGTGCAAGGAAAAAATATCTGTTCTTTTTTTGGTGCCAAAACCTTAAAATTTGTGTGTTGTCTCTATCAAAAATTCGTAATATTCCAAAACAAATAAAATCGTTTTCGCCTTGCTCATAAAATGTGATTGCGCGCAAGAAACACTTCCCGTCCTAGTCATGAAAACTCCTATTATTCTCTCTTTTATAATTACAGGTATAGAAAATATAATAAATGGAGAAGGTGTATTTTCCTTCATTTATATTTTTCGAATGAACTAGAGTGAACGAGTTCCACATCAGAGGAGGTGTTCGCACGTGAGCCCGGTGTCCAAAACCGAACCAGGCCACATGCCATCAGCATCAGCCGTGCATGGACGAGGCGAGGACCCGGTAGTTGGTATTCCGCCGAGGAAGGCAGTAATGGTAATGTTAATGTAGAGCCGCTGCCCCCGCGCACACAATGCCATTCCATTCCATTCATTATTGTTGTATTGAAA
The DNA here is from genome assembly GCA_030545055.2 of Neoaliturus tenellus. NCBI lineage: Eukaryota > Metazoa > Arthropoda > Insecta > Hemiptera > Cicadellidae > Neoaliturus > Neoaliturus tenellus. The sequence goes on along the minus strand of CM061531.1, from coordinate 239,241,408 downwards.
CAATAAGATTTAATAAGTCACGAGCGGTAATGGCGGCATTATATGTTTCCGTTGATGTCACGGAATTGCCCGCAGTGTCCCCCCACTCCTATTCGTCCTGAAACATAACATCACTCCCTCTCTGAAGTACTGTGTGTGTCCAGATGAAAACTACGTGCGTTATTGTACTTTGTTTTTCAAGTACTGATTGTCATCTGCAAAGTTTCCCTTCGACCGTAGTTGTTGTGGACACTTGCACCAAAGAGAACAAGTTCATGATTTTTTTATACAGAGATATCACTGTACTAAAATTACTTTAGATTGGGAATAAATTGGCAGAGATTTGTTTCCAAAAGCAACTTAAAAACTCTTTTTAGCGGATTTCTCTATGAGGAAATACTATTTATGAATAAAATTCGTATCTCAATCAGTACGGTACTTAAATGAAAATTTACTTCCTCGGCCTAGAGTCATGCGTGCATTATCTAGTGAAAATCCCTATCAATTTGTCTCATTTCACCCCATTTCCTTATCGTCTTTGGATCCGGAGTTCATGTTATACATAACAATCCGGAGTCGTCATACATAACAAAGTTATGTAAGTTCACTTGTTTACGTCCATTTCCTCCTACAATTGTAAAAGATATTAGAAAGCTGATTCCGAAACATTTTTCCCAGACTTCACAGTTAACAAAATTGACTGGTCTTATCGGTTGCACCTTCGCCACATCTACATTGTATTCACATTCGTCAGTTCACACTGGGAATCGCTCAGCCCCACCGCCGCGCCGCGCCGCTCCTAGCCAACCATTGTTGCTGTTGCACCCGACACACAAGTGGGTGTCATGCCGATCAAACAGTCCAGTATCGTAAACGGGCCGGATAAAACAATGGCTGACCCGGCGAGATTATTTGTCGTCGTAAAGTAAATCAAGTTTATCGCACAGCATGAAATGTCAGAAGGCGGTAGACTGAGACTCCCACCGTAGAGTCTGGGTGGTGTTTTTGCAACTGGTAGCCTAAGTCATGCATTCGCCATCGGGGAATGGAAGCGAGTAGTCTTGATTCGGATTCACCTACCACTGTATCGTCCGTAATCTTGGTTTGATTAATGTTACTTCAGTTAATTAACATTTAGAAAGAAAGTATCAAAGTTTTTCTTTCTACATAAGTGGATCAGTTTTATGTAGCGGAATTGAAATTAAAACCGTGGTTTATAGTATATTTGCCTAATATATCTTAGCTCTAAAACAATTCTTCGAATTTGCTTCGTTTACATCAACACTTTAAATAATATAACTAATTTACTGTTTCCGGGTTCATTTGTTTCCGTAAACTTCAAAATGTATGGTTCCGTAAAAAAAAAATGCAATGAGGTTTTTTGTAAATTGAGGTTCTCAATAAATAATTTTCATAGGTGTTTAAGATGTATTTTGTAATGCCTTGTTGATTTTACGTACGTCTTTAACTGTTATTCGAGATTGATTCCAATTTTTGAGCTCTAAATAATCTTTTCCAAAGCACCAGTAAAACTTTTGCTTGATTGCCTTGACACTGTAGTTACGTTCACAACAAGTTGCGTTCACAAGTTACGTGACACAAGTTACGTTCGAACCCTGGTCCTTCAGCTCATTTAATGTACAGTTCCTATTTTATTACCTTTGAGGGAAAATGAATCTCGTGATTTTTTTAGGACTGCCTACTCCACTCCCCCTGCTTTCAACAGTTTCCTCTGCCACCTTGCTTTGGAATGCTGTGACAGATACGTTGTAGCACTTTTTTCTTATCGCTGCTATGTTTATCGCACATATCTTCCTCTCACCTCTCATCTCTTATCCCTTAAACTCTTGTCCTTTTCACGGCCCAGGAATACACACTCTCACAACACAACTGTGCGAGCGATGTTGCGCGTGTAGCTCTACATCGGTGTCCGACAGAAGCGGTCCGGCTGCGGGCTGTGGGAGACCGACACAAGTGTGACGACCCATTAATACGTTAGCATAGAATGGCCCACTCAATAGGCCCGTAATTACGTACAACAAACATCGTAACGAACATCGCCCCGTAATTATTCACTAGTATTGTTCCGCCGCGTTTCCGGATCTGAATATATTATAGATAGCGTTTCGTCTTCTGAAAGCTATAATATAAATCATAAAGAGCTCACAGCGCCGGCGCGGGTCCGGAAGTAGAAACAAAAGCTATTGTAATTAGTGCGTCTTTTCTGTCCGTAAGACAATGATAAAATATCGAATAATTTGTGGTCCGGGATCCGTAGTGGTTCACGTGACCGGTGGGCGGGAAAATTGAGGAAACGCGCGGGAAAGTGCGTGCGAGCGTGCGTGTGTTGGTAAGACAACTTGAACGGCTTATCTCGTCTACTCGTGCGGAGCTCTTTACGTAATCTGTGCCCTGTTGTCGGTTATCCATTGAGGGGAGGATATACACTACTGTATGTGCTCCCTCGTATCAAGCGTTAATTCTGTTGTTTTATCTTTATTCAATGATCACCAGATAATTTTGTAATGAATGTGGTTCGGCGAATTTTGAACATGCAGGAGGCGTATTGAAATGGCATGTTACAATTAAGGTTAGGTTTTCGATTTGTGCAATAAAAAAATTGTTTACCGCCACATTAGTGTTAGATTGTTTTTTTTTTTTTTTATGTTTAGAGAAACGTATTAGGCCTACAGAATCCAATAAATACGTAAATATTTAAATTAGTTTTGTTCCTTGCACATTATAAAAAATAATTAGTAAGTCGTAAAACAAAACGATCATCTACCAAATAAAAAAGAACACAAAGTATGAGCCGTTCCACATCTTAAACACGGCGTCACATTTTAATACAAAATCTGAATTACAAAACGACAGAATTTACATAAATTGAAAGCGCTTTTTTCCTAAAGGGCCGCATAAATATTTATTTCCTCGGAAGGCGGGCGGGGGGGGGGAAGACAAATAACTAAAAGTAAACTCATACAATAAATATGTGCCGGTAGAAAGCCGTAGTCGGTGATTGTTATGCTAATAGAAAGATGGAGTCACAACATATTATACAAGGTCATTTCCTGTGGACCTCAAAGTTGTTGAATATGACAATGTCATCACATTAATTATTAACATTGCCTTCGCAACTGCCTGATTATAATATTAAATGTAATGAAAGCGAATGCATCTGTCCTTGAACCGCACTGTGTAGAGTAAAGGTCGCCACACGTCGTTGTCATTAATGTTTTGATTCAATATTCAGTTTGTTTCTATGTTATTATTTGAATGACTTCGACAAACTAATCATTATTCTTGAATAATGGCCGCTGTAATAATTATTATTGTCTTTTGTTTCGCCGGCTGCAGTTGTGGTGGGTTCGATCGTCGAATGCCTTTGTGTTTCCACCTTCATAATTTATATGTCTTTCCCGACTTTTATACTCTTTTCGAGCGTTTTAATATACGTGTCAATGTATGCCCGTCATGAACAATGTATTTAAAATTATATTCCAAATGGAAATATTATAATGAGAAATAGAGATAATAAATTCTGATTGTTTCATAAAGCTTCAAGGATAAGTCAAGGTGAAACCTGTTAATAGAGACAAACTCTAAATTACATGACATCAGCGTTTTGTTTATAGCTCTTTACCTAATTGCTCAAAATTAAAGACTAACCTAATATTTAGATATTAGGTAATTATTTTAAACTTAAAAGTAAATATTTTCGGTTACATTGAGATGTTAAAAATATTACATGTTAGCGAATTTCCCTATAGGGAATACGCTATTACGGTAGTAGCCATGGTAAGACCTAAGCCCGGGACCATGTTACTTTTTCATTTCGAGGTCCCCAGAAGCCAAAAACAATGTTCGTTCATTTTCATATATATGTATATATATATATATCTATATATCTATATATCTATATATATATCTATATATATATATATCTATGTGTCCGTGGTACTGATAACTTTTGAAGGGGACCTCCGATTTTGATGAAATTTGGTATAAAGGTGTATGACTAGGTCTATTTTCATGAGTTCGCGAACCAGCAAGATCGGGTTATGGGAACAGGGTTTTATGGGGTTTCAAAAGGGTCAAAAATGGGTTTTTTGCATTTTTGGAGTATAATTTTCAAAATTCAACAATTTTAACTAAAACCATTTTAAAGAGCTTAAAAAAATAAACAATTTAGTATTTTGAATTTTTAACTTGGCTTAACAGGTTACGGAGAAAAGCCAAAAATAGGTTTTCCATGTTAATCTTATGGGAAATCAACGAAACCCTGTATCTTGCTTATTTATTGGAATAACTTGATAAAATTTGGTATGTAAATTCACTTGGTAGGATTCAACTAAAAATTGCTTACAACACCCACATGGCGGCAAACCTACGTACTCACCCCTATGGGGTTTATGGGGAAAATGAAAAGAACACCATAACTTGATAATTTTTGGTATGTACATTCAATAGGGAGGATGTAACTGATATTTGCTTACAACAACCACATGGCGGCAAACCTACGTACTCACCCCTATGGGTTTTATGGGGAAAATGAAAAGAACACCATAACTTGATAATATTTGGTATGTACATTCATTAGGGAGGATGTAACTGATATTTGCTTACAATACCCATATGGCGGCAAACCTACATACTCACCCCCATGAAGTTTATGGGGAAAATTAAAAAGTGCCGAATATTGAGACAGTTTGACATTTACCTAACGTAACTATTACATTTCCTAACAAAACTAACATTTTCTAACTACATCCCAAGTCAGCAAACCTACATACCCATTCCTATGGTGTTTATGGGGAAAATACAATATCTTAAGATCGTTTGGAAATTCGCTGAGTACGCAGGTCTGCTGCGACGGGGGTATTTTTTTTTTTCAACTCATAAGTGATTATTCCCATTCATATAGGGACTGCCTTGAACAACTCTTAACTTTTGATGGTTTTATTCACGCTCATATTGCGTTTAATTGTTTTATAATGTCCATTTTATTTTGTTAATTATGTTAAGCTATTAAACTGGTTTTCTACTAATAACGTGCATGTTCTAGGTATTTTTTCCATTTGAGTTTAGTTGCAATCGAATCGTTGCATGAATACATATTCCGCACATACCCGCCGTTCCCAACAATGAATTCATTTTTATGTTTTGTGGTACCTTGAGCACTATTATGCCACTGTAATCCAACACTGTACACTGTTTATACTTAGGCTTGACCATCAAGTTTTTAACAGCAGTTGTGTGTTATGTTGCAGGCCAAGATGCTTGAGTCATCTCACGCTTGGCTCGGGGCCTCCACCTCCTCCCTGGCCGGTAAGTCTTCGTACATCTCACTCTCTGATAGTCATTAGTCATTTGTTGTACATTCTAGCGGTAGTAAACTCTCACTCACAGTCACCCTGCGTACACTCATCATGTAGAATCACTCATCATCGCCAACAAATAAATGTTTTTGTTGTCCTTTTGGGACGAGAATACACTCACACTTAATAATAGTAATATACCTTTTAAACGACAGTTTTTATCGTCGTCTTTATAACAACGACGGTTTGTGTCAGAAATCCGAGTCATGGCTGATTGTTATCATTGACTACCGGTATACGAAAAATAATTTTATAAGATAGTGTTAACTAAATTTTGCGAAATTTATTATCTTACTTTTGCGAGACCTTTCTTATGTACCAAATAAACAAGTGTCAGTTCGCAGGTATAGCTTTGGAAATGTATTTTTTTTAAACTAACCTGATGTGATATAAAAACAAGCATATTTGGTTTGAAAGCAATGTATTTGATTTTTAATTAAAATTTATCTAATTTAATTGTTTTAAGTGCAACAGCCATAATTATAAACATTTATCGATAGTATTTTAATACAACTATAATCTGCAATTTAATAAAATAAAAGTAATCTCATAAATATTGTCTGTTATCTGTAGGCTACAGAGGTTTAAATTTACTGATTAGATATCGCTATAAACGTCGTAGTAGTATTATTGCTAATAAACTAGAGCAAACCCGATTTTATTCACTTAATTGAATGTGTTATTCCCATCTAAATATTTAAACGAATTATTTTACATGCCGGTTATTCTCTGTCAATATTTTATGGTTGTTTACTGTCATATTTTATTGACAGACATGATTGATGTTTTGCTTTTTTTCTAAAGGTATTAACATGATTGGGGTTACCGTGTAGTGCTATCCTGCTTTTGCTGGATCCACGAGATTAACTTTATTTGAGTGTGTAAACAATAATCACAAATAGTTGACTTAATTAAGAGTCTATAGTACCAGCCGCCTCGGGTTTTTTTCTATAAGACTAATGTTAAATTTCAAACACACGGTATTCCTTTAATATTGGCCGAAAAAAGATTAATCTTTGTGTCATTTTAAAGGAAATTTTAATATCTAGGGCACTGTGAAATAAAATATAACGATTATAGAGCGATGTATGAGATTGAATTACTGAAAAAAACGCGCCCAGTTTCGAACAAAATATTGAAGATATTTTGTTGATTATTAATCAAACAGCCAATAATATAAAACTTTTGATTTCACAGAGCCCTAAAATATTAAAACTGTCTTTAGGTTTAGAATGACATAAAGATGAATCTTTTTCGATCAATATTAAAGCTGTAGCGGAAGTTTGAAATTTATCATTATGTAACAAAATTCAAGGCGGTCGGTACCGCAGACTTTTAAAACTTAGTATAAACGTTAAAAGTGGACGGTTCACAGGCCTGAAAATTTAACATTTTAGCATGGTTTTACGAACTTTTCACCTCTAAGTGTTTTGTTAATCCTGCTTGTACTTTAATTTATAACACGTTTCACCCAGTAATGATTTACTTTATTTTTCTGCACGTAGACATTTTTATTCTGCGTGAAGATTTCATTTGCGTTGCATCATTTTGTTTTCATTCTGATGTTTATGTTTGTTATAGCTGTAGTGGCGAATGTGATGTGTAGCTTTGTTTTACCTTGCTGTAGATGCCCCTTCAACCTTACTGAAAATGAAAGCGCCGACATGGACGCAGCCGCAGCTGAAGGAGGCGATCCAGGCGATCGTCACGCAGAAGATGCGGTTTACCGAGGCCTCCTCGCACTACGGCATCCCCAAGGGAACGCTCTACGACAATATCCTGGGCAAGACCAATCGCATGATGGTCCTCGAGGAGGCGGGCCTCTCGTATTTCGAGGAGACCGCCGTGCTAGAGTTCTGCTGCGACATATCCGTGTCGCCGTACAACCGGCGCACCAAGAAACCGCTCAAGGAGATCCTCAACTTTGTCGAGAAGCTGAGGAGGGACCGCGATCCCGACTTTGCCTTCACCGGGCTGGCGGGGTTCCGGTGGTGGTGGGCGTTCTGTAAGAAACACTCGATAGTCTCTTTGAATTACGGCCCCAACAACAACAACAACAACAATGAGAAGTCGATATCACCTCCACCACCGTCGGTCCAAGTTGTTGAACAACAACAACCGCTGCAGACATAACCGCTCGGCTGCGGAACCTAGGGTATCTTCCCGCTAACCCTCGTCCCCCTGCATGACTGATTTTGTACCTTGTCAAGTATTGCAGCATGGTTTTCCAATTTACATTCCAATTTTTTTAACGCTTGATATTTTATCGTCTATCCATTTTACATCAACAAAATGGCCAAATAACACGTATTTTCCCCGAAGATTACCCGCCTAGCTCATGCAATCAGCAATACGATTGATATTTAACCATTCCTATGTAGTTTTGTCAAGTTTGTATATGTTAATTATTTGTAAGTTGTTTAATGTTTTTACAAAACTGTAATTGTTTGAACATGTGAACGGTTGTGTTAAGCTATGTGTTTAAGCTTGTTCCCAGTTAAGTTGTACAGCGTCAATGTAATTTAGCTGGATATTTTTCGAAGCATAATATTGAGCATAGTCCATTTTTGCTCTTGTCGTTTTACGAGTTAACCATTATTTTAGGACCTCGTAGGTTTCCCTTCAGTTTCTGCTAATTATAATTATTCTCGTGTCTATGTATCCGAATCACAGTTTGTGCAATTTGTGAAATTTATCGTGCGAAATATAAACAAAGAAGTGGTCGAATACATATAAACACCTTTTGTATTGCGAAACGGTGTCCTTTCTGTAGGCTTAGTGATGTAAATTCACGTCCATTGTTTCGCTATGCAAATGGCCATTCACGTGACAGTAACGATTTACATAAATAATTAATTTGCTCGGATAATAAATCAACATTAGATATTAATAAGTCGGTATTGATTACTGTAGCTCGAATGGTGTTGCGCCGTCGTCGCTTCGCGTTGCTATAATTAAAGATGATGGAGAAGATGGTTGACCCTCGTCATTAGGGGGAAAGTCTGTGTATGTACAATCGTAGGCTGCCGTAAAGCACCTGGTAAACGGTCGATCATTACATTTTGCTTATTTATCCTCGATTTCTTGCGAGCATTTAATTTATTTACTGTATATCTTTTAAAACTCACTTCTTTGATAATAACCTTGAAAAACTACGTTTGATAATCCTTCTTTTATTTGCTAGTCTTAAAACAGTCGCGCCTAAAGTAATGACAATCTTTGTTTCAAAGCGAGCCTCAAGAGGAGTACCACAGCTAGCCTAAACAGTCACTATTTTGTTATTATTAAACTCAAAGGAATTTTACTTAAAATAGTTAGCCTATTGGACTAACTAGTGGTATTAGTTAAGATTTTAAGTGCTCTCTAAATTTAAAATTGTTTGCTCAATTTAAAATCAACATCATAAGCAATAATAGGGATATATAAGTCTATTGTTGTTTTTGTCTTGTTAAGCACGTTCTAAAATGTGATGAATTTTTATAATAGGCCTATGTCATTTTATTACATTTTTGTTTGCATTTTTGAATGAATTGTTATTTCTGCTGTATATTTTGTTTTCGCATGTTACAATCAAACATTAAATGTTTAATCCTTTTTACTGTTCAAAGTTATATTTGCCATGTACAAGTATTTTTCTATCATGTCCGTCTATGGATTTAATGTTCGTCTAGTATTTATTAAGCATTTTTGTTATTTATACCATTAGTGACTCGATATTCCATTATGTAATACGTGCCATTCCTATTCATGTAGACTGCTTGTATTTAGGCTTATTCGTAGTTATAGTTTATATTTAGTCATCTTATTACGGTAGTAGAATTATAAGGAAATAAGTGAGAAATAAGAAGTGCCTATTTTGATAGGTTTTTCCTTTGACCCTGCCATATACAAGAACATCACAGTTAGAAATCATTTGCTGACTGCATTTTTTTCAATTGTAAGCCTTTTATTTATTAATAAATCTTGTAAAATTAATATTCTATTTATTAAGCAAATATTGTACACTCGGCTGTGGTATAATTATTTAAAAACTTGAGATTACAATATACTTTAAGTTTATCGATAATTTTTTATCGTTTAAAACATCCTAACACAAGTGAGCATCATACGTGGTGTTTCCAAGTACACCACATACACTGTTGTTGTTATAGTCACTGAGTAAAGCTGAGAAGAACGTTGCCACAATGAATTGATTTCAAACTCTCAACTTTCATCTTCTTTTAATAACAATTAGTTACCGTTATTTAATTAGATTAATTAATGAACTGTGTTGCCACTCTGAAAAGGGAATATAATGAATTTGTTTTAAGCAGTACATTATGTATCTTGCATAATAATTTATGTTTTTCTACATTTTTTTATAAATTGTAGAATTTTATTTTTTATACAATTTTTTTACATAGGTATATTACTAGATTATTTTACATACAAATAATATACTACTTACTCAATTTTGAATTAATATTTTTTTAAAGTTTCGAACATTTTTAGGATTTAAATTTTGTTATGTATATGTTAATCCATTGCCCTTGTTTAGTACCTAATACTTTTATCCTATGATTAGTTCATTTAAAAAAAATACAGTACATAATTTACCTCATTGCAGGAACCATTTGATAATCTATATATACAATACGAGAAGCCGTTTTTTGTAAACACTACTCCTCCCTTATTTCTGGACGAAATTCAATGTTTGAGATGTCATATGATTCGTCTCAGTTCGTAGTTTTGCAATAAGGTTATTAGATTGTTGATATTTGTACTCTGAATGGCCTGGGAAGTCCTTAAAGTTTGTTTTTTGTCCATAAGATTAACGTGGGGAACATGTATTGAATTGCAAAATAAAACAGCTGTTGATAGTAAAACAGACAAACACATGTTAAAAAGCTAAATAGAACTTTGAATTTTTATGCAAAGGGGCAAGGTTTTATTATTACCAGGCAATCGGGTAATTGCAGCGCATTGCGCCCCTAGCACCCCCAGTAAATTCAATCAGTCTAAACATCAATAAGTTCATCTTTCAATTATTAAAGATGGGAGTAAATTTCTAACATTTTAAAATCATTGTAGAATGACTTTGGTTTAGTTTAGAATGTTTGATTGGCATTTCTTTCATTTACCTGATTGTACTGTGGACAAATATTGGAATTCGTATATAAGTAAGCTTCCCTGAAATTTCATATAAAATTTAATTAAGTACCGGTACATGATAGTCAGCAGGTGATGTGAAAACTCCATTAACAGTTGTTATTTTTACACATTGTCCAAAATAGATGTAAGTAAAATTTGTAACAATCTTTGGAATAAATAAATGAATGATTTAAAGTGTGGTTATTTCCGTTCTTTTGCAACACCACTTCTCAATAGGGAGGCGGATGGAGTGAGTATAAAATAACATAGTCAGCTGTTACCGCCTAGCACTTACAACTTTGTATTTTATTGTTAATTTAATATTTATTGTCTAGAAAAGCAATTCTCCACGCAATTACAGTCGCAACATAAAGTTTTATGGTATGATAATAAATAAAACACGTCAGACGAGTGTTGGCAGAGTGGGTCTGTCTAGTGGCTCCATGGCTCCATGTGGAGGTTCCGTTCAAGGTTATGCTTATTACATTCTTTAATTGGTGGAATTACAGACATTATTAGACCGTACCAATAACAACCTCTATCTCTCTCTCTCTCTCTCTCTCTCTCCCTCTTTCTCTTCACATCCCATCAATTCAGGATATCGCTCCTGTAATCAAAAATTTTCATCGTTATTGGGAGAGGAAGAGCAGGAAAGTTGTGGGATAGAATCGTAAGGAGAGAAATCAATATTTGATTCTAATAGAAGTCACAACTGGTTTATTTGCTGTAATATAAAAGAAATATTAAACCAATGTTGTTGTGTATCAATCTTTTTAGGGTCAGTTTAGAGTGATCTAAGAAGTAAAATGTGTACATCTTTCAATTAAAACAGAATTAGGTTAATTAAGGTAACTATATTATTTAACATTTTAGTATACCTAATTTATACAAAATACCCCCGTCGCAGCAGACCTGCGTACTCAGCGAATTTCCAAACGATCTTGAGAGTTTGTATTTTCCCCATTAACACCATAGGAATGGGTTTGTAGGTTGGCTGCCTTGGTATGTTGTTATAAAATGTTAGTTTTGTTAGGAAATGTAATAGTTACGTTAGGTAAATGTCAAATTGTATCAATTTTCAGCACTTTTTAATTTTCCCCATAAACCCCATGGGGGTGAGTAAGTACGTTTGTCACCATATGGGTGTTGTAAGCAAATATCAGTTAAATCCTACCTAGTGAATGAACATATCAAATATTATCAAGTTATGGTGTTCTTTTCATTTTCCCCATAAACCCCATAGGGGTGAGTACGTAGGTTTGCCGCCATGTGGGTGTTGTAAGCAAATATCAGTTGAACCCTACCAAGTGAATGTACATACCAAATTTTATCAAGTTATTTTAATAAATAAGCGAGATACAGTGTTTTGTTGATTTCCCATAAGATTGACATGGAAAACCTATTTTTGGCTTTTCTCCGTAACCTGTTAAGCCAAGTTAAAAATTGAAAATATTAAATTGTTTGTTTTTTTAAGCTCTTTTAAATGGTTTTAGTTAAAATTGTTGAATTTTGAAAATTATGCTCCAAAAATGCAAAAAACCCATTTTTGACCCCTTTGAAACCCCATAAAACCCCGTTCCCATAACCCGATCATGCTGGTTCGCGAACTCATGAAAATAGACCTAGCCTTACACCTTCATACCAAATTTCATCAAAATCGGAGGTCCCCTTCAAAAGTTATCAGTACCACGGACACATAGATATATATATATATATATATATATATATATATATATATATATATAGATATATATATACATATATATGAAAATGAACGAACGGTGTTTTTGGCTTCTGGGGACCTCAAAATGAAAAAGTAACATGGTCCCGGGCTTAGGTCTTACCATGGCTACTACCGTAATAGTGTATTCCCTATAGGGAAATTCGCTAACAGTTTTGTATATTGTTTTAAAATTAGAACAGGTTAGTGATAAACTAAAACTATTCTTTTGGATCGGGTACTCCAATATCTCACTGTACATTCAATAATAAATTTTCATTCTTTTATTGAACCATCATCCCTTAGTCTCTATTTTTTATTGAGGAAATGGTAATCCTGCTTGGTTCTTCAACAATCTGGAAGCTATCACATATTAGAATAATTTAGCTAATTATTTTGTCTCATTACAAAATAAATCAGAGTGAATTCTCTTTGATTCTCAGACTTAGCAAAGAAATTAAACGAATCAAAACTAAAAGGAACGGAACAAGCAAAACTATTATTGCCTGCCACTCTAAAAAAATCAAAAGACTATTAAACTATTTATCTCTGTCATTCACATTTCTCATTATAATTGTATTGGAAATTATCCTCACCTTCATTTGAAAAGCATCCAGTTAATTCTACCTTAAAGCAACTTCCTCAGAATCCAGGTTGTGATTGTTGAGTCGGCAGTTGGAAAGTTTTATGTGTGAGGATGGCAGCTATTCTCAGCATTGACTATTTCATGCAATGCAAGCCCAACTACATTGGGCCCTAAAATTGAATTATGCATGCTGGAATGGAATATGTTAGCTGTGCAGTCCATATGGTTATCTGGATTGTTCTCTGTACCAAGACTTTCCTGATCGGGACTGGGAAGCTCTTTACTTAAAACATATTTGCATTCACCGTATATCCTTTTATAGGATTGATCAAAACGTTTCAGTAAACATTTATAAATTTTTATTCATAATATTAACATTTAATTATTCAGATAGGTTTTTTCTTTTGTTATACTAAATATATACACTACAATAATTCAGCAAGAACACAATATTTCAAGTCTTTGCATCTGTTCAACATCACACCACATGTTCCTTACTCTCATGGTTCTGTGTTTTTACTTCATACTTTGTTATGTTATATTCTGCCATATTTTATGATGACCCACCCCCTACAATAGTGCAGAACTGATGATATCGATTGGCCTTTCTATACACTGACCCGGTGATGGATAGGGTCTCATCCATTGACATTCATAATGCAGTTCTTAACAGTCCGTGGTGCACAGGGTTAAAGGCCACCCATAATTATTTCGTGATCAATCAACTAAAACAATCAAACGTAACCGTGTTGTCGCAGGTTTGCGCACGCCCACGTCACATGTTCGTTGCAGTTTGGTTTATTAAGATCTCGCTTATTGTCATCAGTCACGAGTTATTGTTGTATGCCACAAAAGCATAATTACACAGGGTCAGCGTTTGCTAGATTATATGTACAATTCAGTACGATCGCGTCATTATCATTTATTCGTCGGTAAATTAGACAGTAGATTTATTTTACCAAACTCGATTAGTCGTGTCGATCGGAATAGCGGAAACAAATCAACAGATGAAAGACTGTTGAACGCGCGGATAAGTGGGAATTATCGGCCAGCCGTGGATTGACCGGTTAATAAAATAAATGAGTGTGCGACTTTGCCTACAGGTGTTTGATAATCAATCGGAATCTAGTGGAAAATTGAAACGACTAATGCTGTAATCGTAATGTAATGCTTTAATCTATGTAGGCCCTATCATTCGGGTTTATATAAACACCAAAACAGTTTTCACTTATATTCTCTCTGGTTTTCTAAACGGTTCATTCAATTCCAACTTTGATCTTCATTTTCATTTAATAATATTTTTGTGTGAATTTAATTAGTTATTGCTATGTAAATTTTAATGCTTTTAAAAGTTAATTAAGGTTTTATTTGTTTTTGTCTATATATTTTTATTTGATTTAACTGCCTAAAATTGTTAGACCAATAGAGTTGTTTTAATGTTATCTAGGAAATACCCCAAAAAGGCTTTTTAATTTTCTCATATAGAAAACAGTGTCTATTACAAGATTTAATTTTTACCACTTTATTAAAAATTATAATTACATATTTTTTGTCTAGGCTTATCAGTTTTCCCGAATAATAAGCACTCATATCAGTGTTCATACTACTTGTACACTGCTTTATATATTTAAGTTGATATCTGTATATTAATCATTTCTAATTTTGTACTAGTCATATCATTAAGCAGAGTTTGACCTCCTGCGATGTATAAAAAATTAGTGGCATAAAATTGTGAACATTTTTTAAAAATTTCAGAAGGTAATAATTCTAAACATTAGTTAATGCTATTAGTATATGCTTAAAATAATTTATGTAATTTGTTTGTATGTGACTATTGAATGTACGAGTACTTAGAAAACTTATTTGGAAGAGAGCAAACGTTAATTTGATTTTTCCTCTAAAGAATTTTCAATGTGAAATTGAATATTTTCAAGTACTATAATATAATACAAACAGATAATTAAACCCAATAGATCCTTATTACTTAAACTTTCATAAACATTTGAGTTGTAATTGAGTTCTGAATTGTGCACGGAGTGTATTGATTTGTTGTTTTTGTCCGCTTGGACCATCTATTGTTATTGAATGTAGTTTAATATTGGTTCGCTACAATTTGATTAGAAGTCAATTCATTTGCTCTATACAATCTACCATGCATGAGCTAAGTGTTGTTCTCTCATAATTGGGGACTCTGGAACAAAAATTATACCAATCTAATCAGAGTTGCAATAAAAATTTATGAATTTAAAATTAAGTGTTATTTTTGAAGAGTAAAAAGATCATAAGCTTATAGAATCCAGATGGTTTTTAGCAGTCGAAAAATTTTCTGTAAATGGTATGATTGACATTCTTTGAGATTTTATATATTAGGAACAGTGTTCTATATTAAACCTTAAAATACTAAATGTGAATATTTATTTATAATGCAAGGTAAAGAAATGAAGGTATTTCAAGTTAGATAAAAATTAAATTTAGGGAGACAACTGATATTGAAAGCCATGAGGATTTTTTTCAACCCAACAAAAAGATGGTTGGTGTGTGTCATAAATTGGAAATAGAGAATATTTGTTAATTCTATATTTATAAAGACAATATGTTTTACAAAATGATTCAAAACCAACACAACTCACACTGGAAGATGATATATTTGAAGTTTTTATTGCAAATAATGTTAAGAGGTGTCATTACAACAGTGTTATTTAAATAATTATTACTGGAAGAAAATTATTTTTAACAGCTGATAACTAGCAACCAGTAACTAGCATTGTGATGATGTTAAAGTATGTCTTGGTTTAAACATTAGGCTACGATTATACTAGCATGCTGGCGTCCGGGATACTGGCGTCCAGGAAAAGAAGGTGTCATGCAAAATAGCGTTTAGTATAGACCCCTTTTAAACTGTCCGTCATGTTAAAAGCTTATTTTTTACAATGTTTGATGAACTTTGCAATGGTGAAACAAGATTTTTTAATTACTTTAAAATGTCAGTTCCTTCTTTCAAAGAGCTTATAGGCTACATCCAAAGTGACATCTTTAAACAAGATACAAGATTCCTGAGACCAATTTCACCCGAAGAGATACTAGTCATAACGCTGACATGCTGCGCGCACATGTCAAAAGAGAGCATTTCGGATGCTAGCAGCCTAGTATAATGCGCCGCATTTGAACCAATGCCCCACAACCAATATGTGCATCCCGAAAGGCAAAAAGCGACTGGCTGCTTGAATTTTAGCATCCCAGCTGGGATGCACGAAATCGAGTGTCTGGTGACTGTTTTAGCATCCGACGCTGGCATCCCTAGTATAATTGCTTCCATTTCATTTAATGCCCCGCTAACCTCCGATCCTGGATACCAGCATCCTAGTATAATCGTAGCCTTATGCTTGACATGATTTGTATTGATAATTTCTATGATTGAATTACTCATTGTATTTGACACATCAATATTTAAACTTACCATATATTAATGCATGTTTTCTGGTTTTTCCAGCAGACAGCTACCAGTACCAGTTGCAGAGCATGTGGCAGAAGTGTTGGAACACGAACCAGTCGCTGGTGCACAACTTGCGGTTCCGTGAGCGTGGGCCTCTCAAATCGTGGCGGCCGGAGACCATGGCCGAGGCCATCCTCAGTGTGCTGAAGGAGGGGCTGAGCCTGTCACAGGCCGCACGCAAGTACGACATCCCCTACCCGACGTTCGTGCTGTACGCCAACCGAGTGCACAACATGTTGGGTCCCTCTGCCGACGGCGGAACCGGTAAGCCATAGATACTGTTACATAGAAGTAGTAGCCGTAAGACGATCCTGTTACCTTGGTGGCAGGCAAAATATTATCAGTGAGAAGTAGAAATAGGAAAGGCCTAGAATACTAGTAGTTACAGGAGGTATAAGGCAATGTATGAACTGTCACCTAAAAGCAGTCATGAGGTAGAGACAAAATTGTCACATAGAGAATGCAACTTTAGACTATTGTACCGGGTTAATCTAGCCTTGCTCGTTGGTTTCAATTCACTTTGGTTTTAGTATCATGGTAATCAGGCTATGAAATGTACACCCACTTTTCACAGATGACAGCTGTTTTAAAAGCCTACGTTTAAAAATATCTAGCATTCTTTTATTTTTGTTTACCTTTTGTTGTTATTTTGTTGCCTAGATTTCACAACCTATAAGACCAATGTTAAAAAATTACAATTTTAAAATGTAATTTTAGGCAAAAAACGGGAGTTGAGGGTGATTCTAAACTTTTATAGACCAAAACACTCTCAAATGCTAAGTTTACTCAAAATATATACCTGCTAGATTTTGAGATCAATGGAAAATACATCGCCACAGATACCTCTCACATTATAGTATAGGATAATTCTTCAAGATATAGTTATATGCCACTGTCAACTGAGAAGTAGTTATGACATCGTTTCAGGCAAGACTTTCACCTTAGAAGTAGTTATAACACCATACTATTATTGAAAAGTAATTATAAGACAATGTGAGGGTATACTGTCACTTTTGTCAATTAGTAGACAAAAGTTAATACTATTACATAAGATGTAGACAAAAGATAACACTGCCATCTAAATAAAACTCTTGAGACCAGGTACAAATTCAATTTATGGTTTAGTGTTTCACCAAAGTATTTTAAGAGAAAGTAGAAAATGCTGAAAAAGTATACAATTTTATATACTTTATTTTTGAACATCAAAGATTTTTCTCTGAAAACCAGATGACGTCTGATTAGAAACATGAAATTTGGCACTTTTGGAAATACTGTTGTGCAAATGATGGAAACAAAATATTTTGTTGATGTTTTCGAATGCATTCTCATTGAGATGAGTTTAAGTCTGTTACGGTACTGATGTGTTACCATCAGGAATTACAAAATTTCCAATCCCAAACTAACATGTTATTGTTAATCACACACAAATTGTGCATATCAAATTTTATCCACATTGTTAACTAAGCTCATATCATCTATATTTATAATACTGTATATATTTAGCGACTCTGGAAAATGTGTGAACAAATAAAAATAAAATATTCTGCTCAGCTCCGGGGTAAAGTATAATGACAAAATGGAATAAATTAAAATAAATGGGACATTCACTAATTGCAGCAGGCGGGGAGTTCGCGGAATGACTCCATTATGTTCCCAGCTGGGCAGGGTGCTAAGTTTTTATATGTTATATAACAATATACGTTCTAAACTAATATATATTACGGTTTTTCATTTTTACTAATATTTTATCACTCATAATTAATTCCATTATATCAACAGTAATTTAATCTTAATGTTTTACTTAGATGGATTGATAATAATCAGAAACCTTTTATGAGATCTAATTTGAAATTAAAACTGACTTTGTCTAAAGTAAATTGTTTTTTCAAAAACTTACACGGAGTATAAGCCTTTTTTTTTAAATATTTTATTCTTTAAGCTCTTTAGTTGTTTTTCATAAAAAATGGTAATTACTAATATTATTATAATGAATGTTTCCATTTTTTAGCTATGAAGCACTAAAGTTATTTAATTTACGTTAGCCGTCAGACATTTTATCTTTATAATCAACAAAATTGATTATTTAAAAGCTTTTAATAATTAAGTGTTCAAAGCATTCATTCCGTCTTGATAATTTAATAATAAAGTTATGCTCATACTTAAGGGGGATAAAACATTAACTTTGTTAGAGCTCGGCTGCTAAGTCAGAGAAATGTTCTAAAGTTGCGATAAACTATGTTTAGGATGTTGACCTTACGTTTTCTTGGCTTTGTCTCTCTTTCTAAATTCAATTTCTACTTTGTTATCGATTTTTCTTGTTGAAATAAATTCCATTTAAGACTAATTTCATTACAGTATTCTTTCTCTTCTCTTTGTTTTTGTGTATTCAGCCAATTCAGATTGGTATTCTCAGTTTATTTCTAAAATCATAAAGTAGGTTTGTGTCAGGTTTCTCTTGAATTATTTTACCGAAAAATATTGAATAATTCTTTGGACATAATATGACCAAATTGTATAGTTTGGGTGAGATTCCTAATATAATGTTACAATAAAAAATATTTTTACTGTATAAGATATATTTTTATTGTTTTTAAAGATCAATTAATATTTTCAAATATCTATGGTGACTCTCAGCTACTAATTTAGACCGTATAACTCAACAAAGTTCTGGCTATTGACAGTTTCCCAGTGTTT
Organism: Neoaliturus tenellus; assembly: GCA_030545055.2. Taxonomy (NCBI): domain Eukaryota; kingdom Metazoa; phylum Arthropoda; class Insecta; order Hemiptera; family Cicadellidae; genus Neoaliturus; species Neoaliturus tenellus. Next base: position 239,222,428 of record CM061531.1, on the reverse strand, counting down.
CTCCCAAAGTTGAACCACACGGACTCCGAATGAGGTAAATATCTACATCGGGCGCACAAATGAGCATCAATCTGCCACAAAGAGCTGGCCCGGGTGTTCTTGGCGTGCTGTGACCAAAGGTCGGCATAACATCTGTTTGCGGACAACAATTAGTAACATGATGTTTCATGCTGTACAATGGCCTGCTTTGATTAATGTTCCGCCTGCTCCAGGTTAGGTTTCTGTAATGATTTCCTCTCGATTGTTTAAACGTCGACATATTCAATTGCAGCGCTACGTTAGCTCCATACTGGCTGTTTAACCTAGCGAATGTTTTTGGTTGTGGTGTGATAGCGGTAAAGAATTGCATTTTGAATAAAAAATTCATATGTATGACTTTTTTGTCTATTATAAGTATTTCTGAATATAAAAATTAAATGTTAATGAACAGTCAGTTTAAAGGTCTTTAAAAATCTGCTTTACAATACACTAGAAATTGAATTAATATTATTTAATAACTAGCTGATAGCCCGTCAAAAATGACGGGTAATCTGTTACATTTATTATGTACTATTTTGTTTAATGCAAGGTATTAATTAGCTAAATATTAACATGCAAGTATGATTCTTTTCCTCCTTTTTTCTCATCTTGTGAGGATCTTAAGAGAAATCGGCACATAGGCTATCATTAGAAAGGTATTTTCCGTTATATGAGCAGAATCTCATTCTAATTCAGATTGACCGATAATGGGACTATGCCTTATGGGAGAAGAGTAATTCATTGCATCATTAAACAGCTGTTGTAAAAACAAATGCTAGCAAAACAGAAAGAACGGATGTTTTAGTTATGCAATATTTTTAAACTAATTACGTCCAGATCGTCTAAAATTTTGGTAGAATTTAGACTAGTCCATTGTAAGTTATATTGTTCATCGAGTTTTCTGAAAATCGGATATTTTGTAAATATGTCTTAAACATAAGTTTAACCATTTCTTTAACAATGTGTAGCACAAAACGATTAAATTTACTGAATTATTTTAGACTACATATCTATATGAAATTTTAAACCCATTTCAGACCTTTTCTTCATATTACTCTATGTTGTCCCCAAAGGAATTCTTGAAGGAAAATTTATTATCTAGTGCCATGCAACACATTTTTTTAAGGGCCTTTATTTTCTCAATAAAATGCCACAAACCCAACCTTAAAACCCCAAATATGTCAGAAGTTATTGCATTTAAAAGTTTTTTAGCATTATTTCTATGTGAAGTTTGTTTGCCCGCCATATTTCGGTTCGATTATCCGTTTTAAGACCTGGTTTGAGGCATTGTAATCTACAAAAAGAGAACTTTAATTTAAAGCACATATAAACTTATCCTTATATTTAAGATTCCTTTATTTACCAACGGCCGAAGTCAGTACAAAGAGTTGAAAAAATTATCTTCTGACTCCTAATGGGCCAACCCCCATTTCAGACTTGGGCACTCAGTAATAACGTTAAAAAATAGTATTTTAGCATCTAGTTCAATTTACAGAGTTTTAAACTTGTAGCTAAATTATTAATAATAATATTTAGCCGGATACAGACTTTTTCGCACCCCAGTATACGTTATAGTAAAAGGATTAAAATACTGTATTGTAAAAAATTGCAGTATAAACGATTATTTATTAATGTATTTCTACATACAGTTTTTCTTATTTACATCTTTATTAGTTTTATAATTAATATATTGAAACATATGTGCCTACAAATTAAACTACAGTATTACGGTAATTGTAAGTTAAGATGAAATCATATGAAAATAAACTTTTTTTATATAGTGACTAAATTTTGTTTAAATATTTATTTACATATTAAATATTTTTGTTAAATATAATTTTACATGTTAAATATTTATTTTTACAGATTTTTTAATTCTTTGCTATCTTTTGTTGATAATTAAATATAATACAAAAACTACTTGGTATAAATAAACAGTGGTGTCAAATTTTTGAGAAGGATTTAGATCACCTGGAGCAGTAAACAAATCGACAAAATAACGTCTTAAATTGGTCAAAATAAGGTTTAATTTTCATTTTGTGGCTTTATTAGATATTTTCCGATGGATACAATATTTTTCCTATCATCTATGGGCCGTAAGAAATCCATAGACACAAAAATGGCCTTCATGTGTTCAGTAGTTTTCTCTCTAGACCCTTAAATGCACTCTTTTATTATATAAGGACAATATTATTACAACAATAATAAAAATATTGTATTATAAATCTGATTATTTTTTAAGCTATTTTTAACTTACTATTTTATGAATTTCCAACATACCGTATAGAGTTGAAGATATTATGTACAGCAGTTTTGTCTATTGTTATTTTCATTACTCTAAGTCTTACTTATTCAGTTGATCAGGCTAGATTGTTGAAAGTTTGAAATTGGACCAGTAGAGAGGTTCACTCCAGTGGTGATCCTTTATTGAACTTGTTTACTCCCAAATACAATTTAATAAACAATACATTTTAATGAACTGACACATGTGTTTCTTTTCATACTTTTCATTTAACAAAATATTTAAAGTATAAATTAGAACCAATTTACTGTTCTATCTTTGAATTGAAGCCAGGTGTACAACAATAGTCTATAATTTATTGTGTTTAAAATATGTCTCTATAACGAATGTTAGTTACACCTGTCAAATGTTCTATTGTTGTTGCAAAATGAAAGCATAGGTGGTAAAACTCGGGGTTTATTTTCTCTACCCTAAATACTCTTGGCAACTAAAGCGTATTTCTAAATCCGTCATTACTATGGACCAAAATCTCAAATAAACATTTAAGCAAGTGGGTTTTACATGCCATGTCTGATGATTAAAAAATACCACATTGATAATAATGGAAAGCAACCCAGTCATACATAAGCCTTGAACATTAAAACCTTTTCAATATTTAGCGATTAAACTGTTCCCAAAGAACACTGAATTATTTCAAATATTAACAATAAAACTAATTTTAATATAAAAAATTTTATAAATATTAATAGGAGAATAAACTTTTTAACTTGTATAAATATTAAATTTAACATTAGCGTGTTTTTATTTTAAAACATTTCCACGTGAAAATTATCATCAAAAACAATTATTCCCAATATCAAAGGTTCAATGCCCTGCCCTGCACATATAAATCGAGGCGATTAAATCCTGCGAACTTTTAAAAATATATGGATCATTAAAATATATTACGTGTATTGTATCCTGGAAATGGTTGGTAATTAGAAATATTTCAATTCGCCCAGTATCAGCAATGGCAATTGTCTGGTGAAAAACCAGACCGTATCACTCATATTATGTTGTGCATCATTAATTATTATGAAACGTTAAAAAATGTATGGATTTAGACATGTGATATCTGTGATGTCATGACAGGGGTTCCGCATCCCTTTGTTATTTCCTGAGGGAGGTTTTAATAATAAAATATATTCATTAATGTTTCAATTATTTAATAACATCCAGTGTTCATTGCATGTAATATCTCAGAGTATTTCAAATTAATTAAAAACCTGTTTCATACAGAAAAATTGTTTTGTTTGATTAATAAAGGATCTTTTACAAGGTCTTTCACTATGTATTTCGATTACTTTCATCCAAAGAATTAAAATAGAATTCATTCCTTCATTGTATTGTTCGGCTATGTAATGTTTTAAGTATTTTAATAATTTTAGAGATAAAAAATGAAATCTGTTCTTGTCTTAAAATAATTATTTTCAACTAATGGTGTGGACTGATAAGGCAAAGAACTTTCTTTAATTGAGCTTGATATATAACTTTATGAAAACTCTGTGGAAAATACTAATTATTTCTCCATTTTATGGAGCAAACTTTTTTTTAATATAAACTTTAAAATTTCACGCCACTACTTTCTCGCCGGGAAGTTTTGCCAGCTTTTTCTCATACGAGGAAGTTTGTAATAATTTGACGAGTGGCATCAAAAGTTCTTAATTGATGAAGTGAAGGGATGCTATATGTTGTAATGGACTCCCTTGACATGCCCGATCGCGCAATATTATATTGAACACACGTGTGTTTGTGTGTTTGTTCAGCTTTGTTTGTTCATCATGTAAATTAGAATGTATTGTACTTTAGCCCATTGTGCCGTCTTGTTGGTACCAATCAATTAGTCCGTCCAATCAAACACGGCTGCTCTGAGTCGGATGTTTCATTATCGATACATTATGTTGTCTAGTGCCCCTCGCTTCTCTCCTGTTCGTTCGTTGGCCAGTGTCACCCCCTCCCCCTCCCCTGTCGCACTTCACTTCACTTCATTTTGCATTGTGCTACATGCAGCTCCGCATGCACTACCCTTTGTCCAAATAATATGCAGTTACTGCTTTGACAGAAAACGCCACGAAAAGTGTCTCTTTGATATGATGTTTGATGGTCTGTTGCAAGAATATGAGTGAAATTCGTTTGCATCTAATGTAATGATGGTTAATACTTAGAAAGAAAGTTAAAAAATAAATATTAATACCTAGAAAGAAAGTAAAAAAATAAATATAATATTTGGAATGCTCATCCAAAAAAGATTTGCGATAATTGAATTGCTCCTTGTGCGCCATTTGTCATCTATAAAAACTGATAATCAGTTTCAAAAGAAATTTAGAAGTTTATACAAAATTAAGTTAAATTTCTCTTTTGAAGTAACCATTAAATTTGTTTCGGTTTCTCTACTTAATTTAATATAGGCCTACATTGTCTAATATTTCAACCTTAATAATTTATTATTTTGTTAACGAATTTAAACTGTCTAGGGACAACTGACTGTGCAATTAATTTTCCTCTCAGTTGATTAGTCCATAAATTATCAGTTAGTGTATTAATATTATTCAGTACAAATATATACTTGGAATCAGAAGAATTGAGAACAATTGTAGACGAGGCTTACTCTAGCTTTCCTTGTGTACAACTAGTGCATAAACAATTAGCCTCAGCAATAAAAACAAATGGGCCGGCAGACGTTTAATGTATAACATTAGAATACAGTATATCAAATGGCCCCAGACAGAACTCTCGCTGTCTAACGGGGTGACATTCAACTATTACAATTAGTTCCGGTTCATTATTTTACTGACCGAGCCGCCTTTCAGACTCCGTGTTATTTTTTCTCTCCTCATTGTTGGTTAATTGCGATGTTGATGTCACTTTTAATTTGTGTAATGGTTGCTTTGTTGGTATCCCAATGCGGAGTTAGAAAGTTCCAAAGAAATAAATTTAAACTAAACTTTTTCATATCAAAATTTTTTTTATAAAGTTTTTTTTCATCTGAAAATGACTTGAAATGGACTTTTACCAACAATATTATTGTTAGCAAAATATGTGGTTATTCAACGCTTTTTGCAAATGTATTATAAGGGCTTCGTAAAGTTGCAAAATTAAATACTTTTTAACATCTAAAATTTTGCTTGTATTTACTTCGTTCAGCCCCACATGTAACATGTATTACATAAATTCTTAAAGTTAATAAAACTTTTACAAATAACAAAGTTACTTTGAAGTCACTAAAGATTGTATCCCTTTATTACAAATTCCTCATTATTTGTTATGAGAGGGTGGTGTAGATGTTAAACCTCACTATTAATACTACAACACCCTCTAAGGATATATTAGTTGAAAAGTTTCAATCAAACAAACAGCAATTTATGACCCATAGACTGTCATTGAGATGTTTACTGTGGTACTAAAAACATGAAACAGTTTGATGGCTGTGTGGCCCCGGGGGACATTCTGATCGGGTGAGTCACCGGAACACAGAGACACATCCATGTGGCCGTTTGCCTGTCATTACAAGACGCTCCTCGTGTAATGGCTTACTTATTGGAAATGATTACATGTCTCGACTTAACATCACTGTACTCCTTCATTACGGCGTTACTACTCGGAACATGGAAAAATGCTGGGGATAATAATCTGTGTAATTGGTGGTTTCACTCGAATTTCTGAATGTCGAGATTTTCAAGACAGTCGTTGAGAAAGGTCAGAGAAGAGAAGAGTAATTTTTAGTTGGTTCGACTTGAGCATTTATTTCAAAAGAACTTGTTCAAAAAACAAAATGAATCCCAGTTAAAGACGGACTGTAATATTTAAGACTTAAAAATAATCAAGGATTTTTGTTTTGTAGCTCGTCGTATGAATTAATTCTGTAAATATCAGTCAGTCTATTGAGAAGTACTATAATTTTAAATATCGTGTAATATAGATAAATAAAGCTGAAAGACACTTAAAATATGAAGACAAAATTGATTTCCTTGTAATAATTTAACTGGCCTACTATAAAATAATTTGTATTAAAAAAATGACTACGTTAGGTTTTCTAAGGTGTACTTTTACTTTATTATTTATACTTCTGAGATCAGAATTAGGTCCTAACAATTAATCAAGTGGTGCCTAACTCTTTTAAAATGTGTAGTCTAATTCTTTTTTAAACACAGTATATATTGTTAAGACAACTTGTGACTGCACAATTAACGCCTTGCGTTGCCTGATGATTCATCAGAAGGCCTTGTTTACGCAGACTTGAGGCCGAAGGGGCGCGGGCGGCCGCAGCGCATCCTGCTGGGCATCTGGCCCGAGGCGCACATCCAGGGCGTGATCCGCGCGGTCGTGTTCCGCGACCCGCAGCACATCAAGGAGGATCCGATGAACCTCGGATACCCTCGGCTGCAGGTCGTCTCTCCACTCAACCAGCTGCAGCAGCAGGCCAGCCTGGAGAACAAACGGGTCAGTTACAACATTTCAGTATGTCATTTTATACCGAGTGTTCCATAAGTCCAAACCCCCCCTTTTTTTAACAGATGCTGCCGGGGGAGTCTTAGCACCATCCACAGAAGTAAACTTTGATGAAATTGTTTACCCTTTCCCCCAAAGTTAGGGGTTTAGGGGTAAGTCGGAATTTATAAATAGTAACCCGTCATTTTTATGTCAATTCAGGATTGTATATATATATATAATTTAAAGACCTTATTAGTCTGACATTTTTCTCTAAACCTATGAAGCTAGGAGTAACCGAATTTCATCTTTAGTCCTATAAGAATAACATTGGGCAAACATTCATTGCCTGGATCTACAAAACTATTCAGTAAAATAAAAAATAATCTATATGTATCTACTCTTATATAATTCAGTTTTTAAACTGTTCAGCAGAAAAATCCAAAGTTATACTTGACTGATTTGATTCATTAATAGGTCTTTTGGAAGCTGCAGATTTGCAAATAATTATAAAACTATGTTTTTGTTTGGATTTATGGTAAAAAAATCATGTTTTACAGAAGAAATACATTGAAATCGGGTTTTTACTTTTTTATTTGGATGCAAATTTTGGCTGCCTTTATTGAGTATTTTTAATAAATGCTTATTATTAGTTTGTAGGAAATTTTATTTTTACTTAAGCCGCGTCCGCACTGGCCGAACATGTTCGCCGAACAAAGTTCTTCCTAACATTTGTTTGTTCGTTGCTAACATGAACAACTTTTAAGAATGTAATTCATATGGCCGGTTAATTGTTTGTTAAGAATGTTTGTTGATTTTTGTGTTCGCCGAACAAGTTCGCCACGAATGTTCGCCCAGTGCGGACGCTGCTTTAGAATATCACCATCCACTTCAGTCGATTTTCTCACGGTTTAAAAGTTATTTGCTAAAAATCTAAGCAACCTCCAAATTTGTAGTGGTGAAAAAATACTAAATTAGTGATATTATTGTTAAATTTACTTTAATTAAATCAGTTGTACTGGAATGAATTTATTAAGTACCGTAATGGGTTGTTTTAAAGCTTCAACTGTGTGTGCAAATAAAATTATGAAAGCTTGATATATTATGAAATTTTTGGTAAAATAGTAAAAACACATTTTTTCTACAAAAAATACATTGCATAGGCTACAATGTATTTCACATTTTTTATTTGGAGGTAAGTTTTGGCTGCCTTTATTGTGTATTTTCAATAAATGCATAATAGCAATTTGTAGGGAAGTTTATTCTTTTTCAGAATATCACTACACACAGTAGTCAAATTCCTCATCTTTTTAAAGTTATTTGCAAAAAAGCTAAGCAACCTCCGAAGCTACTGAGTTGGAGGTATTTTGTTTAACTTTGTACAACTAAATCTACAATTTTACTAGACCGATTTTATTAATTAGTGGATTGTTGAAAAGCTTCATCCGTGTAGATGTGCAAATAATTATGAAAATTTGATTTTTTAAATATTTTTATGTTACTGTACAAAAAGGAAAACAGTAAAACACATGTTCTCTATAAGAAATTTACCAACGGTTTTTTAAAGTTTATTATATTTGTTGACAAGTTGGCTGTCTGTTATCAGTACTTTATAGAAATGCATAATGGCAATGTGTAAATTTTGAATTATAATTTTTAAAATTATTTTCATTCAGAGTATTATTATCCACTTATAATAGGACATTTAAAAAAATCTAAAATCATTGTACCTTAAACTTGGATCCAGTTAGCTCCCATTTAAAATCATATATAGCAAGCAGATATAACCTATTTTTAAAACAGTTAGTTGTGTAATAGGTTTGCCGGTATGCATAATCTGATGATCTGGAACATGTATGAATTATTTAACAGCTGATTGTTGTATTATTATTTACTTGAGTTTCTTCGTTTACTGTTACTTACAGTTTCTTTGTGTTCCTTATGTTATGTGCGTGTTTCCTAAGTTATGCGTGCTTAATCTCTACCATTAAATTGCTAGTGAATAAAATGGTGTATGGATTTCACAACCACAAATTATCATTTTGAACTGTGAATTATTATAAGAGAAGAGATTTTATATTAGTTTTAAAATAAATCATTTTACTTGAAGACATTAAAATTGAAATTTAGCGCTAGCAAAGATCAAGGGAGATTGTTGAAAACTCATATGAAGTATTTTCAAAGAATGTTGTTTATAAAGAAATATACTGTAAATAAACATTGTTACAGGGCCTATATTTGATTTTTTAATATCTCGCTCTAATTGGAAATTAATTTTTTTCAAAACAACTTAATTCTTGAAGATAATCAAATAAGTTTTCATGTATTTTACATGAAATAAAGCATGTATGTATTATTTTTCTAGAGACCGTTGTCTTTAACCACAACAGTCTCTGTTGGTAGTGAATAATAAAAACGTCTTAAAATTAATTGTAAGAACATTTATTTCATGAAATCATCAAATTTATATATATATATTATTTATTCGTCCGTCATATTGGAGTGTATTGATGCTTGATAATTTTCATGAGCGAAATGTTCTCATAGCGTAATTTTAAGACATTTAATTCTTAGTTTTATTTATTTTACTGAATGGTTTTGAATGTGCAGGCAATACAAAGTTTGATTAGTGTTACTGGGAAGTAAAAATTAACCTCAATTGCCCCTATCTCGCTAAAAACTAGGATTGCGCTTATTAACTCAGATATTGTGTAAGGATTTTTTTAAAGTGTAAGGAATCGCCCATTTAAGCAAATAGCCCTACTTCCACAAGAAACTTTTTTTCTATCTTCCACTTCACCTCAAAGACCTGTAGGTCTTAATTTTCTCCGCAGGTTTCCTCTGAACCCATGTCATATTTTTGTGAGATAAGTGTTTCTAAGAAAAAGTTTCTGGTCTGTAGATAAATCTGAATCAAACCAGATTCAAATTGTTTTTCTTATCGGAACTGTAGAGTATGTGTGGAGGAATATTAAGATTATTCAATCACCATAAGAAATTAACTAAACAAGATATAATAAACAGAGACTGGCTTTGGAAAAGTTGACTCGATTTTTTTATTAGTAGACAGGGGCGAACCCAGGGGGGGGATAAAGGGGATATATCCCCCCCCGAAATGTTGGAGAATTAAAAAAAATATATGTTAAAAAATAAAAATAATCTATGACAAATGGTTGAAATATTATTTTCATATGCCAGACATTTATAAACAGATATAAAGGCAAACTTATATAAAAAATAATAGGGGTTTTAATTGCACAATGCAAAAAGATAAAACAGTAATATTACATCCAAAACAGGTAATTTTAGTCTTTGAAATGAAATTAATTATTTATTGCGAGTTGGCATTACTGACGGGTTCATACAAGGCTCACGTCCGGCACTGTCTAGTTCTTGCAATTTGCTCGAAGCGAGCTCTAATTCACTTGTAGTGCTGCCACCCTTAACTTATTAGTTATTTTGTGGTTTTGCCGTTTAGTTAGTCTAAACGTGTGTGTATCTTAGAGATAAAGATAACTCATATATTTTACGACTTTTAAGTAATGTATTTATTTTGGTATTTCCTATAGACTGTAGACTATCATTTACTGTATTTCATTGAATTTTGACAACTTGATTCTATTTTTTAAGAAGACACGATATATTTGCCTTGTTATGCACTGTTAAAATAATATAATACTTTTATAATGTACTATAAAATAATATATGTTTTTTTGGAAAATTTAATTTAAAATCCAACGATTTAAAAACTGTGAAAATCGGTTCATAAATAAGCGAGATAGAGCGATTTTACTGATTCTAGTCACGGTCGTACCGCTTCACTGGGATAGGTTTTGGTAGGAAATCCATTATTGGCCTGGCGCCGCGACCGCGCTTTTCGAGCGGCACCTCGCTCAAGTGCGTAATTATTTGAATTAAAATCACTCTATCTCGCTTATTTATGAACCGATTTTCACAGTTTTTACATCGTTGAATTTTAAATTAAATTTTCCAAAAATCACATAAGAACATAAATTTTTCTATCTTACGTAGTTTTTATGCAATTTAAGGGTTAAGATTTTAAACAGTCGCCATTTTGAAAATATGACCGATAAAAACTTGATTATTTTTTTCCAGCTATTTCTTTACTTAAACAAGCTGTGTACCGAATTTTAAATTATTACGTCAAGCCGTTCTTAAACTAAACATTTTAACCATTTAGCTTAAAAAATTCCAACATTTTCCGGGGGAGGCCCCCGGACCCGCCGTACCTTTCGGCAAAAAATATCCCCCCCCGAAATTGAATCCTGGGTTCGCCCCTGCAAAATAGTATGAATATTAAAGATGTAACATTTTTATACTCAACATCTTTAGATGACTCTTTTAACGGTGGAAGCTACCTATTGTTTCTTAAAGTGACTAAGAATTTACTAACAGAAAATCATCGTAATGTAACAATAGAAATGAATTTAAAACAATAACTTGTATTTTCCTTAAAGGAGTATTATTTCAACCAGTAAATTATATCTTATTTATAAACAGGGTGATTCACAAGGTTGTGTAGAAACTTTGGGAGCTGATTCTACACATAAAAATAAGCAAAAAAAAGACATATAGACATATGTCCTAAAATGCTTCGTTTTGCCGCTATCCGCCATTTTGGTTTTTAAACTTAATAATTTTTATTACTTTAATGGATTAATGTATTTACTTCATATTTTGCATGGAACTTCATTACGAAAATGTTAATTTCAGAAAAAATTATCATTTTCCGATGTGTATTTTCAAAATGGCGGCCATTTTAAACTTTTAAACTCAAATTTCTCCAAAACTGCATATTTCATTAACATTTTACAATTTACAAAAAAGTGAACAAATTCAATTATCTAACTAATTATACCAAGTTTGTAAGGGTCTGATAACATATAATGGAGTTATTGTAATTTTTCAGCAGATAAACATTGATTTTGCATTTTATCTAATGCAGGGATTCCCAACAAAATTTTTCCAAGGACCCCATCATCTAGTCATTATACAGACAAGGACCCCTACTAATTCTTAAACTTAAAGTTAATAATGTTCTCATTCCCCCTCTTAATTACAATGAGCTTAGATGCTGCAGCGCTAATGTGATACTAATAGGCCTACATATGGTGGGTACGTTTTGCCATATTTCAGTACCAAGTACCTGAAAAGAGCCAAAATAATAGTTTTTAGTTTTAATTGTTTTAGGAAATTAAGGTAGCCATTTTGAGAAAAAAGGAGGGTCTTAAAATTTGCGTTCAATTTTGTCTTGTTTAAAACATGTGGGGAAATAAGTATACAGTGAGGAGTGAGTAATATATTATAAAAGCCACGATTATTTGTGGAAAAAAAGAGTGTGTCCATCAGTACATTCAGTATCAAAGGCATTATCTTCTTCTTCATCTGTAGGCCTATCTCGTTTTAAGGATCAACTTTGCAACCAGCGATCCATTTTTAACTACCGTGTGCGTACTGTAAATTCTCACAGAAACTGCTTTATACATACGCTACAATTAAAATACTTATAATCAGGAGTGATCAAAAGTGATTGAAAGCAGTGTGAATGAAAAGTTTTCCAAGTATTCCTAACCCCAACTTTTCTATAATTCAATTAAAAATGGCCTATTAATAACAAAAACAGTGAAAAAAGATTCTGTAAACTCCATATTGTCCATACAGTGAATAGAAGTATAATATTCTGATAGGCTATCGTGTAAAACATTTCACTAGCGATGAATTAAGCCAGTATGTTACTATGTTTAGTCTGCACCCACAGGTAAAATATTGCCACCCCAAGTTGTAGGCCCTACTGATTTATCATGCTTATGTAAGCAACACAGTCTGCGATGGCATTAGTAATAGAGTACAACTAAAATGGCTGACTGTCTGCGAGTTGGCTGTCACTTTGTCGGCAGCAAGCAGGCTACTATCTCCATAGTCAATGCTACCATTCATTCTTAAGGCAGGCATAAAACAAAACTATTCGGCCATCTAGTTTCATTGACGGCGCTAGAGTGTGCTAGTGTAGGTTGATAAATAAAGTTAGATGCAAAAGTTAGCATTAGCTAAAGTGCTCAAAAAGCTGGAAAAACTGAAATCCATCACTGTTCAAATATAAATTTTTATTCCAAATTCTAACTTTATCTTGCGGACCCCTCTGGCATGGTTTGCGGACCCCTAGGGGTCCGCGGACCACCTGTTGGGAACCACTGATCTAATGCAAATTAAGGTTATCTTAATAGAAAATTCCAATAACTCCATTATTTGTTGTCAGATCCCTACACACTTGGTGTCATTGGGTAGATAATTCAATTTTACAACTTTTTGGTCTCTTCTAAAATGGCCGTCATTTTTAAAATACATATTGGAAAATAATAATTTTTTCTTGAAACTAACATTGTTGAAAATGAAGGCCCATGCTAATATATGAAGTAAATACATCAAAATCCGTTAGGGAAATAAAAATGATTAAGTGTAAAAAAATCGTGGCTAGCAGCTAAACAAAGCATTTTGGGCATATGTTTTATTTCCTGTGTAGAATCAGCTACCGAAGTTTCTGTACATCCTCATGAATCACCCTGTATTTGTGTCATAAAAGAATTTTGAGAATTTATTTGTAATCTCTGAATAAAAAACTTATTTTGTAAAATAAACTTGTACTACTGGTATTAAGGCGCAATGTTAAAAAATTCTTCTCTCTTACGAAAAGCTTTTAAAGTGTGAACCAATATCTGAAATTCATCACAATTAGTGGAAATATTTCATTTAATGACCATATTTGAATGTATTGCTGGAATAATGTATTTTGCCTTGAGTCTCACCTCGAAAAAACATGAGTACAATTCCTCAATCCTGAAATTTGAGGTGTCGGCCACCCTTTGCCTACATTAAAAATATTGGTTTGATATACTAAATAATAAATGTTAATAAGTTAAGAGAAATGATGGATGGAATGGTATGATTGCAGCAACAGCAGCAGCAGGAGCAGCAGTCGATGTACGCGTCTACGCCGTGCAGTGACGTGGTGTCGCCCAGCTCTGCGGCGTCGGCGGTGCTGGCCGTCGCACAGAACCTGCGTCAGCAGATGCTGGCAGCGGCCCACCATGGCGCAGACCCCAACTTTAGCTTCCTAGCAGCGCACTACGGCAATGGCACCGGCCTTGGCGTCCACTCGCCGCTACCCTCGCCCGTCGACAGCTCGCCGCGCAGCTCACCCCTCAACGCTGCCAACAACAATCTAGAGGTGAGAGACGGAAGCAGATCGGTCAACTTTGAGAATAATAACACATCAATGTGGTTGGGCTTGCTGCCGTCTTACTTTATTGTTTTGAAAGTTGCACTATTCTCCTATTCTAATTTAGTTAAGACTGAACTGGTTGCAGTGTGAAACTTTTAGAACAGACTTATAAAAATTGTCATAAATAAATGTAAATTCAACACACTCATTCTTAAGTTTTTCTGGATGTAAGTTTCATTGATTTCAAAATGGCTTCCATTGTCAGCAAAATGATCATCATTCCCTAAATTAAGATTTTTTTTCATTTCATTACAGATCATCAATCTAACTCTGACAATACTTTATGTCGCATTTTATCAGAGATGTTATAAAAGGCTGCATTGATTTTCAATATCAATTCTCGAACATTAATGACTTTAACTTGTAAACGTGATCTTTAACAAAGCCCTAAACTACAGCATGTTGAAAATATTCTTTAGAATAAATTATCATACTTTTTAATGTACTATTATTGTTCTTTCGTAAAGCCTGCCTTATTTTATTTTGCGATTTGAACTTTAAAGCTTTGAGTGGCAACACTGGATCAGCTTATACTGCTAAATCCTGTTGAAAAGAACCTTATGAGTTCCTCCTTGAAATGAACATTTAAAAAAGTGTCTGTGCAGATATAGATTTTATAATATGCTTCAAAGTTGACATGGTCAAATTAAAATACAATTCAATGAACGTATACTAGTCAAACATTATAGAAAAATCATATTTTGTTCTATGATTCTCTATGGTATATATCATGGTTAAAAAAGACTTCACACATCTATTAATTAAGCATGATTATTTCCCTCCTTTTTTCTCAGCTTGCGCTTGCGTACAATGTAGGAGAAATCCGCGAATGCTGTTAGAAATCTAGTGTCCTGTAAAAGAGCAGAAACCAAGTATAAATCACATTGGCTTCCAGGGCTACGCCATAACAGGTTAAAAAGTTTCAATGTCAATCTTATGGAGGAAGTTGACAGTAGTTGTTGTGATAAAATCTAGTACCTAAATCAGGAAGAACGGATGTCTTAGAAATCTAATTCTGTTCAGATCAAGTGAAAGTTTGGTCTAGGATATAATCAATATTCTCACCTGGAATCGGGACTGTTAAAAAAAAATTGACTCTAGTAAACTAGTCTAGTTTTTCTAAGAGAACTAGCAATTTAATAAAAACTTTAAAATTAAGAACACATTCAGTAAATGTGTCTTTCATTTCAGGTTGGACTCGGTATGGGCTACAAACACATGAAGTATGAGAACATCGCTCGTGCTGAACATCTCTTCCAAGATGAGATCGAAGACCTGGTGAAGAGGCCCAACCCCTCGGATACTCCTAAAGTCAAAGTGAGTATCACTTAGAATCATTGGTTGACAACTCAAAGATACTTGTCAGTTGGTGTCAGAATCACCAATAAGGGAAAGTAGATGGTTGGAATAGATATCAACCATCCAGTTTACAAATCGATAGATTAAATACGTCTTTGTCTCTCGGAAAACTTGTTATAATCAAGGAAACTTGGAAAGTTAAGCCAGACTCATTGAACAGCAAATGATTCCTGGAATCCAACCAATGACTCCTTGTCAACTACCATCAAATAGATAGATAGTTGATCCTCTTTTATCGGAAAGAAATAATATAATATTAATTATCCTTAGTTGAAAACATATAGGTTACATAAATATATAAATCCAACTGAAATAAATAACTTTTTAATCAAATAACAATATTATTATTCCAAAGTTTATTGTTTTCAACAGAAAGATTTGTATTAGTTTATAGATTTTCTAATGTTTTTGTTTTTGGGAGACATGGACAATTGATCTTTTATTGATTCAAAGGCAGTTTATTTGTCAGAAGTGAAATTTCCTTACGCATGGGACCCATGAGCTAGTTTAAAATTGATCAGCGGGCTTGAGTGATAGCACTACTCCCTGGGTACGCAGTGTCTCATGACACTGACTGACATTCTCCCTCCCCCCTCTTGCCTCCTAGTGTCCACCCCAATCTTGATTGGGTTACTCTTTCTTTTGATTGATTTAGAATAAGATTTTAGGAATTAGTAAAGAAGAGAAAAACTCAAATTTTGGAAAAACTTGAAATTGCTTTCTTTTTAATTAAAAATTTGATTCAAATCAGGTTCCTAAACTGTGAAACTTATAGGAAAACTCAAAACATAGTTTTAGGTATATTATAATGAAATTGGCTTATTAAAATGGAAACTACACAAGATTTAAGAAATATAATTATGCTTCACTCGAAATACTTGACATTTTGTGAAAAGCGAGAGTTACTCCACATGTATTGCTGAACACAAATGTGCATTTGTAATATTCAGGGTCTTGAATTCTTGACTGAATCTTTTGTTGTTTTTCTCTTGTCTTTTGTTGTCACTGAATCCAATATTAATTTATGGTGGTGTGTCAGAGTGGTCTCGAGATGGGATACAAGGCTCCAATAGTCAACGTCAACGAAAACATGAACAACATTGACATGGCCCGCGTCAATGAAGGAATAAACAATATGAACATGGCTCGCTCTACAGAAAACATGAACATGGCACGAGCAGCAGCCGAGTCCATGAACATGGCGAGAGGAAATGAGAGTCTAAACAGCATGAACATGGCTCGTACGAATGAGAACCTTAATAATATGAACTTGGCTCGAGCGGCAGAAATGAACATGGCCAGGCCCAGAGAGAGCATGAACATGTCTCGTTCAACAGAGACCATGAACATGCAACGTTCGGAAAACATGAACATGGCCCGAGCCGCTGCTGAAAACATGAACATGGCTCGAGCGACAGACAGCATGGGTTTGTCGCAAGCTGAAAATATGAACATGTCACGAGCGAATGAGAACCTCAACATGGGAAGAGCAGAGAACATCAGCAGTATGAACATGGGACGAGCGAATGAAAACATGAACAACTTGAACATGGGACGTGCGAATGAGAGCATGAACAGCATGCGAGCCGGCCATCTTTTCCAAGACGACATTGACGAGCTAGTCAAGAGACCGCAGCCCCCTGACACGCCCAAAGTCAAAGTAAGCCACCCTCGCTCTAACCTGCATGTAGCTGTTGTGGAGTATTGTAGATGTTTGCTGTCGTAGAGTTGATTACTAATAACAGTTGATGGTAGCCACTTTAATACTTGTACTCTATTTGCCTTCTAAAATTGATACCATTAAAGAGAAAGTGAAGTAATGAAGAAGTGTTATCAGTTATTTTTAGCTTCTAAAACAGTTTTGTGGTTGAAACTATTTGTTGTGTATGGATGGATGGTAATTGATTTTTATCGTGAACACTACATTTACATGGACTACAGTGATTCTAATGTGTCATATTGTCATTATGTTGGACATATGAAAATGGGGAAAAAACTGTCCGGATTTTAATATGAGAATAAAATCTAAGTTTTTGTGCATATCTCCAAACACCAAGAAAAAATTTGTAACCATTTTTTTTATCTGAAAATTTACGATGACACATATGGATACTAAAATACAATGTATTAAATCAAGAATGGAATAATATTGCAACAACTGGAATTTAACAACTTATGGAAGAAATATGTTCAACATGACGCAGGAAAGTTACATTTATTCCCTAGAGAGCAGCTTGTATTTTACTTTCTTAACCCGAGTTGCTGTAGCCCCGAATTAAACTTAAATATGAGATGATGTCCAGTATCAATGGTGATTCAACCATGGGTATGGTTCATGAACTTTTTTTCTCTGTCCTTAAAAGACCAGAACAGAAATCAAAGGATCCACATGTTGCGTCCATGAAATGTTTTCTCTAATTGGTCTGTTGTTGATAATTGATCAGTTGTTGGCAATCCAGATTAGCCTTTCTTGATCTGTTTTTATCGACCAGGCTTTTATTGATCTTCTTTTTTTTGAGAAGTCCATGTTCAATTTTTATATCCCCTTCAACTCAGGAAACCTGCTTGGAACTGAACTTGTGCTATACGCTCAGTGCTTACATACCACACAAAACAAGATCTTAATATTTTTATTTTCAGTGAAGGGGGAAAAATAAACCATGGAAATACATTAGAAATAACCTTTGAACTGGACATTTTATCTTAAAAAATGATTCAGCTTTTTTTTGACAAACCTAATAAGACAAATGCCTTTGTATAGACAACAGTGTGGATTGTTTGTATAGGTTGCTCATAATAGTTCATTATAAAATTTATGAGCGCAGATTTCTACTCAAGAACTACACGATTTTCCTTGGATCTAAAGTTGATCCTACCTAAAGTTGATATGTACCGTTGATCCTATTTCCATGCTTGTTGGAGTTACACAATGTCATTGGAGTGGAGCTAACTTAGACGGAGTCCATTGATAAATGGGCCCTTTAATTGGACAAGTGTCTCTAAATATTATAACTAGAGACAATTGGTTGAAATAGTTAACAATAAGTATGAACTAAGCTCGTGGCCTTGCCAATTGAGCAAATATACAAGCATTGTGTTCCAATTGATGCGTCTCTTCCTTCAATAACTAAATTATATCATTATTGAGGTTACCCGCCCTGCTCTTCATTAACATTGTTTGACCTCGACTGTTCAATCGGTTTTGGAACAATTGATGGAAAAGTTTTATTTAGAATTTGTATGTTTAACAATTTAGTGATTCCTGGATTTAGCTCTTAACTTTCTAAAGAAATTTAACATAGCATTGAAGCCATTTAAACTCTTTATATGACAATATAAAATTTCATCAAAGTTGTTCAGGGCAACTGACACTTAGATGGTTATTTGTTAAAAATATTGGATCAGTTTAATCTTGAGTACGTACAAAAAGTCAGCTTTTGATCCTCTGTAAAATAAGGAATGCACATTTCAGTGCATAAACCAGTTCCCACAATTCTGTTCATTAAAATAAATATAATGCATCATTTTTTGCACTTCATTGTTTTTTCATAAAAGGAGTAAAATAAAAGTGTTTAGCGCTATGAAAATGACAAAAACATTTATTATTGACACCATGAAAGCTTTAATAAGTAGGCCTACATCAATGAAGCATCCAAACGAGACAAAGTACTTAACAAATATTTGTTTTGCACACATTGAGAAAAACATTAGAATCACTCGAAAAACATAGGAAACACCTAACGAACACTAAGCTGTTTACAGTACTACATCAATTTTTAAGCAATATTTTTCTTCCCTAATTTCTCCAAACAAAATCAGCAAAAATGTAATGGAAATTAAATCAAATTTTAAAAATTGCACACCCCTAATCTTTAAGTAAAGATTGCTATGAAATTTTGTGATTGAATAGAAAATAATCCAGTTTTACCCCCACAGACTGTACAAAAATATAGAATTGGGTGATATAATAAAATTAATATATGAAAATTTCACAGTAAAATTTCATTGGTTATATTTTGTTTTTTTTTCTATCCTTTTCATGATTTATATAGGCCCATGGTCTCTAGGTCCCATTGACACGATTTGAAGAATTTAAAATAAAACTTTATGTATCACGTTGAAAAAGCATGAATTTAGAATCATTTTAGTTGGGACATTTCTAATTTTAAAAACCTTTATCATCAACCTTCTGAAAATTTGGCCATGAATGGAGGACTTGGCTTGAAACTGAAACTTGCATTCTTAGATTTTGTGTATTGCAAGAGAGATTGACCAGCTACCCTTTTGCTCAAAAATGTATTTTTAAAAGTCAAATTTATGTTTATGGAAGCTTATTTTAAAGTTAACAATAACAATTATATAATTATAAGCATATGATAGTGCTCTTTCTGATCCATGATACTGTCATTATATTTTTCAGCGCATAATTATTAATGAACCATGAGGCCGTTTCCTTGTGTAGAATCTTAGTCCTTGGTCTTTAATTTAATGCTACGTAGATATCATTAAATAGGCCTACATGAATAATATGTTCAAAATGTTCTTAAAAATACAGGTAAATCTCGTTAATCCGTATATATTTTTGCTAAACTCTTTTCCCACAATCTCTGTAAAAAGATGGAATTTACCAAAAGATAATTTTTAATTGACGAATAAAGTAAAGTTCTAAAAAATAAAAGTAAAAAACGTTCTTGGACATATATGCATTGTCAAAACATAAGTATATTAATAGACAACCTAATGATGCCTGACCGGATACAGATTTGTTCTGACTAACTACATTATGTTTGGACTACAAAGGTTTGCCTTAACTATCATAATTGATAATCATATCAAAGGGTTTTCAAATCACTCTAGCCCATTGTTGGAACCAGTTGTGACGCGTCGCCTTGTGTTGCAGGTCGGTATTGGAGTGAGCGGGATGGCGTTCCCCGCCAAGCAGGAGCCGTTCTCCCAGCCGCCCCGCCCAGACTCGCTGTTCCAAGGCGACATGGACGACCTGGTCAAGTCGCCCCCGGCCGCGCCCCCGCAGGGCCCCAAGGAGCAGCCCCTGTGTCTACAGGTGGATCAGCGCGAGTAGACATTCCACGCCCCGCCACCGATCTCTCCCCCACCCCGCCCCTTCGCTCCTACATTTGTTACAATAAGGCTTTCACTCCTTATTTATTGTATTAAATTTAACATTCTTAAACGGTTTATATAATGTAAGATAACAGGATGTTTATATACAGTTTTAAACGTATACATATCCAAAAAAGTTTATGATTTAATTTGTTACTTTGTCGGTTTACTTAACCGTAATTGTATATTGTCTCATGAACATTGGAACTTATCAAGTGCGAGACTCATTGTGTATACCATAACTTTATAGCATAATTATTCTCGACCGATATTAAGTTCTGTTGGGCAGTATGTTTGTATGGTTTATTTATTTATTGTATTTAAGTAATTTTAAGGAGTTACAAATTTTATTTATTAAAGCTAGTTTTATACCAAAATATGTTTAGTCTCTTCGGCATGCGTGGGACGCACCGGAGATTCTTGTTATCATGTAAATAGTAAATCATAGTTAATGTGTGAAAGGTCGAGCTGTAAATAGTTATTGTCGTTCGATTAAGATTATTATTGTTTTTTAATGTGTATCGACAAAATGCGGATTAAGATATTTTATTTTTTAAATGCATTTGTGATTATTTTTGCCAAAATACTACTGTTGTCAACTATAGTATTCTCGGTTTGTTTTAAAGTCGTATTTGTTAATAACTTAGTTTAGTTATTTTGTAATACGAATCCTTCTTTTGTATTATCTGTTCGCTTTAAGTTTTAAATTTTATTCGCTTTTACAATTTACATTTTTTATTTGTCAATTCCCGAGGGCATCATAGCATGTTAACATAAGCATAAATAGTATTATTTTCAACTGCCTATAGGCATCTAAGTGGAGTTATTTAAGCATGCTTTATACATATTTATTTGCCTCCTCGAATGATCCAATTTGTTGCATAGTGTTAATTTTAATTATGTTCCGAGATTTTATTAGCTCCAAGTCCAACCGGAGAGTGAATGTGTATATATATAAATAAGAATGAGATTGTACAGACGTGTTAGACTTACGAAAACAAAAACATGCTTCCTTGGACAGAATCTCACAGACAGAGAATATGAAAACGAGTCTCCAATACCGTCAATACTTGCACGATTTACAGTACGATGATTGTATTCTGTTCAACTTGTTGTTCTGCCCTATGATTTTTCTGTATTCAACATGCCGTATCAACAGTACAGTATTCCCCTAACAACATTCCATAGTAGCCACAGCACAATGTGTAGATTCATACCACGCCTCCACCCGACCGCTGCACGATCGTACGATCGTGTAATGTCACACGCTGCGACTGTGGGCAGCGGGCGGGTGCGACGCATGGTGTAGCGCAGTCCGTGTCAATGGTGTTCGTTCGGCCCTGTAGTTCGCCCTGTAAATGCCAGTTAGTCTAGTCACTATAGAGTTTTTCTCATTTAGTTCAAAAGCAAAGTGTTTCGAGGATTCGAGGGTGTATATGCCATCGTTGGACAAAAAGTTTCCTATTCGTTAGAAAAATTAAAATTATTAAAGCAGTGGCCTTGAATTGAAATACTCGGTTTTGTAGCTTTTTATCAAGTTTGTTTTGATCTAAATTTATACCATTCTTCTTGTAAATTGCCCCTAGCCCGATGGATATGAGAAAAGCAATGTCAGCATTCATCAACTAGTGCCTATTAACGGGTATGTTTTATTGTAAATTGAATTTCGACTTTTTCATGTCCATTATTCCTAGGTCTCGGCTGATTGTGTTCAAGCAAACTAGAAAAAGTGCCTTCCATTTTCTGACCGCTTTCTGCCACTGTTGCTTTTGTTCGATTTTTCTAATCTCGTTTCGACAGCAAGGAAAACTTTTGTTTTGACATAACACACTCTAAACATCTGCAGGCAACTACTGTGTTTCAGTTCTTGTTAGACAGTAAAGTAAATATTTATTGCAAATTATTGGACATATTAGACTGTACCTATTGTATAACTGTGTTAGCTGCGTATATATGATGCAATAAATTGTGTACTATGTATAAAATGCCTTATTTTTCTTCCTTGGCTTTGTTTTAAAGAAATAGTTATTTGTGCTTCTAGGGACTAAAGTACAATTTTTTCTCCCTGAAGCTGATGCAATTTTTTCTGGGCTGGTGTCGCCCAAAGGCAAAGCCGAGGGCGACAATTTCTTTCCGAGGAAACTTTTCTGCTGAGAGAGAAAAAGTACTTTAGTCCCTTGATGCACACAAAATGTTTCCTCCACCTACACGAACAACATTTAGGCCTATAACAATATGCCTACCGTATATGATTTAACTTAACCTTCATATGATCCCTTGCTCTGTCAAGCTGGATCAGTCACATCAACATAAAAAACACACAAGGTAGGCTATATCATTTTTAAAGAACACGAAAAAATGAAATAGAATTTAAGCCTACTCAAAAGTTTTACACTTAGGTTTTGGACTTCTTAGGTTAATAGCAGTGGCGGATCTAGAACATTAATAAGGGGGGGGCTAACCGGGGGGTCTGCGCCCCCCCCCCCCCCCCCCCCCCCCCCGATCGGCGGGCCAGACCGGTCGGGGGTTCGGGGGCTCTCCCCCGAGAAGTTTTTGAAATTTAAGTGTTAAAAATAGCACTTTCATGTCATTTCTTCACCCATCGCTTTGGAAAACAATACTAAATCGCCAATCAATTTTTATTACAAACAACAGTTTTTGGCCAATGTACCAACTTTCATTGTTCTTATTATCATTAATATTTAATGAGAATTTCTTTTGCATCCTGAAGTACAATGCATACACTAACCTTAAAAAATTTGGTTCGTTTTTATAGGCCTATCACTGTTGCTGTCTAAATTTTCATAATCTTTATTTCGTAATGAAATGGTACACTCTCGTGTTAACACTTTTAACTTTACTATACTAAGTCGGTAATAGGTAGGTAGGTTAATATTTTAAAATGTTATTAATACAGTACATTTCATCATGGATTAGCCACTAGATCACGTATAGGCCTGGCGCACATGTTATGTAGATCACATGTGAACTTATAGCAAAAGAGTGGTTTACAATATTTCTGCTCTGTCTAGTGATCCGGAGGGGTTATAGTTTCACTACCATGGTTTTGGGTCTTTTTGACACATTATAAAGTGTTTGCAGTTGCAATTACATTAATCCTTCAATAGTGAAGTTGTCGTAGTGTTAAAATTAAATAGAGACACAGACTCCAACAAGGACACGGTACATTTCAATGAACAAAAACTGGCCATTATGGTATAATAAAATCTCGTGCGTCGGCACCAAGTGGTGAGACTCGGCCTTTCAGACTGTTTTAATGTAGGACTACCGTTGCGGATGCTGCACTCTGGTTCATTTATTGTCGGATCAGATGTTCTAATTCTTTTGTTAACAGATGATTTCATTATTGTTACTATTTCTTAAGTTTTAAATTCAATTGCAACTCTAAAAAGTGCTTAGTTGTATTATCCATATACTTTACTTTTATTTATCTAAATATCCATAATCATCAATACAAAGTACAAAAAATTATCGTTTTTATTATAGTACCATCCTGCAATTAAGTAACTGGCTACAATGCAAAACCACATGGTAACTTGGACACTTGGTTTGTACCACAGTATCTAAGATTTCTTGGTTTGTACTTTGACCGTTGAGTCAGCTTCTTCATTATTTCTTTTTTTTAGTTTTGTAGGCCTACTTCATAAGACCATTGTTAAAAATTAACGTAACCATTGGTAAACATTATAACGAAAGAACTTAATTTTACTTACTAAGCTAACTACTTTTTGTGTTATTCGAAGTGCGGCCTTAAAAACACATCTATTAAAGACTATTTACTGAACATCGTGTGAAAATTACACGTTTCTAAGTTTTACTGTTTTTGAGTTGGGCTTGCTTAAAGTCAGCCATGTCACCGATGATCGTGGCGAACACATCTCCGCTGAGGGCTGTGACGCTGGGTTATTTATAGCAGTCTAGTCGGTCTTATGTATGACTTATCACTACCGTGTGATTTGTTTTGAGTTAGTGAAAGTATTTCTGACCTATATATCAATAACAAACATAACCTAATTGTCGCAGCACATTGTAAACTTGGCTGAGTAGGCCTACTTGTAGCAGGCCCGGTGTCAGGCCGCGAGCGGAAATGCGTTCACCGCGATCATCGGTGACATTTCTAACTTTAAGGATGTAGAACCGAAAAACCGTAAGACTTAAAAAAGTGAAATTTTACACAATGCTCAGTAAATAGCCTTCTTTCAATTTATGACGTCTTTAATAATGTAGATCAAAATAACATAAAAAATTAGCTGGCTTATGTATAACAATAGACAAAGTACCCGAAAGAAGATTTTCCTGACATGGAAACCTGTAAATATAGGCCTTATCATTTTTATCCCAGAACTGCTTTATTTGAAAAGTTTGAAGAAAATCGTTGGAGCCTTTCTCGATATCCGTGTGTGTACATACATTTAGACATAATACAAATATACCTCATCAATAATATTTGAATTTTTTACTATATGGAACATAGAGTATAAAATTCTTTAGATCGACTTTAAATTTCTCTTAGGCGAATTTTTGACCCCCAAAAGGCTTTTTTATTACTAATTTGATTTCAATTAAATTCTCAGGTTAGATTTTAAGTATTTTAAACTAGGTAATAAACTATAATCGAGCAATTATTTTCAAGTATTAAAAAAGCTTATTTTCCGGAATTTTTGACAGAACTTTAGTTGTTTAGGCTACATGGTTTGACTAATGTAGTTGCTATGATCAGTTTATTTTCCCCCATCGCAGCTGAGTTGTCGCTGTATGCTGAAAACAACATAACATAACCTTTTCTTGTTTATATTTGCTCGCCGTTATGTTACGTTTTTAAATAAAATTTAATTGATATTTTGACAGACCTGTTTGTGAAATTAAATAGATCAACACTGATGTTTACTTGTTGAAGTTATAAATTATAGTCTACCAAAAGATAGGCATGTTGATGTGGAATGAATTGCTGTCGTACGGAATTATGCGATTAACTAATTTATGGGATACAACTAATATCTATTTGGGAGAAAGATTTAAATTGAACAACTAATTAGAATGTGTTGTGCCATTGTAGCCTATGTCTCAGGTAAGAAAATATGCATTAAGTGTTAAGAAAGCGTATTTCTACAATACTTACATAAGTTGTTTTTTTTTTTTTTTTTTAATTTGCAATCATGGATTTTAAATTGTATTGTTTTTTTCGCTCTACAATCTATTTACCTTTAATATTATAAGCATAATTATTATTAAGTTACTTGCTTGTTTTGAGGTCTTAGCTAAAATCATTGTTTGTATGTATTTATTTGTAGGCTAGGCCTAGGATGTACGCCGGTTGACTTCGGACGGATAGATGACGTTCCACTCTTCACATTCGAGGAGATGGAAACCTCCGTTTTCTTCCTAAAGAGCAACAAGGCTCCTGACTCGGACGGATTCCCAGCGAGGCTTTAAAGAAAGTATTTTTAATTAATGCTGACTTGTTGTTGAGAATGTACAACACCTGTTTGGTAGAAGGGGTGTTTCCGGCTCCCTATGGAAAACCGCAAGACTTGTACTGATCAGCAAGGGCAAACGTGATCCCGAGCTGTCGTCGTCCCACATCCCACAGGCCTTTCTACACGTTGGATACGGCTGGGAAGCTGTTCGAGAAGCTGATCCGTTCCCGCCTGACCTCTGACGTGGAAGCTGCCGGGGACTCATGCCCCCGTCAGTATGGCTTCAGAAAGGGACGGTCAACGATTGACGCTATCACCGAAGTCCATGAAGAGCTGTGAAGAGAGTCGAGAGCCACAACCATTTCTCTCGCTGAGTAGTGCTTCTTGTTACGCTTATGTCAAGAATGCCTTTAACTCGGCGACGAGGTGGGTCGATATGTTGGATGCGCTTCGCAACACCTTTCGCGTTCCTGCATATCTGTTGCGACTCATTGAGGATTATCTCCGCTCTCAAAGCCTTATTTACGACACAAGGGACGGAACGTGGACGATGGAAGTCACTTCTGGTGCCGCGCAAGATTCAATACTCGGCCAGGATCTCTGGAATGTTGCTCCTGAGGTCGGAGATGCCTGAGGAAACCACTTTGGTTGGGCACGCCAATGATGTCGCAGCTCTCATTGTCGCACGCAACGTTGAGCTGGCCCAACTAAAGTTGAACCGAGTCATGCGTGTGGTCAACACATGGATGTCCGATCACGGTCTCTCGCTTGCTCTCCGTAAGACGGAGATTGTAATCCTTACGAAGAAGAGGATAGACACCGTCGTTCTGTTCCGAGTGGGAAGGGAGGTGGTCCAATAAACTCGTGCTGCTAAGTACTTCGGGATTATGGTGGACACCAAGTTAAGCTGGAGGGATCAGATCTTCCGTACGGCGAACAAGGCCGCTAAGGTAGTCACTTACCTTAGTAGGCTGATGGCCAATGTCGGGGTTCCACGATCCAGCAGAAGACGTCTGTTGATGTCCGCGGTTCAGTTCGTGCTTCTTTATATGGAGCAGAGGTGTGGGCAGACGCTCTCGATAAAGAGTAGTACAGGTTGCGACTCGCCCGGGTTCAACGTTGAGCGGCGCTCGGGGTGTGTTCCGCGTACCGGACAGTGTCCGAGCCTGCCGTCCTGGTGGTCGCCGGAGTTATCCCTATCAAGCTCTTGGCAGGAGAGAGGAAGGCAATTTATCAGAGACAAGTCGAGATTGGCAAGGACACGGCAAGAACAGCAGAACGCTCCCGAACCTTCCAGCAGTGGCAACACAGCTGGGAGCACGACACCCGAGGACGATGGACTGCGCGACTTATCAAGCACGTCCAACCATGGGTGGAACGGCGGCCAATTCTTTATTTATTGCTCGGGCGTTCCCGACGATGCGGAACACACATTCTTCCGCTGCCCCCGTTGGGAAGGGTCCCGCCTGAAGGCCACACAAATTTTTGGTGCATTTTCGGTGGACTCGGTCTGCCAAAAGATCTTGGAGGATGAGGGCAACTGGGATTGTTTATCACAGTTCGTGCGGGGCATCCTCCTGGAAAATATACATGATCTGGACCGCGAAGTGGCCCAGATCCCTTGATCGAGTGGCTGGATAAGGAGTGAGCCCCACGGGCATAAGCCAAATTTAGGCCTAGCCCTACGTAATGTGATAAACAGCTCCAGGTTAGAATCCTAAAGAGTAGAGGCGAGGTTTTTTAGTGGGAACACACGTTTTTAGGGGAGTCCCACACTACAGGTTTGCCACCTGTGAGCGTAATGCATTTTTCTTACCTCTCCCTAAAAAAAAACCCATAATAAGCGTCACCTAATAACTCAAAAAGTAAGTAAAAAATTCTTGTACGGGACGGACATCGGAGCGAATTCCTAGTATAATATAGAGTATAATAATATACTTTTTTTGTTAGTAGGGATCGAGTGCCGATATATACTATAATTAGTTTATAAGTAGCCTATTTTTGCAAAAAAATTATGATTGCTATTTGAATTAGTAATTATTTTAACGAATTTTACCTCCAGTTAAAAACTTGGTTTAAAAAAAATCTGGCTTTGATAAAAACTTGAACGTCAATTTAGACTGCTTTTCGTCGTCTTTTATTTAATCAGATTATCGTTTTCTTTAAAATGAACCAGTCTTATTTTTTCAGACATAACCTTCTTTAGAACTACTTTATTTATTATAATGAATCTTAATAATTAATTAAGTGATCTCGTTTGAATCAATAGGTAGTCATCACAAAGGGTTTATCAGACATTACACATACAGCATTGCGTTTTGCTCTGCACTGTCTGTTGTTCTTGATTTCGTGTTGTGACAGGAAAAGTTTGCGCGCTCAATGCAACCAAACATTAAATACAACATCTAGTTGTAATTTTGATTCCCCTTCGCCTCCACCACTTCCACTTAGGCCCCTATTATACATCGCATCTTTCAAGGCACGTAAAATAAGTACATTGCACTAAGTTAGATAGGAGCATTTATACCCGGCGCCTGACGGTCGTCTGTCGCGCGTCATCCAATAAATACGATTCCAGCGACACGCGGCGGGCGCAAGCCTTCGCGGTGTCGCTCGACGCGATGTAAAAGGGCCCTTAAACTTGAGGATGGAATACGTCACTCCCCATCTCCGTCTCGTAACTATACAAAGACTCGGCATACACACACAGAGGGACTCTGGAAGCCTCAGAATTGGTGCCCCACCGATTGAGATGGCGTAACAATAGAGACACTAAAATGATGGTGTCGTCTATTTGAATTACCAGAAAAGAACATTATAATATCATTTTTAAGAACAAATATTTTTAGGGGTGATGTTTTAATTTCACAGTGTGCATAACAAACACAAAGTAGTTTAAATTGAAAAATATCGGGAAAACGTGCGCTGTTTTGCCGGCGCCCCATCACCCGGCCTGCACGCGACACGGACCGGCGCCCGCTCCGGGCCGTCGCGGCGCCCCACCTTGGCCCCCAAGGGGGGGGGCTATAGCCCCCTTAGCCCCCCCTTGGATCCGCCACTGGTTAATAGCCTACCCCAGCAAAATGTAAACAAACATGTACACTGCTCATTGCTGACAGAATGGCTTAAGCTACAGCTGCTATTAGTAAACAAAGAGTAACGAAACAAACACAAGTAACAGCTGACTGTGACTCATGTTCTGTTTAATCTCTCGTTTAATGTTATTCTTATGTAACTAACTTAAGTCCCGTGGCACAAAAAAAGTTGAGTTTTCCCTAGATAGAAAAATTAAGTATTCAAGTCACATGGGGTAAAAACTAGTACTTTAGTACTCTATTCCAAGGAGTAAAATATGGCTTTAGATAGTAGGTTGAGGAAAATTATATTATTATAATAACCCACTTTTTGAACTTGATACTTTGTGGGAGGGGCCAGAAATAGTGGTGAGAAGGGTTTGTTCATCATTGCTAATATTCTATTGGCCAGGGGTGCCAATCCCCCCACTAATTACAGTACTGCAATTTGGAATTACAGTACTGTAATACAAATATCTCCTCCTACCATCACTGAATACATACATTTTCCACAAAATATTAGAGAACAAAATTTTTTAAATCAGGCTTTATTCAAGCTTATATAACATTTCCATACCTTGAACTATTATTAACAATATATTTTTACTGAAAATGACAAGGATATCATTTTTATTAGGGCCTACACGTTGATGCTATCAAACGTCAGATGATCATTGAAAGTACCATTGTAGGCAATTTTTTTTTAATCAAAATCTTACCGTCATAGAGCCGAAAAACAGTTGTTCGATTATTACATTCTCATACCTTTGTATAATCGACCAACACAAAATATAACTATTTTGACCTCAAGAAACTTAGCATGCGTTTTTGTGCAGACAAAAAAAGACGTTTCTTTAATATACTGCAACAGAGTAGCTCATTTATTCACTGTCCTCCGTCTTTGGACAGTTGATCCGAATGTTTCCAGTACATTAAAAACCATCTGCATTTGTCATCCATATACAAACGCATGCATAAAAGTCCTTAGCCAAATATGATCAAATTTTATTTTACCAGCCACAATCATTATTTTTATTGCAGTTATGAAGTAACCCCAACAAAGTAGTACCATCAATTTCATAACCATGGCTTTGACCACATGATCTATGGTCTACAAA
Source organism: Neoaliturus tenellus (assembly GCA_030545055.2). Classification (NCBI taxonomy): domain Eukaryota; kingdom Metazoa; phylum Arthropoda; class Insecta; order Hemiptera; family Cicadellidae; genus Neoaliturus; species Neoaliturus tenellus. Next base: position 239,192,291 of record CM061531.1, on the reverse strand, counting down.
CCTATTTTTTTCCTCTTTCCTCTTACAAAGCATCAAATCTATAAAAGTAGGGACTCAAATACATTTATTTGTCAAATTACTGCATGGGTTTTGACAAAACAACCTTCTGTGTGGTGTTCCCATGTCTAAAATGATTATGTTTAGGCTACGATCATGTCAGTGTTACAATTTTTTGTTTTAAAAACTCCACGGGAGCTACTGAAAATTTTCCTCATTTCTCTTACTGCTTTCTGTGGACAACATTGAATACCCCACTTTTACCCCAGAGGCTAAGCTATGATCAAAATTATTTCCAAAATTAAAATTAATGATGAAGAGGCACCTTAACCTAGCTACAAAAACACGTCATTCAATAATTTTTATTTACTTATTGGTTTATTTACTTATTTATATTTTACAAAATATTTGTTACATTTCATAGACCATGACATATTTTTTGTATCAGACGAGGATCAAGTTAAAGAATAAAGTTTTGTAAAATACATCTTATTCTTTTTAATGGTACTTTTTTATGCAAATTTGTTCATAAGTAATTACTAAAACACATTTGAGGAAAATTACTATAAGATTTATAAAACTGACAGATATGTTTTGCCATGTTGCGGTACCATTCTGTATAAATCCCCCCTAAAAATTATTGTGGAGAGTAGGAATCCCAGCTTAACTAACTTTTAATATGGTTGTTCCGTGTCAATGGGAGGGATATTTACCTCTAAAAACTTTTCCCAAAAATAGCAATTTTGAGGGGGGAAAAGTTGGGAAAATTAGGTCAGGTCTTTTATGGGAAGGTTTGTTGTGTACAGTGATTTTAACACTTTTGCATTGTTGAATAATTATCAAGTGTAATGTTTCATTCGCCACATCCGTTATTTTAGTATAAGTTATGTGTTATTTGTTTAATATCGTTATTAGATTTAATTCAATGAGTAGCTAATGGAGACCAGATGGTAATTCAGTATTAAACCAAGATGATTTTATGCGTTATCACTTTGTTTGCTAATATTAGTATATAAGAATATCTCACCTTATCACCCCTTAGGACATAATTATCATAATATCAATAATTTATTATTTTATCCGAAATACATTTAAAATATAATCAAATAATTTTAAATTAAAGAAATATCCCAATAAAATGCCCACTAGCCTAAGTAGTTATTTATTGTGTAAAAGAGTTGCAATACAAATTAAAACATTTTATATAATATACATATATATTCAAAACCAAATTTACCAATTAATCAAAATCACATTACCCAGTGTTGTGCTAAGTGTTTGTGCTTCAAGATGCGTGAACCCCTAACAGTCAACAATGAAGAACATGTGTGAACCCCAGAGAGACACCACTGACCTTTCTTCTTGATCCAGCTTCCCTAGTGTTAGCATCTAAATTTTATAAGGACACAGTTCCTCCATTTTAATAAATTCCCCAGTCTGGACTAGAGCTTTTATTCTAGTTCCAAATAATAGGGACATTGCCCAAACAGTACCAATTTAAATTCAATCCCATTTTAAATTTATTTATTCCCAAAAATATAGTACTGGGCGAAGAATCATTGAAGCAGATTTGGTAAGATCCACCCATACATCCATCAATACCCAAGATAGTGACAAGAAGACAATAGACTTGAACTGTATTTTATCCCTAACATTTGTGAACAATTAACATTCTTTTAAAGATTCAAAATTTATCCATGATATTAATTTCTATTTCCAAATTGAATATAAAAATTGAGTTTGCTTGTCAGCACGAGTTCCCCTCCCTGAGAAAGAGTCTGAATGTATTCCATTGTTAAACCCAGCTGATAGACATTTAACTATAATTGTGAAGCAAGAGATATAAGGACTGAAATTACCCACATCATTTTGTATCCATTATAATCTATAAATAATTAAGCATAAATTCAAATTTAAATTAGAATTGTATTTCAGATAGGTAATAAATTTAAATTGTTGTAACAAAATAGTCTTATTATTTCATAGGCCTAGATAGTATAACTTATTAGCCTAGATTAGCTTACCCATCAAGTTGACCTGGAAATAGCACGATACAGATAAAAACAGATAGATATATATAAACACCACTACTAATCAAGAGACAGAATAATATTTATCAAATCTTTTATTAAGTATATCCATTATTCTAAGATATTTTTCGTTATAAACAAACACTTTTCTAACGTTAAGAGCAGCCAACATGGCGATCCCCTTCAGAAGAACAATACGAACTATCGCATCGCAATAACATAGACCGACAGTGTGTGTACAATTGCAAAATGGCGCCCAACGTACTGGCAAGCAACCTCAATTAAAATAGATATTGCAACTCTTAAATAAGTAGGTTAGCTTAAGTAATCTAAGTAAGAATATTAGTCATTAAGAAATCCACATCCCACTACAATTTTTATTCCCCAAATTCCGTAAATAATTAATGCAAAACTCTTATAATTTACGTAAGCCTAAACGTTATCCGATTACGATGAGTTCGATAGATCGACCGGATGATCACCGTTGCATAGCGACAGAAACTAGCCGTGACGTCACTCCTACCAGCCAATCAACGACGACCGTTCCTTCAGACTCCTGTGTCGACAATCAGCTGTCGATCGACACGCTGCAAGTGTGCCAACCCAACAAAAATGGATTTCCCGCGGACGCAAATCAGTCAGAGAAACCGAGCGGACCCGACGAGAACGTCGAATTCAACATGACGCCGGCACGCACAGCGAACACACACGCCACATCGAGCGACACAAGTGACCATAATATTTCATCTCCCTCACAAAACAGTAAAACACAGACAGAACAAATAAATCATGACACTAATACACAACCTGATTTCAACACCATCCTCACCTACCTACAACAATTGAATTTAAAAATGGACGAAACTAAATCAGAATTAAATAATAAAATGGAAGAAACTAAATCCAAAATGGACGAAACTAGATTTGAACTAAATGCAAAGTTCGAAGAGACTAATGCAAAATTGGATGAGACGGATGCCAAACTAAGTAACGAAATTAAAACTTGCTACAACATGCTCCAAAACCAAATCCAAGATATTAGAACCACTCAAGATGAACTTCGCTACGAATTAGACGAATTAAAATCGACTCAATTGGAACAAACCAACAGCATTGTACAATTTCAAACAAATGTCATTGACCAGATCGATAATTCACGACGGGAAATCGAAAATTTTGTGGACACCAACCTAACCAAACATAAAATGTCAATTGAAAGCGAGGTCGCCAAACAACAAAAGAATATTTTGGATAATGTAAATAAAAAATTAGAACAGCATGAGTTTACGGTAGGACAAGATATAAAATCACTATCCGACACCATCAACAAATGTGAGAGCGATGTAAAGAACCTTAAATCAGCCACACAGAATCAGACCAACTTGAGCGGACCTATTCACATAGTGTGTAACGGGAGCGAATGGACAGAACGCCATATACCAAAATTTAGTGGACGAGCAGGAAACCCTAACGAGTTTCTCAAGAGATTAAAAAGGTATTATGAGAAGAGTTTACAAAGACAACCGAACAATGACCCGATCGAGCATCTAAAGGACACTTTGGAGATTAGTTTTGAGGGACCAGCATCACGATGGCTACAATTAATCAAAGATAACATCAAAAGTTGGGGACAATTTGCAGAAGAATTTACTAATAAATACTGGAGTCGTGAGGTACAGCGAGGCATTCGGACAAAGATCGAAGCAGAAAAATACCGAAGCAACGGGACACTAAGTAGAGCAGAATACTTTACCGAGCGTGTATTATTATTGCAATCAATCACACCGCCATTAACAGAAGAAGAAATCGTCACTATATTAGCCGAAAATTTTGACCAAATAACCCAAGACAGTCGTTGTACAGAATATCACCTCAATCAAGGCTTTTGAACAACTATTACAACGAGAAGACATAAGAGATGGACCAAAGTGGTCAAGACAAAATAACCACCAGATACAAAATTCCAACACTCGACCCAACAGTCCCAACAACCACAATCATCGTCAAAATTCACATGCTCCAAACATAAACCATCATGCGTACCAACCAAAGGCCCCATACACAAACCAACCATATCAAAACATTCGATATCAAGGGACGCATAACCAGAATCAACCTAATCAACCACCATACAAGTACAACAACAATAGGCCACGCCATGAATACAAACCATACGATCGAGACACATACCAATCCAGGCAGAATAATCACCACAGAAACGACCGATCGTATCCAACGAAAGAACAATCCCAAGTATGCACTATGATAAGACAGACTGATGGTAATACACACTACCCTACTCAAAACCAACACCCTACAAACAATAGCGGCCTATCCCAAGACAACCAGGGAAACGGCACCCCGCTGTAATTGCCCACCGAGGAGCGACCGCAACCAAAGATAACATTGCAACTACAGCGCTAGATCCTCATATCCTCGGAATAAATTCAACAGACCTTATTTATAATTTTCATGTAAATAATATCATGTGTGATAAAGAATTCTTGTTAGATGAATCATCAGATAATAATGAAACAAATTTAACACCAACTCAAATAAATTGTCCAGAAATAAATATAACCATCAATAACATTAAAACTAACGCATTAATTGACTCCGGTTCTTCTATCACCTGCTTATCAGAAAATTGGTTCAAAGAAAACCAACAATTACTTAAACCTTATGAAGAATTTCCCCTTACCAACACAGTAATAAAGACTGCTACAGGAGACAAATCAAAACGTGTTTCAAGAATAATTTATATTCCCGTAACTATTGAAGGACACACTATACAAATACAGTTCCTTATTGTGCCTAACCTCATCAAACCCGTAATTTTCGGAATAGATACACTAGTTGCTACGAAGATGGAGATAAATTTTAATGATAGTGAATTGAATATGATAATAAATAATAATAAAATAACATTGAAGTTCAGTATGAGTATTAACGAAGGACAATTATGTCAGATTACTATTGATGATTGCCAAAGGCTAAATAATAATTATAATGATCTGATGTCGAGTGACAATAATGATTATGCAACTTGTGATGAATATTACGACATAGGCAGCTTTGATGAGACTAAACACGATACAACGGGAGAAGAGACACTTTTGACGAAAGAAGAAATTAATAACGCATTAACCTCTAACACATACATCAGCAGTAATGAGAAGGAGTTATTAAGTAATTTGTTGCTAAAATACAACCACATATTTTCGGAAAGCCAGGCTTATGTAATATTTAACACACACAGGCTTATGTGTATTTAACACACACGAATTAAAAGTAGAAAACCCACAAAGTTTTAAATCAACTACATATCCCATACCACATTTCAGCATTGAGGAAATATTTAGAACCACAACAAGATATTGATGAAGAGGAATCAACACCCGACGAGGACATTGACAACGCTCCAATACCTGCATAAGTGACGAAAGATTTGTGTAATAAACAATATACTATAAACAATTATATCTAATTCATGAGAAGATCGAGGGGATCAAGAAACAAATAAATGCCACAAACTATAAAAAAAACCTTTACAGTGAGTGCGAATTAGAATGAATCTACGAGTTTAAGATAGACAGTGGTAGTTTAGTACATTCAATTAGTAACAATTGTTTTCATGTGTTAACGTAGAATTTAAGTATCATATCACCAGATTTTCACACATTTAATGTATATCATACTAGCTTTAAGAATCATTCATACTAAATATTTCATGTGTCTCATTCAACATTAATCGAAATTTGTCTGTCATTTCATTCCATACAAATTTCTGAGGGGATAATTGTAATGTTTCATTCGCCACATCCGTTATTTTAGTATAAGTTATGTGTTATTTGTTTAATATCGTTATTAGATTTAATTCAATGAGTAGCTAATGGAGACCAGATGGTAATTCAGTATTAAACCAAGATGATTTTATGCGTTATCACTTTGTTTGCTAATATTAGTATATAAGAATATCTCACCTTATCACCCCTTAGGACATAATTATCATAATATCAATAATTTATTATTTTATCCGAAATACATTTAAAATATAATCAAATAATTTTAAATTAAAGAAATATCCCAATAAAATGCCCACTAGCCTAAGTAGTTATTTATTGTGTAAAAGAGTTGCAATACAAATTAAAACATTTTATATAATATACATATATATTCAAAACCAAATTTACCAATTAATCAAAATCACATTACCCAGTGTTGTGCTAAGTGTTTGTGCTTCAAGATGCGTGAACCCCTAACAGTCAACAATGAAGAACATGTGTGAACCCCAGAGAGACACCACTGACCTTTCTTCTTGATCCAGCTTCCCTAGTGTTAGCATCTAAATTTTATAAGGACACAGTTCCTCCATTTTAATAAATTCCCCAGTCTGGACTAGAGCTTTTATTCTAGTTCCAAATAATAGGGACATTGCCCAAACAGTACCAATTTAAATTCAATCCCATTTTAAATTTATTTATTCCCAAAAATATAGTACTGGGCGAAGAATCATTGAAGCAGATTTGGTAAGATCCACCCATACATCCATCAATACCCAAGATAGTGACAAGAAGACAATAGACTTGAACTGTATTTTATCCCTAACATTTGTGAACAATTAACATTCTTTTAAAGATTCAAAATTTATCCATGATATTAATTTCTATTTCCAAATTGAATATAAAAATTGAGTTTGCTTGTCAGCACGAGTTCCCCTCCCTGAGAAAGAGTCTGAATGTATTCCATTGTTAAACCCAGCTGATAGACATTTAACTATAATTGTGAAGCAAGAGATATAAGGACTGAAATTACCCACATCATTTTGTATCCATTATAATCTATAAATAATTAAGCATAAATTCAAATTTAAATTAGAATTGTATTTCAGATAGGTAATAAATTTAAATTGTTGTAACAAAATAGTCTTATTATTTCATAGGCCTAGATAGTATAACTTATTAGCCTAGATTAGCTTACCCATCAAGTTGACCTGGAAATAGCACGATACAGATAAAAACAGATAGATATATATAAACACCACTACTAATCAAGAGACAGAATAATATTTATCAAATCTTTTATTAAGTATATCCATTATTCTAAGATATTTTTCGTTATAAACAAACACTTTTCTAACGTTAAGAGCAGCCAACATGGCGATCCCCTTCAGAAGAACAATACGAACTATCGCATCGCAATAACATAGACCGACAGTGTGTGTACAATTGCACAAGATCCCCCCAATTGGAGGAATTAAAAAACTATAGTGGCGGAAAAAGAAAACACAAGGTAGGTTAGGGCCAGTCACAGGCCCTGTACATCACATCGATAGTCATGCATCGGTAGCATCCAATTCGAAATAAATGGATCGCACATCACAAATAACAATAACATAAAATAATGAAGGCATTAATCATAATAACAGTTATACAGTCATGTGGATGATTTATTAAAATTAGTTAACTATAAACTGAACAATAAACTAATAAACAAAATTTGTATTTTTCATGCAAACACAAAATAGTTTTTGGATTTTTTATGAACATTAAAAATCCCCCAACAAATTTTATGATGCCATTGATGTCATCGTCCTCCTCTGTTGGCACCCCTGCTATTGCCTGAAGCCTGACGTACTTTGTCAACCTCTCTTACATATAGTTAATTTAAGTATCTCAACTGACATTTTCCCAAATATGATTTAAATTAGCAAAATTGGGGACTTTGTACAAACATAAAAATAATTTCTGTCCAATCTCGTTGCTCAGTGTTTGTAATAAAATAATTGAAAAAATAGTAAAAGATCAATTAGTACTTTGTTTTCAAATTAACAATATTCTAAGTGAGCGTCAGTATATTTTTCGGCAGGATAAAAGTGTATCGGATGCATTACTTGATTTGATATTAATAAAGAATTATTTAGTTCAATTTATCACAAACAACATCCAATGCTAATATTTCTTTACCTTAAAAAGCCTTTGATTCCGTAGATTGCTTAGAACTATTCAAGAAACCTGAAGCAGTTGGAATTTGAGGCAGTGCCCTCAGTTGGCTCATAAGTTATCTTTCCAACAGATCCCAGTATGTTTCTATGTATGGGTTTAATAGTGATACAATGCCTGTAGGCTGTAGGCTATGGAATGGTCCAAGTTACCAAACAACTTAGCAATATTTACCAATATTGCTTAGTTAGCAATATTTTTGTTATCTTGGGCCAGTATTATTTTTATTTTATATAAATAATATTTCAAAGTTAAATGTATTCGGTAAACTATTTTTGTTCACGGATGATACCCTCATTTTCCTTCAGGGAAAGACTTGGTCTGAAGTATATGAAAAAGCCTTACATGATCTTTCAGTAGTTAAAAATGGTTAGATCAAAATATTCTTTCTTTAAACTTAAACATTTCAAAAGCAATATTTTTTCAATATCTATTAGTAATTACGCTGACTATGATTTGCCAGATCTCATAATTCACTTTTGTAATAATTTTCAAAACATAAATTGCATAACTATGTGAAAGTATTGAGAAGCTTAACTCATACAACTACTTGGGGGTTATTTTTTATAGTCTTTTAAAATGAGTTAAATCATGTTCAATTTATTAAGAACAAGGTCAGAAAACGTGACAATTGAGTGGGATACTATCAGAGAAATAAATCAAAATGGTTTATTTTGCGTATGTCCAATCACTTGTATCCATTGGAATTGTAGCATGTTGTTGTAGGGGGTTGCTTAAAAAGTATCCTTGAACCACTGAATATTGCTCAAAAATCAATTTTAAAAGTAGGTTGTGGTAAAATCAAAAGATTCCCTTCTGGTGCTCTTACTGATGGTCGATAACTTACAATTACCCGCCCTAACCGTGCCGCCCCAATCGCATGAAACTTTAATGGAAGTAGTGTATCTTTATATTAAGTAGTTTTAAAATCTAAAGGGCATGCCTTATAGCACTTTAAAAAGAGGGCACCTACAAGCTTAGGAGGGCGCCTACATTACAAGGAAGGCACCATATCTTGGAAAGGCGCTATAAAGTCTTTAAGGGATGCTTCCATGTATCTAAATAAAAGTTTCAAAACAGACAAACTAGACCATTGATCTGATCTCTTACCTTATTAAAGATAAATTGTTTGAGGAAAAACTATTCATTTACACTATTAAAATTGCCGTTTTTCCTCTTTTAAATTTGGTTTTTCAAGCGCCCACCCTCGAATGAATCCCCGAAAATTTGCTCCTATCAATGATTTTTACAGGGATGATTTTTATGACATTTTATCGTCTTTTCTGAGTGATTCCCAGTGACTCCAAGGTACTGTGGGTGGTCTTATGATTTAGCTCAACACCATTGAATACAATTTTAAGCTTTTGTTTGGCCAGCAGTCTATTATTCAAGTGGAAGCAAGATACCTCAGGCCACCATTCAAGTGGAAGCAAGATACCTCACTTTTTGTTGGGTTTGGATTTAGCTTCCAGGCTTCAAAGTATTCAACGAGGGTCGTGAGGTCATTTGTTAGTGTTTCCTCAGCTTGTTAATGTTGGTAATAAACACGTTCTTCTGTCATTGAGTAAAACTATGATACCCGCACACCGCAACATGGGTAAATTTGATTGCCCACGTCGCAGTGAGGGTATTTGTAGTTTGTGCAAAAGCCAAATAGGGTTTCTCACGGGCCAGACATGCAGGACAAGACATGTTAGTGGTGTTTCACCTACTTAAATAAACGGTATCAGTTAACTGACACATACTTTCTCCCAACAATATAAAAAAAAAGATTTAAAAGATTCAAACATTAATGTCTTCATGACTCAGTCTGATAGCTAAAAGCTGAGCAGCGCTCATTTAACCCTACGCGCGTCTGTGACTTTTAACAACGTACTGCGTTTACCGCTAAACGAAAAATTGAATTTTCTCCGCAACCACTTGACATAGAGCAAAAATTTAAAATACTGGATTATTTAGTTTTTTGAGCTTGATTTAATGGTGACAAGTAAAATTTATTTCAAAATAACAACTATTTTGAAAATCCAAAAAATTGATTTTTGAAACACTTATTATGCCATGACTTTTGAACGCGCATTTTCTCGGAGATGCGGGTGGTGTCATTTTATTCACCATTTTAAGCTTAATAAACCACAAAATTTTAATCAAAATCGTTAGAGCCGTTTTTGAGAAATTTTGATTTTTCACGATTTTTGAGGGTTTTTGGGGGTAAAATACCTTTAAAAATAAAAAATTCAAAAAAATGAAAAAAACGCCTGGAATTATCGTAAGTTTGGACCTACATACCAAATTTCACCAAAATCGGACCATTGGGGCATTCTCTAGCTCTGTTTACATCCAGACACACACACGGACACACACACACACACATACACACAGACATCACTCTGAAAACCACTTTTTTGGACTCGGGAGGCACCAAAATGGATAAATCCACAAACAACTCAAATTCGAAAATTTTGACGAAAACAATACTTTCTCCATATACTATGGTATAGAGGGAGAAAGTAAAAGTGGTGTTTCACCTTGGATTTAAAAGCGTCAAAGCTATTTTTTCAACTGGCATCCTGTTGTAGACATAAGCAAACATGGTAAGGGCCTTTCTCATAGCTACTGCTATTATGACCAACAACACTCAACATATTTATTGATCTTGTTGGCTAGTCGTGAAACTGTCCATTTTTTACAAAAACTGGCCAATGTCTTAACAAAAATACAGGCCTCGTAGCCCACAAGTCCTAACATATGTCATAACATTCAAACAATGGTCTACGTGAATCGGTTTTTCGTAACCCACCCATCGTTCGAAGGCACCACTTTTGTAGCATAAATACCCTCTAAAAATTGCTTATACTTGAGAAACCCCAAAAAATTGTCCCATATCTCAAGACAGATTCTACGTGTGAGAAGTATACTGCACGTAAAACAGCAAGGCTACAACTTTTTGTGAGGCGACTGAGAGCATAGCACATAGTTTGAATTATTTTACAGACATAGTCTGCATGACTCCAATTTAGATTTCAACATGCAATAAAATCAATAAGAGTCATGTTATGGCTGTGGTGATAAACAAGAAGATGTAAACTACGCGATTGGGACAAAGCACAAAGTTATTCTCACTACTGATCAGGGCCGGATTTAGAAATATGCCGCCAGTAGGCTATCCGTTTTCTGCCGCCCCCCCCCCCTCCACCACACAAATAGCGACAGACTCATTCATAGTTTTTATTGTCACTTATGTAGGGGCGTATACATCTTAAAATACGCACTAGTTTAATTTGATGTCCCAATATTAAAGTATCCAAATTATCAATTGCTTTTATGAACTGTATATTCATTAAGGTTCCACGCGGTCTACCTGAGCCCGAACAACAATGCCGAATCGCCTCGCGGCCTTAGCGCTAGGCGAGTTAATTAGTTATTTTTAAAACACGATTCCCGTAAACCTCTGCATTTATAAAACTCGCCTATCGCTAAGGCGGCGGCCGCGAGGCGGCATTCGGGCTGGGGTAGACCGGAGCCTTAATTGAATACTTTAACGCCACTTTAATCTGGATTCTGATGTTGGTTGTAGTTTAATTGTTTGGCTGAAAAGCTCCGCCTGCCAAGTAGTGCGTCAATTTTTCGTCCCTTCATAAAAAAATCATATTTTTCATGGGGGAGGTCATTATAAAATCAAAACCATACGTTTGTTGTCATTATTTTGTGGTCATCTTGGTCAATCTATTCGTAAAATCAAAAAGGAAATAACTAGTTGCGAATCTAAACACTGGGAGCGCTAGTGTAGTTCCCTCTTTCTGGGCCTTATACAAACTGTGAGTGTCGTTACAACGATTGTCCTACATGAAAAAGGTGTTACAAGATTATGTAGAGTGAATTCGTATAAAAAGAATAAACATATTTCCACTTCCTCAAATTAATACACTTTAAACAAGAAAAATGGGTCTAAAGAAGTCCCTGCTATTAAAGTAGTAGGCCTAAAACTATTTACAATATTTAGTAAATCGAGAAAGTGCCGCCCCTGAAATTTTGCCGCTATAGGCTCCAGCCTTTTCAGCCTATTTAGAAATACAGCCCTGCTACAGATCTACCGGATGATCAACTTAACATCCGCAAGGAAACCATGTTGTCATTCAGATCAAAACAGGGGTTCATAAGATGTAATTCTACAAAGAACTATGTGTGCGTAAATTTTGTAAATGTGTAAAATCAAACATTAAGTGCAATTCCAAATGTCATGGAAGCACTTTGTGTTAGTTTTATAATGTTTATAGCATACCATTCTAAATAATACTAATAATGATATTTTCACAAATTGCTCAGTACTACAGAAGTGTGGCTACCACAAGTATTTGCTTAAAAGTATTGTCTGTATTTGCTTAAAGACTGTTTCTTTAACTGTCACTTTATTTGATCACATGTTTAATGTTTATGTTTACTTTTTTCTTCTAAGCTTTGTTGATTCTGTCTTTAATACAACTTGTTTCAATCTCTGACTTATTTATTAATATTATGTTGAACTTGTACATGGCCATTATTTTAGTACATTGGTGACCCCATAAGAAACTAATTTTGAATATGATTATATTTTGATTGCTGAATTTTTTTGTTTGTTTGTGGAAATAATATAATGAGTACTCAAGAAGAATCTCTACCTGGTACATCAGACAAAACGCATATATCACCGGTTTTATTGAAAATTCCACCATTTTGGGCTAAAAACGTTTTGTTGTGGTTTCACCAAATTGAATGCCAATTTTCTCTACATGGAATCTCCAAAGAAATTACGAAATACAACTATGTAATGGGCTCGCTAGACACTGAAGTAGCAAGTAAACTTACAGACTTTATCGCCAAACCTTTATCTTCGACTCCCTACTCCGACTTAAAGAAGAGGATATGTGCCGAATATGAGATCTCGGAACACATCAAACTGAAGCAACTGACAACTGAAGTTTGCCTCGGAGATAACAAACCATCGACTCTTCTGCGTGAGATGAGGACATTGGCAGGCACTCAGGTAACTGACAATTTCTTAAAAGTGATTTTTTTGCAACGTTTACCTAACCACATTCGTACTGCATTGGCAGCATCTCAAACTGATTCACTAGATGATTTAACTAAGATTGGAGACCAAATAGCTGAAGTTTCAACTGCTGATACTTATGTTTGTGCTCATGGGGCTGGTGCTCAATCACCTGACCGCATAGCACTCTTAGAAAAACAGGTAAATGATCTAGCTCAATCAATTGATGGTCTGATTAAGTTAAGCAAACAGAATGTACCTGCAACACCAAAACAAGGGAATCTTTCAAAAGGGAAGGTGTCTAATCAAAGTGAAATGTGCTGGTATCACTACAAATTTGGTAAGAATGCGAAGAAATGTATTCAACCATGTTTGTTCTCACCAAACAGGCATTACCAACAGGAAAACCTCCTGCCCCGTCATTGAATGCGGCTAATGATGACAGGGGCTTTAAATCCTGCCGCCTTTTTGTCACCAACTTGCTTTGTGGTCAGAAGTTTCTTGTGGATTCAGGTGCAGACATATCCGTCCTACCTCCAGCTACCAAAGATAAACTCACCGTAAGTAACAGACAGTTATATGCTGCGAATGGTTCTGTAATTAAAACATATGGGGAACGTAATATTAAACTTGATCTCGGTTTGAAAAGGAAATTTTCCTGGTCTTTCATAATTGCTAATGTGACCCAACCGATAATTGGAGCTGATTTTTTATCACATTTTGGTTTACTAGTTGATATTAAAAACCAAAGGTTAATAGATACTAGAACTCAATTGTCTGTGATAGGATTTCAAAACCACTCATCCCAACAATCTGTTTTAGTTCTTGATCCAAACGGGAAGTATTCCAAACTTATCTCTCAATATCCTAATTTACTTAAAGAAACCCCTGACTTCCATGTCTCTCAGGACACAGTCTTTCACTCAATCCAGACAACAGGCCAACCTGTGACCTCGAGAGCTAGGCGTTTATCTCCTGAAAAACTTGCATTAGCAAAGGCCGAGTTTCACAAAATGGTTGATCTAGGTATTTGTAGACCTTCAAAAAGCTGTTGGTCTAGTCCACTTCACATGGTACCAAAAAGTGATGGTTCATGGAGACCGTGTGGGGATTACCGTGCCCTTAATGCTAAAACAGTTCCTGACAGATATCCAATTCCTTATTTGCAAGATTTTAATGGCCAATTAAATGGGAAAACTATATTTTCTAAAATTGATCTTGTCCGAGCTTTTCATCACATTCCTATAGCCCATGAAGACATACAAAAAACCGCTGTCATAACACCGTTTGGTTTATTTGAATTTCTTAAAATGCCATTTGGGTTAAGAAATGCAGCCCAAACCTTTCAACGGTACATTAATTCCCTTCTGCAAGATTTGGATTTCACCTTTTAGAGCTACTTAGATGATATTCTGGTTGCATCTTCCTCAGAGGATGAGCACATTACTCACTTGAAAAGGGTTTTTGACAAGCTTAATGAACATCATATCAACATCAATATATCAAAAAGTGTATTTGGAATGAGTGAAATTCCATTCCTTGGTTATTTGGTTTCACAAAATGGAATATTGCCCCTACCTGACAAGGTTGATGCTATTGTAAGCTATAAACTCCCTGAAACTGTTCTTGAACTACGTCGATTCCTAGGTCTTATAAATTTCTACAGGCGATCACTTCCAAATGCTGCTGCTACTCAACAAAAACTTTTTGATTTGTGCAAAGGTACTATTAAACATGAAGGACGTTTTTCTCACATTAACGTTGACTTAGTTGGGCCCTTGGTTCCTTCTCAAGGATTTTCATACATGCTGACCATCATAGACCGCTTTACCCGTTGGGTTGAGGCAACACCTATCAGAGACATTACTGCAGAAACAGTAGCTGAAGCACTTCTTTCCACATGGATATCACGATTTGGGGTTCCTCAATTCATCACAACAGATAGAGGAAGACAGTTTGATTGCAACCTCTTCCGGGAATTAACCAAACATCTTGGTATCCATCACATCAAAACTACAGCGTATCATCCTGCAGCTAATGGTAAAATAGAAAGATGGCACCGACACTTGAAATCTGCCTTAACTGCCCAACTTTCATCTGACTGGACACGGTGCTTCTTGGATTGAGGTCATATATTATTCCGGATTACAATGTTACGTCTGCGGAGATGACATTTGGTCAGTCCATCAGGTTACCTTGCGATCTTTTTCAAGCCACGCAGGACACCTATGATGTTCCACACCTTGTTCATGATTTAAAAAGAAAAATGAAAGAACTCAAACCAATAGAAGCCAAATACCATACATCTAAGAACATATTTATTCATCCAGATCTCCGGACATCTAATCACGTTTTTGTGCGAAATGACGCAGTAAGAAAACCATTACAACCAGTCTATAACGGTCCATACCTAGTGGTTTCACGGTCAGACAAGTGGTTTGCTGTTGAGACTCCGACAGGCACGAAAAATATCTCCATTGACCGACTTAAACCAGCTTTTCTTCTCAACGACTCGACTACTGAAAGACTAGAACACAAACGTGACCGATCAAAGTCTCCTAGAAGAATGGATGTACCACCTCAAAAAACTTTGGTGTTCACACGATCCGGACGCGCAGTCAATCCCCCGGTTCGTCTGGCTTCTCGCTAACACTAAGGGGGGAATATATGTGGCTACCACAAGTATTTGCTTAAAAGTATTGTCTGTATTTGCTTAAAGACTGTTTCTTTAACTGTCACTTTATTTGATCACATGTTTAATGTTTATGTTTACTTTTTTCTTCTAAGCTTTGTTGATTCTGTCTTTAATACAACTTGTTTCAATCTCTGACTTATTTATTAATATTATGTTGAACTTGTACATGGCCATTATTTTAGTACAGAAGTATAAAACGAGAGAGTATAACTAAACTGGTAAGTTCTGTGTTGCACTTCTCTTTTGCCCAGTTCAAGTAGAGCATGGTTAGTGGCAGCACAGTTCAGAATAGGTCGGTAATGCAGTATTGCCTTTGTTGTGGACGAACTTTTTCAAGAATATGTCCCATATGTGGCTTGATAGGAAAACTCCGGACTTCTAGCAATGTACTCTCAAAGGCAGAATTGTGTTTTTCCTTGCTTTTTGTCATGACTGTATGGATAGCAATGGGCAATGAGAAATGGGTGCAATTAAAATAACAGAAAAACTTGTTGCCATTTTTGTAGTCATAGAAATTTAATCCAATGACTAATCTATACTTATTTAATACGCTAAGGGTTTTTTTTGTCTTGAGAACTCCTGCTACAATTTTCAACCGATTTTCAAGTTTTTGGTGTCGTTGGATAGGGCTTGGTCTGAAGTTGTTTCTGCCAAAAACTGATTTGAATCGGACTGAAAATAAAGACGCTACCCGCCATTAAAATCTCAAAATTTCCCATTTAAATAACATTGGGATTGAATGAAGCATTTTAAACATCTGTTAATAATCAGCTGTAAATACATGTAGTTTCGGTGATTAAAGATATTCACAATATTGGATTAGTCGGATGTGATTGATTTAGAGCTAAAAGTAACATTTGTATTGTATTAAACAAATTGCTCGATTTCGAGCACCAGTATACTAGTAACACTTATTTGCATAAATTCTGTTAAAACAATACCAATAGGTAGGTAGCGGTACACTGTCTTGCCTTGCAATAAGTGTCAGTTATGTGTGTCTTAGGCGGTTCTGTTACTGTCGAGGCAGGTGGTACTAACTTGTATAAATGTTAAAATAAAATGTTATGGAAAGATCTTCCAGATATGCAGGAGTGGCTCGTGAGTACAATACGGCATGTCCGGCAACAATGTTATGATTACTATAGCATTCAAGCTTCAAATAACTCATTCAAATAAATTATTAAAGTTGTGTTAAGTGAATTTTTCAAAGTTTTAATTTTAGATTTTGAGGCAAAATATTTTCAGTAATTCCATATATTTATTAGTGGCATTGAATTTGCGGGTTTGAATAATACACTTGACACACAGACACTATTGATAACACTACTATAACACACTTGATACACAGACATATAATTACTTATAAAAATCCTATACTCTTATACGAGCAATGTTTGCTTGTTTGCTTGCTTGCTTGCTTGCACAATTATCTCAAAAACGGCTCCGACGATTTCCTTCAAATTTTGGAATAAACTTAGTTTTACCTTAAAAATACGATTGAGATGGGTCTCGCCCCCAGGGAAAATCTAATTTTGCTAAAAATTAAAGTTTAAAATTACAAAATTTTAACATTGGGCTTATGGGTTGCCATGTTGGCAACGAATTAACAACATATAAACAAGAAGTACATTCAGAACTTCAAAAAGAAATGTAACAGCTGTTTATGTACTGCATATTAAATGTCAATAAAGTTTATTCTGATATTTAAATTTACTAATATTTCACCGAGCAACGCTCGGTCCTCCTGGTACTGTAAATAATTTATGCAAGGTGAAATATATATAACATCAAGACAACACAATTGTATGTGCTTTAAAAATATGAGTTTCACATTGAATATATAATTCCAACTCACTTATAAAAATGTAAATAATTTATGCAAGGTGAAATATATATAACATCAAGACAACACAATTGTAGGCCTATGTGCTTTAAAAATATGAGTTTCACATTGAATATATAATTCCAACTCAATTAAGTATATTCAATATTTAAAAAATACTCAATATTACATGCAATACTTTGATTAATTTTCACTGCTCTATTATCTGATATGCAGGACAAATGTATTCAATTTGAACTCCCTCCTATAATTCTGCAATCTGTGAAATGATGTTATTCCTCGTCTCCTGGTAACTTTATGGACACGTGCCTGGAACCGAGGCTTTAATTTGAGACTCCTCCTGACCTCCCATACTCCTGCAATTTGAAAATAGCTCACAATTTTGTTCAAAAAAGCTTCGCTTCCAGAATTATATGCAGTATATAGATTGGGATTTTTGAAAACAGTAAAAAAATGTACATACTCATAGCTAGAATGCATAAGGCTGCGGTCTACCCCAGCCAAAACAACAACAATGCCGAATGCCGCCTCGCGGCCGTAGCGCTAGGCGAGTTTGATGGTTGCAGAGGTTTACGGGGATCGTGTTTCAGAATTAACCGATTAAGATAGAGATTGGCTGTTAACTTTTTCTAAAAGTAGAAAAAAGGATCTAGTCGGCTATATTTTTAGAATTTTTAAATAAAATTTCTAATTTCAGTAATAACTGTCTAAAATCATCTGTTTTTTAGTTTTGTAAATGCAGAGGTTTACGGGGATCGTGTTTTAAAACTAACCTCTTAAGATAGAGATTGGCTGTTAACTTTTTTTTTAAAGTAGAAAAAAGGATCTAGTCGGCTATTCTTTTAGAATTTTAAAATAAAATTTCTAATTTCAGCTATAACTGTCTAAAATCATCTGTTTTTTCTCGATTTTTAACTGAAGTTTTCTATTTTTTTTAATGAACTAATTACAAAAGTGTAACAGAGGGAAATTAGTACCGTTATTCTTCTTTAATATCACACCTTATTTATAGCTCTAGGCTTCATTTAGCAGAAGATAACACGATTCTAAAAAACTCTTACATTTGGGTGCGCGCCAGGGGTAGACCGGAGAACGGGACCACCCCGGTCTACCCCTGGCGCGCACCCAAATGCAAGGGTTTTTTAGAATCGTGTTATCTTCTGCTAAATGAAGCCTAGAGCTATAAATAAGGTGTGATATTAAAGAAGAATAACGGTACTAATTTCCCTCTGTTACACTTTTGTAATTAGTTCATTAAAAAAAAATAGAAAACTTCAGTTAAAAATCGAGAAAAAACAGATGATTTTAGACAGTTATAGCTGAAATTAGAAATTTTATTTTAAAATTCTTAAAAGATAGCCGACTAGATCCTTTTTTCTACTTTAAAAAAAAGTTAACAGCCAATCTCTATCTTAGGAGGTTAGTTTTAAAATACGATCCCCGTAAACCTCTGCATTTACAAAACTAAAAAACAGATGATTTTAGACAGTTATTACTAAAATTAGAAATTTTATTTAAAAACTCTAAAAAGATAGCCGTCTAGATCCTTTTTTCTACTTTTAAAAAAAGTTAACATCCAATCTCTATCTTAATCGGTTAATTCTGGAACACGATCCCCGTAAACCTCTGCAGCTATCAAACTCGCCTAGCGCTACGGCCGCGAGGCGGCATTCGGCATTGTTGTTGTTTTGGCTGGGGTAGACCGCAGCCATAAGAGTGATCTCTTTGTGAATCCCAAAATGTAAACATTACTATGAAAAAACAAATGCAGGAAGTCAGCTGATCAGCTGATTAAGTTCAGGTTCAGACACCTCTCTCTGCCTCCTCCCGTTGTACATTTATTTTCCATTAAAATGCCATGGGATTTATTAAATGGGTTTACTCCCATGGGGGCCGGTTTGTTACCAAATATTATTTACTCTCGACTAATAAAGGTAAATAACAAATTGTAATTAGAAACATTAAAAAATAAGTGGTGTGTAAGTTTTTATTGATTTCCCGTAAAAATAATATTGCAATTTTTTTTGTTTTCCCCATAACCAGTGAAGCTAAGTTAAATGCAAAGTTATTTTGAATGGTCTTTGATGGATTTAGTGGGTAAGTTTCAAAAATTAATGTTGAAAAACCCCTGATTTCGAATCCTTTTGAAACCCCATTAAACCACATTCCCATAGTCCAATCAACCTGGTTTTCAAACTTAACCTGAAGAGTGATACCCTACACCTTCATAAGGAATTTTGAAGGAATTTGAAGGTTTCTTTCAAAAGTAATCCAGTGAATCAAAAGTAACGGACAGACACATATATTCAATTCAAATATCAAATAATTCAGACAAACATACAGGGTGAGTTTTTAATGTCCCCCCCCCCCCTAATTTTTTCCGCAGTTCTTAAGATATTGACTCCCAACCACCACCAAACATCATTGATTAGTTTATACTATTTTTTGGCATGGTTCACTTTTTTGGCCGCCATCTTTGATCCGCCATATTGGACTGAACTTAATTTTTTTAAATGTAAGGGTAGGGTTGTGACCCATCATTTCAAAGTGATTTTTTGCGTAGAACAAGACGCCGCAATCCGTTTTTGATTATCTGTTTTCGGTCCCGAGATATCACAGGTTTTTTAAAACTAAATTTCAAAAGAAGAAAATTCAAAAATCTCTGGTTTTATCCAATTTTTTTCTAAATAATATCGACGTTTTATCACCAGATATCCCATAATTTAAAAGTACTTCATTTTGATGGGACTTAAATTTTTGGCCGCCATCTTGGATCCGCCATCTTGGAATGGAATTAAAATTTTTAAACGTAAAGGTAGGGTTGTGACCCATCATTTTAAAGTATTTTTTTGCGTTTAGTACGTTGCCGCAATCTGTTTTTCATTATCTCTTCTCATTCTAAAAAATATTAGGGTTTTTTGTACAAATATTAATTTTTTTTTACAAAATCGCTAATATTTTTAGAACGAGAAGAGATAATGAAAATCACATTGCGGCAACGTACTAAACGCAAAAAAAATACTTTAAAATGATGGGTCACAACCCTACCTTTACATTTAAAAATTTTAATTTCATTGAAAGATGGCGGATCCAAGATGGCGGCCAAAAATTTAAGTCCCATCAAAATGAAGTACTTTTAAATTATGGGATATCTGGTGATAAAAAGTCGATATTATTTAGAAAAAAATTGGATAAAACCAGAGATTTTTTGAATTTTCTTATTTTGAAATTTAGTTTTAAAAAACCTGTAATATCTCGGGAACGAAAACAGATAATCAAAAACGGATTGCGGCGTCTTGTTCTACGCAAAAAATCACTTTGAAATGATGGGTCACAACCCTACCCTTACATTAAAAAAAATTAAGTTTAGTCCAATATGGTGGATCCAAGATGGCGGCCAAAAAAGTGAACCATACCAAAAAATAGTATAAACCAATCAATGATGTTTGGTGGTGGTTGGTAGTCAATATCTTAAAAAATGGGGAAAAAATTAGGGGGGGGACATTAAAAACTCACCCTGTATAACAATGTACAAGAAAGCGTCAATACAAAATACATAAATTTTATATAGTTAACACGGTAAAAAGAAAGAAAATAACTATCATAAACTCAGGCCTACAATAAATATTAATTGTAAAACACACCCTGTGTAAAACAATTTAAACTGTATTTATGAGTAGGGGCCTATTAATTTAATTTTTAACTAATGTGTAATCCTATACTATAATACAAGCACTGTCTGAAGGGATGTGTGTTCCACGATCTCAAAATCTAGCGGGTAGATTTTGCTTAAACTTTGTATTAAGAGTGTTTTGGCCCAAACATAAGTTTAGAAACAACCTCAATCCCAGAAAAAATCAAATTTGGTCTAAATTTGAGTTTGCAAGTCGTAATTTTTTTTAACATTGGTCTTATGGGTTGCTATTTTGGTAACGTAATAACAACGAAAAGAACATCAATGTTAAGCAGTCTTTTTGAAACAGCTGTTAGTTGTGAAGAGGTATCGTTGGTTATTGGTATAAATTTAATAGCTTTATTACCATGACACTATAACAAAAGTGAATTAAAACCAACGAGCAAGGCTCGGTAAAGTAAAGCACTGGTATTACTACTCTTTTAAGTTATAAAAACCTAGTTAATAACATATAATCTTTTAATTTGTGTTTGAATTTCAATTTTTTTTCTTTAATTCAAACACACAAAAATCTAGAAGGTACTGTCTAGAAGGTAATTTATAAATTTCATCTCCTTATAAGTGGGGGCTTTGCTTGTATTTTTCTTTATGTTGTTTCCTAAATTGTTAAGTTGTTATTGTTCCTAGTATTATAACAAAGGAATCTAAAATAAATAAATAACTAAGTAAATCTACTTGCCTTTGAAATTTTACCTCATTATTTTTTACATGTATTAGAGTTTGATAAATAGGCTGTAAACTGTCATGAATCTTAAATTTTTAAAGTAAGTTAATCTCTACAAGATACATATGAATTTAAATTTTCAATACATCTTTTTGCTTTGTTTTGTAAAAGTAATACTTTGTTCAAATTATATTCACTCGTACCACCATCTCAATCCCATAAGAGATATGTGAATGAATGGTGGCAAAGTAAACTGATTTTAATGTTTCCTTAGTGCAAATAGGTGCCAATTTCCTTAATGCAAATATTCCAGAAGTAATTTTGTTGTAGGTTTTATCATAGATTAAACATACTCCCCAAGAAGATAGCCCATCCTAATGCAAGTGGCGGGCGCATTTGACTTGTATGTTCAGTCAAACGGCGGCGGTAGTGCTTTACGTTAACCGCTTGTTGGCACAGCGGCGCTCACAGAACTGGCGAAAACTTACATTCACAATTAATTGAGCGATTTAAGTTTTCGCGAATTCTGAGAGCGCCTCTGTGCCACCAAATTATGTTTTAATCTATGGTTTTATTAACATGTAATGACCAGTTAAAATGTTGTCTAAATTTAGTCCTAAAAATGTTGTTTCATTTACAAAGTTATCACTATTGTTGCCATCTTTCTGTTGTATTCCTGCTTGTAAATCCTCACTTCCCCACAAGGATGTCCTTACTTATTCGTATCTGTATAAATTGATTATGGTTCAAGAAAAGCTTTCTTTTTTTTACATTGAAGCATGTGTGTTTTAATTTGATTTTAAAAAGATAATAAAGTAATAATTATATGAAATGAAAATGAAATATTTATTCAAACGTATTGTGTGGCAGCCAAGAAAGTGTTGGTATCGGTGGCGGCGATGGTGGGCCCAAAGGGCCCCAGTGGGGGGGAGCCCGCGAGCTAAGGGGGCTTGTGGCCCTTGGCATTTTTTTTTTGTTTTTTTTTGGGAAATTTTGTTGGTACCTGGGCCTTCAAAGGACACGTAGCGGGCCCTGCTAGACGGGCCCCCCACCTATCATAAAAGTATTTATGATAGTATTGTCAAGAAATACCTATTAAGCTTTAACCTAATTGTGCATAAAAACGGCCATTTGATTAATTATTTAGAGCTGAATTAAATATTTATTTTTAAGTGATAATACAAAGAATTTGTATCGGATGATTTTTATCCAGATTCCTCCTTAGGGCTCCGCCCCACACGGCTTCAAAGTTACCATGTTATCCTCATGGAACCAACATTTTTGTATTGGAACTTGATTAACTTACCAATAAACCAGCAAAACCAACTAACCAATCTGTGATATGCATCGTTTTAGTAATTTTTTATTAATTTCAGAGGCACTTACCGTTATTAAAGCATAACATTGGCCTTTTTCATTGTGGAGTGATGAGTTCAAACACAAAATAAATAAACAAAAAAACAATTGAAGGAAACTAAAAGTGTGTAAACATTAACAAGGTCCTTGAATCTAAGCATTTAGATAGATGGATGATGTATAATAATTTTGGTGAAACACGCAGTCTATATACCTTGGTTTCAATTGCTTCCCAAGTAAGAATTCAACCATCAATGGTGTTCTTCTTGAGTCCATTATTTTTTATAGTTTGTTTTGTAGCCCTTTTACCTATTAATGTGTATAAAATAAGGAACAACACTCAAATTGATTTCAAATTTTCTAATAGCTTGGTACTAAGTTCATTTTTACAGCTAATTTTAATTGGGTATTCTGCTTATGCACAAAACATTAGAGATAACAGTGATGTTTACAAGGGAAACATTCGGTACACTCCGACCCTTACTTTGACCGGGACTTGCCTCAACTGGGTGATGCATGTTTTACCAATATTTTGTTTGCTTACAGCAAGACAGAAGGTGAAAGTCTATAAAACCATTTCCGATTTGCCTTTGTTTCTTCATGGAGGTACCTTAAAAGCCCGTCCGAGGTTTATCTCTTACTTCCTCTTGGGCTTAGTAAGTTGCGTTATTTGTATAAACATATATTCACTCAGGAAGGAATATGTATTTCAAATTTTGTATTATAATGAATATCTTAAAATCGTTTTAAGCTGCGCAGTCATAGAGTTTTATGAAGTGGTTTCCGATATTGAGGATTGTTTTCACAAATTAAATGACATGCTCCCTGAAATTTTTGAGAGGTGCTGTGAAAAGGAAACTGTTCGGTACTCAGTTCCTCCAGTTGAAAATACACAAGGTAAGGGTTTATGATGAATTTTATAAGGGTGGTTCAAATCATCCGTACACGATATACGGTCGGCATTAGGGATTTTGGGTCGCCTAGGGAAAAACTTATGGTAGGAGCACACTTGTCACTTGCTTGCAAGAATGTTGTAAAATATTTTCCAGCTTTGCAATCTATTTATCTGCTACGGTAGATGCAATATTTTATCTGTACATAAGTTTATATGCTTCAGATTTTACATACACATGGCCTGCATGATCTGCTTAAAGTTAAACTTACCAAAAACAAAAAGTTTTAACTGTAATCTTCCCAAAAATAAAAAAGGCAGAATTTTTATGAATGAAAATATTGTAATTTTTATATTGTTTTGGCTGTTATGGACAAACTGTGAACCATATGATTAACCAAGAAATTTAAAATACATAAAGAGAAGGTAGGGGTCAGGAAACAAAACACCTTCTATGCACTAGATGTTCTTTTGCGCCTATGACATCATCATTATCATTACCAGTATTACTAAAATGTGATGTCATAGGTGCAAAATTCCATGATTACATACCCCAGATGACGGGCCGATTGCGGTACCGAAAACCACCACTGCGGACAGCTTCCCAGTTGACAGCCTTTAACTTTTCCATCCATACCGACTGGACTGCCTCCTGGGAATCTTTCCTAGGCCGGAATTGGTTTCTGATTGCTGACCCGACCTTAGTAGTAGGTGGTATGGATCTTCCTCGTAATCAGTGGACTTTACTCAATCGATTCCGCACTGGAGTGGGAAGATGTAATTATTGGAAATACAAATGGGGAATGGCAGAAGATCAGTCATGCAGCTGTGGTGAAGAGCTCCAGACTATGACCCACATTGTCTCTGAGTGCCCTTTGAGTGCTTTCCCGGATGGGCTGATGGGCCTAAAGCTGGGCTGCAATGGCTTAGCGCCCTGGATTTAGCTTTATAGAGAGATCATAAATGTTTCTTTTAGTTTATAATGTTAAATGTACTGATGCTGATGCTTTGCACTGCAGAATATCTTTTATTTATTTTATTATTATTATTTTAAGTTGGTAGCTGGCTATGATAACCATATACGATATACCGGGTGCCCAAAAAATATTCATCCTATTTTAATAACATATCTCACAGAATTTTCGTCCAACGACACTGTGACTCACATGTGATTAAAGAGAATTTTTCAAAGTTTTATAAGCTTATGTTTATCATTCATTGTTACGCTTTTTGTTTACTTTTGTATGTTGTTTTCAAAATGCCTACAATTGAAGAAAAACCCTTTTATGTCTTAAGATATCATAGAAGTTTTTTTCTTTAATAATTGTCAAGCGTGAGTTCTTCAGACACTTGGGAAGACATGTTCCAACTAATCAGAGAATTTTGCTATGGTATCAGCAGTTCAAAAACATAGGAAGCATACTAAACGTAAGAATCCTGGTTGACCAGAGAGCTCTCTCGATACAATAAATAGAATCAGGCAGTGCTACGAACGAAGGTCTCAACAGTCGGTAAGAAATGCTAGGCGTGAACTTGGCTAACCTAAGTCGACCGTTTGGAAGGTTTTACGAAAAAATTTAGGCTAAGCTTAAAGCCATTCAACTACAGCTGCTTCAGAAATTATAAAAGGATGATTTACAAAAACGTAAAGAGCTATGCAACAAACTTCAAAACTACTTAGAAGATGAACATTTTTCTGCTCATCTTCTATTCAGTGATGAAGTGACATTTCACTTAAGTGGAAAGGTTAACATATGCTTGGGAATAACATATGACGGGCATAAAAGGGGCTCCAGCTCATTGGCACAGCGATGTCCGAAGTTTTTTGAATGAGAGACTTTTTGATGGTTGGACCATCAGCACAGGGCTTTGCTGTTGTGCTGAGAATGACTTTGCTAAGGTAGCCCTAAGGTGGCCACCCTGTTCCTGGGACCTTACTATATGCGATTTCTTTCTCTGGGGCTATGTAAAGGACAGGGAATATACATCTCGCCAACACCTCAAATAACCCTGCCAGAGCTCCGAGAAAGGATTCCCGTTGCAGTGACAACAGTAAGCCAAGATATGCTTACCAACTTTTGGGTAGAGTTGCAACATACACTGGAGACATGTTTCGCTGTAAACAGGAAGCATATTCAGCAAATTAAGTGTTATCACACAAAACTTGAGAAATTTATCTTTCAATTAATGCGATTTGTAGTAGTGTTCATGTATCTGTAAGTTCAATAAAGTATTTTAAAACAAGATG
Organism: Neoaliturus tenellus; assembly: GCA_030545055.2. NCBI lineage: Eukaryota > Metazoa > Arthropoda > Insecta > Hemiptera > Cicadellidae > Neoaliturus > Neoaliturus tenellus. The sequence goes on along the minus strand of CM061531.1, from coordinate 239,165,844 downwards.
AATATTTTATGGACAGCCGGTATATTTAGGTGCAAAAGAACACCTGGTGCAAAAAGGGCTTTGTATGTCTTGACCCCTACCTTTTCTTATTTATTTTAGATTAGGTAACCATTAAGCATCAAAAAGACACTTTTGCTCCTTGTGATGAACAACGTTTTTTTTTTATCATAATGCGAAATTGAGGAGGTATATGGTAAAACGGCGTATGGGGGTATACGCCCTTTTTCCGGAGATGGTCTATTTCGATTCCTCATGTTTCCATTGGTAACCGTGCAAAATTTCATCTTTGTATCTCTTTGCATTTTCATTTTATGAGTCTGTTTCCATGATGATGCACAACACTTCTGCAACGAAATAATAATGTAAATAAAAACATAAATTTAATAATATTATAATTACACATTATAACATATAAAATAAAATTATAAAATAAAATATTTTATAATTTTTTTTAATTATAAATAATTATAATTATAGTATTTTTACTAATAATAATAATAATAATAATTATTATTATTATACTAATATTATTATTATTATTATACTAATAATAATAATAATTTTTACTAATAATAATTACTATTATTATTATAAATAATAATTATAATTATTTAATAATTTATAATAATTATAATTATAATAATAATAATAAATTTATAATTATTAAAAATATTTTTAATTTTATAAAATAAAATTAAAAATAAACATTATAAATAAAATTTATATAAAATATAATATAATATTATATTTTATATAAATTTAAAACATAACCATACAAATTTCCTCATACACAAGTTATGTAGTAGGCCTATAAAAAATTTTATAGGCCTATTTAATAGGCTATAAAATAGCCTAATTTAATAGGCCTATAGCCTATTTAATAGACTTAAAATGAAGAAATTAAAAGAAAAACTACCATTTTATTTGGGTAATTATACAGGCTTTTACTATCCAGTCCTCATAGTGTTGTAAAATATAAATTATAATATTAATAAAAATTTATGTCATACTATGTGATGTAAATCCTTGGAATAAGGGCTTTTCTTTGAAAAAAGGGCGTATAAAAAACATGGCTGACTGTCATCTTAGGAAAAAGGGCGTATGCAAACCTTTTTTCAAATTGTAATTAATATTTCAAATGCCAACTTAACAAAATATTTCTTCTTGTTATATATAAGTTGAGATTCTGAACTTAATTTTGTTTAAAGGTTTCAAAACCATAAATCCTATATATATAAAAGTACAATCAAGTCAATTATTGATTGCCTGTTTCCCGAAAGTATGGTTTCTTTGTATCAGCCCTTTTACCATAGACGTCCTCAATTAGACTTTTGATCGTTAAAAATATTAACAATAAAGTTGTATTTTCGAGGTTATATTTACAAAGTAAGTAATATGCAGTGTTTACATTTATGTTATTTACAAACAATGCTCTTCATAACGTCTGGATTTTAAAATTCTGCTCCTCAACATCAATAAATCAATAATAATATACTTAGCAAACAGCTGACTTTTCAGTCCTAGGACCTAAAAAATTCTCCAGATGATTTTCAGTCCTAGGACAAAAAAGAAACACTTTTGGTGCTATTAAGAGAACAAAAAACAGGTTGTTTTCGTGCAGAATGATAAAAACATGTTTTTGGTTGACTGAACTACAACTAACTATAGTAGGATTCACGAAAATAGTCAGATGAGAGTCAATACATTTTTGCCAAATTTATTCTGAAATACATTTTATACTGTAATACACATGGTAAATATTTCATTTATTCATTTCAAGGGCAAAGCCACTTTTCATAATAATACATGCATTTTTACAAAAATACACAAAGGTACGAAGTACGAACACAATTGCATGATAATAAATATTTTACATGGTAATATAACTAAATTAGTTATAGTATTAGTGAAGTTAATAAAAGACTGAGGAGAATAACAAGGTTATAGAAAAGTATTGTCACTAAATAACAAAAATTACGCCTAGCAGCAAATAAAAAAAATAATTTAAGAAAAAGAAAAATATACTCGTACATAACATGAATAACAAACAACCACAAATGACAACATTGCAGGGTGAGAGGAGGTGAGGGGGGACATATCTGTTAAAATTTTCATCAAACTATTTTTGTGTATCTTACTTTTTTGCTTAATTGTACCTCCCACCCACATAGAAGAGTATTTGTCATAACAACTTTGCTAATAATTTGCATTAAATTAGCGTTATTAATTTGCTCCAAAGCTGCCATGACAAATTTGCAACAACTGTGTTTATATATGCCACAACAACTTTGTCATGCAACTTTGGTAATAATTTGCATTAAATTTGTGTATCAGAATTTTCTCTAAAGCTGCAATGGCAAATTTTCCAAGTATAACTTCTCAGTCAACACACAATGTAAAAATAATGGTTTTTTCATATAAAAAAAAAAAAAAAAAAAAAAAAAAAAACGCCATAAAACATAAAAGTAAAATTGAAAACGATTTTTCCACGTGAAAAGATGAAAAAATATAAAAGTAATATAATGGTGAAATTCATGACGTTATTTTCACGTTTTGTTTTTACGATAATTTTACAATTGACTTCTTTAAAGAAATATATTTCTTTAATTTTCTACAATGAGGGAGTTGCACAGAAATGTCTCTTTATAACTTCAAAATCTAAGTATTTAATAAAAAAAAAAGTTAAACTAATAATGTAATTTTCACATTTCATTTAATCAATTTTTCACATTTACTTATGAACTATTATAAATTTAAAGAAGTTCTGTTTTAAACTGTTATAAATTAGGTGCCTTATTTCATATTTGTTCAATAATAAAAATATAAAAAGCAAATAACAAACATAAATATTTTTAACAACACCGGAAAATTTTCAATTTGGTTATAGTTACTTCAAGTTTGGGTCAACTTCTTGACTTTGACTAACAAACTTTGCAGCGAAGGCTGTTTTAAAAGTATAAGTAGTAAATAAAGTCCTTATATTTCATAGTTCAAATAGCTCAGGAGGTTAGAGCGCTAGGATTGTAAGTAAGAGGTCGTAGGTTTAAATCTAGGTACGGATATTATATTTTCGCTCTATACAATAAAAATTTTTGAAATATATTGGTTAGCAGAAATGCACTTATTTACAAATATATATGCAAAAATTAACTAAAGGGGTTATTTAAAAAATTTCTGATGTTTTAAGATGAGAAAAGTTGCCAATAATTATCCAAAACAACTTTATTGATAATTTGTCACATCAATTGGTCGTAACTTTGCATGACAACTTTGCCATCAACTTTGCCCCCATGAAACTAGGAAAGTTGCCAAACCTTTGCGGCTACTTTTCAGGTTTTCCATGACAAATTAAAAAAAAAGTTGCTGCAATTTAATTTTGTTATCTGGGCACTGTTAAAAATTCAGACCTATCTTTAGTCATTTTAATTGACGAGGGGGAAGACGATAGTGACTATAATGGGCTTAAAAAATAATCTGCTCTTAAAATGAGTAGGCCTACTGATGTTCCTAGTTTCTTTGCAATTTTTAAATACTAGATACGCCACTAACTTCCTTTTTGAAATTGACCTTAGAAGGAGTGTAGGTTTTTATATTTTTAATAACTAAATCTTGACATTAGTTTCAGCTTTCCAATCGACCGATCTAGATCTAAGCGATGTTTTTGAGTTTCACCGCCAACTGTGCTGCATAGTAGAAGAGCTCAACAGAGTCTATGGCTACCAGAACTTGGCGGCCGTAGTGTTCATCTTCCTTCATCTGATATACGTGCCGCTGGTGGTACTCTCCTTCCCCGACCACTACATGACTTGGGACATTCTTCTGTGCGCCATCAGCACCGTGATCATGTTCATTTTGATTTTCTACACACTAGTTCGGCCGTGCTCTCTCATTTCTGCGGAGGTATTTAAATCCTATACTCTAATACGAGTAAGGTATATTTGAATGTATGTTTGCACACGGATCTAGAAAGCTCATAGGATTTTCTTCAAACTTTGCAAATAACTTAGTTCTGGGATAAAAATAATATGTATTTAGGTCTCCATGCTAGAAAAATCTTATTTCGTTATAATCTTGAATTGAAATTTAAAAAAATTAACATTGGTCTTATGGAGTTAAAAAAAAAATTTTTTTCTTTATTTCGGCTTTAGGTTAAAACCATGTTAAGCCCACAACAACAAAATAAAGATACAAAGTAGTAGTACAAAGTAGTAGTAGAGCAGTTACAAGAAAATGTTGTTATACACTATAAATTTGAAAATTTCGTCCAAAACTTTGTCATCCATGTCATAAAGTAAAGTCATTAAATTTACAGGAAATTGAACTTTAAGAGTTTTCAACACTTCATAAAGAGAATTTCTTGTATTTACGTCACACAAAGGGCAAGCAAATATCAGATGGTCCAAACTTGCCTCATCTTCACCACATTCACAGTTTGGATCTTGAATCACATTAATTTTAAACAAATGCATTTTAGTGTATGTGTGGCCAATTCTCATTCTGCAAATAGTTGTTATAAATTTTCTTGATTGAGAAGAGAACTTAAACCAAGGAGCACTTGAAGCAGAGTTTTTCAATTGAAATAATCGGTTTCCTCTAAATTTTGAATTGAAGTCCCAATCATTTTGCCAATTTTTTAGCGCCTTTGCTTTAAATAGCTTCTTTATGTCAAAAAATGAAGGATAATAGATGCGGTTTTCTGAAGATGCGGTTTTTGCTGCTTTATCAACAATTTCGTTACCCGTTATTCCAATATGAGAAGGTATCCAGGCAAACTTTATAGTGTATCCTTTTGAACTCAAATCGAAGTATTTTTTCCTAATTTGAAGAATAAATGGTGAAGAATTTAAGTTAATCTGATTGTTCATTAAAGCCATTAAAACACTTTTAGAATCTGACAAAATAACAAACAACTTCGAAGAGAGATTTTCTATATAATATAATGAATGAAGGATGGCAATGGCTTCTGCAGAATAAATGGAAAACATAGAATGAATCTTGAAAGCGTGAAGAAATTTTCGCTGGGAGTGGAACACCGCGCAAGAGGTGAATGAAGATTCCAAGTTTTTAGAAGCATCAGTGAATAGCAACTCAAAATTGGGCCACATTTCAGGTGTTGCTCGGTTAAACTCGTGCATCAAGCACTCATTCACATAATTGTTATTTTTACCCAAGTCAAAGAAGTAGGGCTCTATTTTGCCAATTAGGTATTTGTAGTCGATTTGGAAAGAAGTCGGATGAAAGAAGCTGTTCTTATTCACATCGAGAGTATTGCAACAAATAAAGTTTTGATAACTTTGGAGAAGTAACGGAATTCTTATGTTTTCCAAATACGTAGTATTATTTACTAAATGATGAAGTTTTTGCATTTTTCTCTTTAGAGGGTGTTGAAGATGGAGGAACATGCACTTTGCTAAGTATCTGTCACTTAGCAATTCTCTTCTTATTTCTAAAGGCATAACACAAGCTTCAACTTCCATAGCCTTACATGGAGAGGACCTCATTAAACCAAGGCATGACCTAAGGGAACTATACTGCATACGATCGAGAATGATTTTATTTTCATTACTTGTATTTCCAAAGATAAAACAAGAGTAATCTATAACTGATTGAATCAGTGACATACATAAAGTTATTAAGACTGCTGGATCTGCTCCCCAATTCATGCTAGAAACAGACCTAAGTATGTTCATTCTTTTGGAGCAAGACTGAGATATTTGTGTGATATGGGATTTCCAGCTGAGTTTTCGATCAAAAGTAACTCCTAAGAATTTATGGACTTCTTTACATTGAATTTCTTGATGATAGTATAGTACCCTACAAGATAAAGGATTATGTTTACGTGAAAATACGCAAACAGCTGATTTTGAGGAGGAAACTTCCAAACCGCTATTTACTGACCAAGTTGATAGATCACGAAGAGCGTTCAGCAGTCCTTCGCACACTTCAAGCGATTTGTGGCTTATATAAATTACAATGTCGTCAGCAAATTCGAGTAAGTTAATGTAGTGATCTAAAGTCAAACTGAGATTTCTGCAGTAAAGTGAGTATAGTATAGGGCTTAAAACTGATCCTTGAGGGATTCCTTTACTGGTAACTCTACCCTCCAAATAAATGCCTCCATTCTTTATGTGTATAATTTTTTCCTGGTAAAGTAGAGAAATAATATTTACAATTTTCGCTGGAATGTTCATGGAAATGAGCCTTTTTGATAGGACGTTAAGATTAACATTATCATAAGCACCGTCAATATCTAAGAATGCAGCTACTAAGAATTGAGATTCGGTGAATGCAATTTGAATATCGGTTGAAAATATAGCCAAGTTGTCTGCACAACTTCTGCCGCAGCGGAACCAAATTGGGTAGGAGAGAATAGAAAATTTTTTTCTGCCCACCACTGTAGCCGAAATTTAATCAGTTTTTCAAAAAGTTTTCCCAATGAAGATGATATTGATATCGGACAATATTCTTCTGCCAGGCGAGGATTCCTATTTGGTTTAGGAATAGGAACAATTAAATACTCCTTCCAAGAACTTGGAATAAGATTTGAGCTCCAAAGTTGGTTAAAAATTGATACCGTAATAGAGTTGTGATGGCCTCTTCTGAAATATGCTTTAAAAATAGGTTGTGGACATTATCCTTTCCTGGACAAGTTTTATCTTTTAAATTTGAAATTTCTAAGTTAATTTCTTCCATACTAAAATCTTTAATGAAGTCCGATTGTATGTGTGTTGTAAATTGTTGTCATTAAACAAAGGAATTGGTAATTTTACAGAAGGAGGAGAGTACTTGATGTGAAAATCTTCGGAGCACTCTGCAAAATGGTTTAAATTTCTTGAAGTATTACCATTTGACAAAAACCTATACTTCATTCTTTTAACTTTTTCCCATACATCGGATATGTTGGTTGTTCGGTTGATCTGGTTACAAAAGGAAATCCAGTGATCTCTTTTACAGGATCGGATAAACTTTTGGGTTGTAGCTGCAACTTTCTTATAATTAATATACTTTTCCAATGTCTGCTTGTTCCTATACTGTGAAAAAGCTGACCTCCGGTGTTCAATATGCGCTGTACATTCCGGAGTCCACCAAGAGCAAGGTGAAAATTTCTTTGAAGGAGGAGATGAAACAGGGATAACTATAGAGGCAGCATGTAATAAAACTTTACAAAACTCATCATAAGATACAAGGGGGTGTTCTTCAAGAGACATAGCTTTACATTGATTATCAACAGTTTCAGAAAATAACTTCCAATTTGCTTTATTAAAACACCAAAGCTTTCTGGATGAATTCCCCCGAGGGGTGTACATTTCCTCTGAATACCCAATACTAACTAAGATTGGTAAGTGCTGATTACTAGTCCAGTCTTCAACAACATACTAGTCAGAAATAGGTCCAAAAGTAGGTGAAACTAATGTCAAGTATATAGCACTCTTCTTTAATAGGCCAGTAGCGTTAAACAAAAAAAGCAGGTAAATCGGAAAAAATTGCTACAAAAGATTTTTTTGCTTAAACGGCTTTATTTATGTCCCAATATTGTTATCCTAGGTTTTCCCCCTCGTTGGAGCTGTGCTAAAGTGGTGGGGGGTAAAAATGTCCACATAAATGGACATTTTTTATTTTTATGGTTAAATCTCGTCAACGGCTCAGATACTGAAAATATGTCCAATATAAAAGTTAAAGAGCATAAAATACCGCATTTAATGAGACCAACCGCATGTATTTTGGAGCACCCGTTGTCATGTAACACCACATCAAACTGCACAATTTTCAACAATTTTTACAAAATTGTCTTCCAAAAGGCGTATTTTTGTAATTTTACAGTTATATTTTGTAAATTAATAAAAATATTAACATATTATTGTTTATAAAGCCAAAGGGCATAAAATTCTGCATTCAATGAGACCAACCTAAAATTTTTAGGACCACTTGCACCCTAACTAAGTCATATTAAGTTTAACAGAGATGAATAAAATAATTACTTAAATTATATCAAGTATGTACTGTGTAGGAATATATTCTATAATGAAAATAATAACTATTACATCTTACATAATTATTTTGTACTTTAATTTGACTATTTAACGATAAAATTAAAGAAATTATTGATTACCACTCGATTCTATGGACACCCCATTTACTTTTTTGTCAAATTGCATAGAATCTTTTAACTAGTGAAGTCCGTCTTAACATCAGCAGTATTTTAACCGCATAATTAGGTGCTTTGAACTTGATATTTAAAATATTTACCTAGATCACACTGTAGAAATAGTGTGTGGAAAATAATCTTATTAGTTTTATAAAAAATTATAACAAAAGAAAAAGTAAGAAAAAAGTAAGTAAAAAAAAAAAATAATAATAATAATAACAATCTTATGACTTAATAAAATATCATCCAATTTTTAAGGTGAGTCTGTATAAATTTGAGTTCTTCTAAAATTTCAGGTCGGTCTCATTGAATGCAGAATTTAATGCCCTTTGACTTTATAAGCAATAATATTTTAATATTTTTATTAATTTACAAATTATAACCGTAAAATTACAAAAATACAGCAAAATTACAAAAATACTCCCAAACCTTTTGGGAGACAATTTTATCAAAATTGTTAAAAATCGTGCAATTTGATGTATTGTAACATGACAACGGGTATTCCAAAATATATGCGGTTGGTCTCATTAAATGCGGAATTTTATGCACTTTAACTTTTATATTAAACATATTTTCGCTATTTGAGCCGTTTACGAGATTTAACCAAAAAATTGAAAATGTCCCTTTTCATGTACATTTTTACCTCCCACCACTTTAGCACAACTCCGACGAGGGGGAAAACCTAGGATAATCATATTGGGACCTAAATAAAGCCGTTAAAGCAAAAAAATCTTTTGTAGGAATTTTTTCCTTCTAAGGTACTAATTCTACTGGACTATAAAGGGAAATCACAAAAATATGTAGGAGAACCATTGTTCAAGAACACTAAATTGTTATCCTCAATAAAATTGTATAAATTATTGCCTTTAAAATCAATAAAATGATTGCCCCACGCAATATGATGAGCATTGAAGTCACCCAAAATGATAAGTGGGTGACCAAAAGAATTGAAAAAAGAAGACCACAAATCATTGGTCAACATGTGGTGAGGTGGAACATATACAGAGAACAAATTTACAGACTTGCGTTGAAATATTATTTTAATTCCCACGATGTTGATTTTGTTTTCTATAAATTCCCCTGGTAAAGCGAAATCTAAGACAGAATACTCGATATCTTTTCTTACCAAAAGAGCTGAGCCTCCGCCAGTCCTATTTATCCTGTCGTCCCTGACTATAGAATAATTATTGAAAGTAATATTTTTAAAAGGATGAAGTCTGGTTTCTGAAAGTGCAGCAATGTTTATGCCATGAGTTGTGAGTAAATACTCTATTTCCCCTTTATGGCATACCGCTGAGTTGCAGTTCCACTGTAAAACATTCAACTTGTTCAAACTAGCCATTAAAATAGTAAACAATAGAATTAAATTGAATGATTTATAGGTTACTAGATTATTAAAAGTATCAGCCTAGAGTGATTCACCAGATGAATATCCATCTTCGATAGTGGTTAAGAGTCTATCCAAATCGAAATTCATCATGGGCTTGAGCTTCTCAATGACGCTTTCCATACTGATTTTGTTTTTCTTAAATGAAGTTAAGACAGCGAGCACAGAACAAAAATTTATGTTCTGTGCTCGCTGAGTTAAGATGTTATAAAAGGTTTCAGCTGATTTTTCACTGTCGTCTTTTGACATTTGTTGAAGTTGATGTTATTTTTGAAGATAAACTGGTTTACTAGGAGAAGCTATTTCATTATAAAATTGTTTGTAATAATTGTTATTATACCTAGGGCTTGAATGTAGCTGAGATTGATGTGACTTAAATAAAGTGACATTTTTATGCAATTTACTACAGGGTGAGTTGAAAGAGTATAGCCTTTTTTGAAGACTGCTGGATATGATGAACAAGGATTGGAAGTTTTTCTGTATAAGGGGGTTAGGATTGGCAGTGGATGATAGAGCTGGGAGTGATTTGTCATAATTGGGACCTAACACATTGGAATACAATTCATATTTCCCTGTATCAGGAAATAAAAATTGTTTAGCATCTCTGTAAGAAAGATTACGACAAGTCATAACTTCCTTAATTTGTTTTTGCACATTATATTCAGGGCAAGACATACTGAAAGAGGAATGGGAATGGGAGCCCTTACAGAATAAGCATAATGGATTTTGAGCAGTACAGTCTTTTTGTAAGTGTTGTTCGTGACAGTTAGGGCATCTAACCTGACTTTTACAATTCCTCGAAGTGTGGCCATACCTTACACACTTGTAGCACAAAACAGGGTTTGAAACGTAAGGCTCAACGGCACACCTATTATAAAACATAAAAACATAGTCTGGTAAACGTTTTCCTTGAAAATTAATACTAACTAGAGGAATAGGCTTAGTTACCTTCTTACCTTCTTCATCGGTCAGTGTTTTGGTTAATCGCTTAACTGACAAAACCTTAAAGTCGTTGGACGTATTCAAGTTCTCTAAAATCTCGTCCTCACTTAGAGAAGTGTCAATGTACCGCCCTAACCCTATCCTTTCTAATTGGTACGATGGAATATAAACAATAAGATTGTTGTCCGTAGCGAAAGTGGAGTTCACAAACGTATTGGCTGAGGAAGCTGATTTGAAAGTGCGCAAGTAACCCTATTTTTATTGGAACGTTTAATTTCTTCAACACCGTCAACATTTGTACCAAATATTTTCTTGCCGATAGTCAGGGGATGAAGATTCCCAACGTTACCTGCTCCAGGAAGACTCTCAAAAAAATAAAAAATAAAAAATAAATGTGGACGATAAAAAATGGCTCTTCATCATTTTCATTGTATAGCGGTTTACCAACATCCTTCTTGAATTCCATTTGAGTGGTCGTTAAATCGGGTAATTCGATTGAATTGTCAGTTACTAAAAATGAGGAGTAGACATGTTATTGCCATCGATTACTTCATCGTCAGTGAAGACGTTGTCAACAGTCAAATTGTCAAATTGTCGTTTTCCATTGTTAATTCTTCTTGAGGTGGGTTGATATAATTATAATAAATTTATTCCTCTGACAAAATTTCACAATGTATGGGAATTTACAAAACAAATTTCAAGTTTTTGCACTTATTGACAATTTTACAAATTTTCATTTAATTACAATTTCATCTACTCATTTTCTCAAAACTCTTTCTTCATTTTAAACTTATTTGAAATTTTTCTTATTTCTTTTCCTTCCTACTTATTTCTTCTTTCTTTGTTCTTCATTACTATATTTGTTATTTTTAATTTATGTTTAATTTATTAATGGTCTACTGCTCTATACGTTTTTCATTTTAACTCTTCCTTCCTTCAAATGTTTAAGATATGAAGAGCGTCATATCTTCAACATAGAAGGATTCTGGCTGAGTAACACATGCATTGTTCACTTGAACTATGTCGGAAGACTTCCTTATTTGTTTACTTTCTTTGCCTCTCTCCTTTTGGCGAGACCTTCTTTTCTTTATAACGCGTGACCACTGGTCAGAATTGACTTTGTGGACGAAAACCGGTTTAAATGAATTTTCCCTCCCGGGACTAGGAGGCATAGCAATCAAAACAGGAACCAAAACACAAAAGAGAAAAAAGATGAATACACAACCACTTGAAAGAGGTTAAACAAACTTGTTTTTATATATGTAAACAAACACTAGAAACAATGTTTATAAGTAATAAAAAATACACCGCGGAAAAGTTACATTGTTCAGTGAATTATTCAAAACAATAGCAAATAAATATTACATTTCACGTCAAAGAAGGAACAGTTAAGTAAAAGTATTCAATTGAACTTGAAAATAACACAAAATCAAAATGTAACCCCAAATGCTTCCTGTGAAAGACGTGCTTCAGTAGGCCTATATAAATATGTGTTTTTTTACATGGAAGTGAGTAACTAAATTATTGAATGATACTATAATCAAAATAGTTTTTAAGTTATTAAGTAGTATGGTACTTTATACTGTGGATTATGACTATTTAGTCATAAATTAAAGTCAAGTAGGTAAATTGATAAAACAACTATTAAGCAATTCGTAGAATTGCAATTGCAATTAAATTTTTAGAAAAATTATGAAATCAGGTGTTAACTGTGGAGGTAAAATCCACGTGTTAAAGTTTCAATAATTCATACCGGAGTGAAACGCCCTTAGTCCTACAGTACATTGAAACACCCTGAAAGGTGAGTGAGCAAAGCCAACGAGCTTGTTGTGGAGGTGGAGGCGAGTGGGTGGAGCAAGCGAGCACGTCTTGAAAGAAAAAAGTATTTGGGCTTGGCATTTTAGCTTACAGTATGTGACTGATATTACTATGACTACTAAGAATTGTTTAAGTTTACCGAGCAAATGCTTGGTACCCAGGTACTTAGTTCTTATACGTGTATTTTTTCAAGAACTTATTAGTTTTATGTATTATTTTCACCTTTATTTTACAATCAACAAAGATTTGACTTTCAACTAGTAACAATGGGAGTAAATTTTACTCTATAATTGTCTTGGTTTATTATAATCAAATAATTTATGTAATTAAAGCAAGAAAGTTAATTGAAAAGCGTCATTATTAAGCCTATTTTCCTTGTTATAACTCGTCCTAGACTAATCAAATTATTTAAGTTTTATCTCTTATAGGCCAAAAGAACAGTCGCGATTGTCAGTAAACTGATGGGAAAATCTCCAAATGAAGACTTTTTTATGGAGGTAAGTAATATATTTCTGTTTAACAAGTAAGCACGTCTACCTACAGTACAAGTGGAGCATGATTTATAAGATACAGTACATACTGTTTAAATTAAAAATTATTAAACACTATTGGTGTACACACAAAATAGAAATGAAAATTTACATTTATGTAAAAATACTAACACCAATATTTTTAAAGCCTTAATTATATTCTAAATTTGAAGATATCAACATAATGCCATCAGTTTCTCACAATTTGCAATTAGTAAAACACTTATTTATGGTAAACAGTCCAAACCCAATTTTGCAGCTCTTGCCCATGCAGTTGCGTAAGTGACGAAAGACTATTCCTTTTTGGCCGTTAATTTCACCTCTGCATGTGTAAAGTATACCAATTTTCTCAAGAGGTAGCACCATCAGTTTCGCGGCAAGAAACCGGCCAGTGTGTGTATTCGGCGTTAACCTAGACAAACTAAAGTTTGAATCCATGTTCTCTTAGACTGAGAATCCAAGACGACCATCACTAGACCAGAAAGACATTTTAGTCTAACACTTCCTTTTATTTAACACCTCTATTTTTGTTTGCCAATTAAAATAAGTTTCCTCCTTTCCTTATATTTCTTTGAGACATCATTGTAAATAAAAAGATTCAGGCAGTTCATAAAATTCAGGGGTTTTCTTAAAGTAGAGAGTCTGGATGGATTGGAGACAAAGGAAATTTAATATTGGTATGTTGTGTGAGTTTTCAATCGCTTTTTTCACAGTTGAAGTTTTCCTATAGGTTTGTTTGGGTGCATATACAAGTTCAGTTTTGATCAGGCCTGGATTAATACTTTTTGACGCCCTAGGCCAAAGGTAGAAATTACGCCCCCTATTAAAAAAATATTTGGGAAGTTTGACGCCCCCCACCCCTGGCTGAAGCCCTTGGCCATGGCATAGGTTGTTGTTATTGGTGGATAAGGAGATACTGGCCGAACCATTGAGCACGTGTGCCTCTAGTGGGCATTTTGCGCAAGCCCCCGGAAGGATGGGATATTGAAGGAAGAGAAAGGGTGAGACATGGGACTGTCCGTGTCCACTCATGTTCCAGTTAGGGGTTTCTATGCCCGTCGCATTCCTCACCCCCTGCTGTCAATCAATCAATCAATCAAAATCTCTTTATTTACAAAGCATAAAGATTTGTAATAGTGTCAAATGTTTACAATTTAATGATCTTCATCGATGCGTAAGTGGAAGCGTACCCCTCCATTGCAGAAATTCGTCCAGGGAGTAGAATGGATTCTTTGACAGCCAGTTGGTGAGTGCTGTCTTCAGTTTCTTCCCCGTTTGTCTTCTCAAATCCTCTGGGAGCAGATTGTGGAGTTTTCTGCCGGTGTATGACGGCTTCCTCTCAAACAATGCGCTGTGGTGGAGTGGTAGCTGGTACCTGGTGGCATGCCTGGTGTTATGACAGTGGATGTCTGTTCCTTTTAGAAGGGGTTTCCCATCCACATAGACGATCACCTCTCTGATGTACAATGCGACAACAGTCAGGATGTTTAGTTCAGCAAAAGTCTGCCTGCAGCTGTCTTGAACATATTTTCCAGCTATAGATTTCCTTGCCCATAGCATTTCTTCTCACCCCCTGCTGTCTACATATGTTCCAGCTAGGGGTTTACATGCAGTTCGCATTAACCCCCCACTGTCTTGAACATGAATGGATTATGAAGGAAGGGAAATTGTCATAGTCGACAGCCAAAAGACTTACCGCAGTGTTATGACAACTTGGTTTGGTGTACCCAATGTCAACTTCGCAACTAGTATAAACCAGTTTTAAAGTTGTCCTGGGACAAACCTAGGTTTGCCTAGTGGAGAATCCGGGCCTGATTTTGATTTATTCAGTGTCGTCAATTTTATAGCAGGAAAATTTTTACATTTTATGTGCCCAGGAAATCAAGTTTTTAACAAAAACAATGATGACTCGCCCTCTTTTACAGTTAGAGATGTATTGTCGACAACTTTTCTTGAGGAAGGTGGAATTTTCAGCTTGTGGCTTCTTCACTTTAGAAATTCCACTTATTCTATCAGTAAGTGTGTTGTAAAATACATATTTAAATTAAGCTTTGATTGGCCTTATAAAAAAAAACATACTTTCTAGATTTCCCAGTATTTATATATATAGTGATTGCCAAAAAAGTCATATATAATAGTATCTACAAAATTTTTTTATAATCCAGTAAATTTGTATTCAAATGTGCCCCTAGCTAGAAAATTGTGGGGTAGTTTTGATTTTTTCCAATATTTATGTTTTTTGGGGTGCTGAATCTGAATTAGAGGTTTGCTAACAAAACTTCTTGACGGAATATTATCAAAATTTAAAAAATGTGAAATTTGTATTGTTTTTGTAATGTTTTGCTTATAACTCAAGAACTATCAACTTTTCATAAATAATGTATATTATGAAAATGAAAGTACAGTACCAAAATTTGCTACACAAAGCACCCTCTAAATGTTTCTCTCTGATGATCCGTTTATGCACCAGGGCTATTTGAATATTGGAGTTTTAGCAAATTCCCCTGTAGGGAATATGTTATTACGGTAAGACCTAAGCCCAGGACCATGTTACTTTTTCGTTTTGAGGTCCCCAGAAGCCAAAAACACCGTCCATCAAAATTGATGTATACAAAGTGTGTTCATTTTTTTATGCTCACCATTGGGATATCGCAAACTATAAAAGTTACAGGAAAGGTCAAACTAGCAAAGTAGTGTGGAATTATAAGCTGAACAAAATGATGTGTAAAAATCCCAGATATTTTAACTGATTCGTTCGCTGTGCTCGAAAAACTGTTTTTTGCTCAAAACTTCTTTTGCCTATAACTTTGTTATTTGTTGAAATACAAAAAACTTATGAGATAAAACTTTACTGAAATTTTAATTAGATTCTGAATATTAAAATTATTTTTTTTACTTCAAACGGTTTTTGATATATTTTAGATAAGTTGATTATTTTTAATGCAAGTATGTATTTTTTTTTCATCATCATAAAAAAGTAATAATTTTTCTGATCACGAAAATATCAAATATGGCGTATTTATTTATCATAATAATTATAAAAATGTGATTAATAAGCAACCCTGAAATGCTAATAATGAGGATGCTTCTAGCATGTGGTGCAACAATGGAGTAAATCAGCTGTTTTTCATTTTGTGTTTCATATTTTGTTGCTTACATTTTTGATCACCTGTTTACCGGCATCCGCGGTTCCCATAAAACAATGGTGTAAATCAGCTGTTACAAAGTTTTTTTTTTGTATTTCAACAAATAACAAAGTTATAGGCAAGAGAAGTTTTGAGCAAAAAACATTTTTTCAAGCACAGCGAACGAACCAGTAGAAATATCTGGGATTCTTACACATCATTTTGTTCAGCTTATAATTCCGCACTACTTTGCTAATTTGACCTTTCCTGTAACTTTTATAGTTTGCGAGATCCCAATGGTGAGCATAAAAAAATGAACACACTATATATGAGTATTTACAGTATATATATAGTTTAAACTCGACAGTTGACACAATATAATTGTATATTAAGACAAAAACTTTTGAGAATTACATTTTTCACTTTTCTGTTTAAAAATGACGGCAACTTTAAATGTTCAAAGGTAAATGTATCCTAGAAAAAATAGACATTTTGTAAAACTTGTAAAGTTTGATTTGGTTGTGTCAAATTACGTAAAATAGTTAGTTACTCTTATTATATGCAGGAATTGAATATGAATGGACATAATATTTACTTTTTACATTAAATTTTTTGTTTTTATCTTTTTTAGTGTTCGGGATATTTGTATTTTTTTTTTTTTTTTTTTTTGTAGCTATTTACATTAAGAACTGGTTTTAAGAACTGCCTTCACCTGCTTGTGCTCCATTGAATGATCTTTGACTCTTAAAAGATTTGGTATCTTTCAATGCCGTCAACGACACCATAGCAGAAAAAGCTTTAAACAAAATTCAAAATCGTTTGTGGTGTAATTCTCTGAAACACTCGCATGGCTCTATCATTGTTTGATGATCGAGTACGGTAACTAACGAAACTAAAAAGAAATCGTGATGGCTTTACAAAATGACGGTTCTGATCATCCACCAGTTGATCTAGAATAAGTAATTCAAGTAAGAAACATTGACAGTTTTGTATCCAACAACACAAAGAACTTCTTTAGAATACTCTATTTAGAGATGGAGTTCTTGAACACTAATTGTTGGGTTATGAGGGGTTCTGAGTTTATTGGAGAATATTTATCATAAATCGAAGGACCAACCAAGTTACGTACTTGGTAACGAATTTTAACAAGGTGCAAACACAACAATGGGGCGAACAACGTCAATATTAAAAACAGGTCAATACAACAGTTTAACAATAGGAGCAATTATAGTTCACAGTACCTTTGTTACATCACATCCAAAAGTAAGGGCGGTTGCCTGCGGTCCAGGGGCACCATGCGGTCGTCTCCGGGGAGGGCGTAGGCGCGCTTCTGGTGATGGGGTTGCACACGCGACAGGTGGACGCGAATCGCACGAATGTTTGTCTCTTCAAATAATCACGATCGCGGAAGCGCGATTAACGAGTTTCGCAGTGTCCAATTTCTGCCGCGGTTGCCGCACAAAGGAAGGTCTTGAAGCGGAGCGATGATGCACTGAGTTTAAACAAGGGGGAGCAAAATGAAGTAACACTTATACAAAAGGGGTTAAATATGAACTTTGACAATTAATTATCAAAAGTAAAGACTTTGAGGCATAACAAAACAAAATTATAACGAGAGTGAAGTATAAAAATGCGGTAAAATAATGCCCAATTAAATGGCGGGAAATGACGCCGACGAAAGTGTCGGACGACGATGTGCCTCGTACCAGAGCGGGGTGAGAACAGGGCAAATAGAAAGTTCTCTAAAAAGCATAAAGAACTAAAAGAAGGGGTTTGGCGCTATTCCCCCCTCTCTCTCTCCCTCTGAAATGGAGTCAAAATAAAGACTATTTACAACACTTTTAAGTTTAGTAAATAAATGAGTGAGGGTTTTAACTTAATTAATTATATTCACAATTATTTTCTAAGTTATATTAGCCTTAATACTAAACATACCGGCCCCCTTGAAGCATTATGAGGCTTCAACAAACATGAGACGAAAAAAAAACATTTGATTGCATATAAATAGACTTGAAATTTAATAAGGGGGCGGTTAGAGTCACTTAGTTTAAAGGCAAAGGGAACACCTTTACTACTGGGCGAGTCAGGTGTCCCGAAGATGTGTTTAGGTCCACGACACGGACGATTCCATCTTTTCCTGGATGGATATCCGTTATTCGGGCGAGGGGCCACTTGAGTGGTGAAGAAGGGTTATGAATTAGAACGAGGTCGCCAATCTTCAGGTTTTTGGTGTCCTGAGACCACTTGGCACGCTGTTGCAGCATGTGGATATATTCGAGGCTCCATCGTTGCCAAAGTCGTTGATGGAACGCTTGAACTTGTTGCCAATGCTTTAGGCGGTTGGTTGGCACCTCCAGGACCTCCGGTTCTGGAACGGAGGCCAGTGAAGTTCCGATGAGGAAATGCCCAGGAGTCAGCGCGGAAAGGTCAGCAGGATCGTTCGAGAGCGGAGTGAGTGGTCTTGAGTTTAACATTGCTTCAACTTGAGTTGAGAGCGTTATGAACTCTGAGAGAGTGAGAATGGTGTCACCCATGACCCGTCGAAGGTGATGCTTCGCACTCTTCACTGCGCTTTCCCATAATCCACCTTGATGGGGAGCCGCAGGAGGATTGAAGTGGAACTTAATTCCACGAGGAGCGGCGTACCGTTGTATATTGTCTTGCGCTTGAGGAGAGGTGATGTGCGGTGTGATAAGTTTGCGTAGAACGGCGTCAGCGCCTACGTAGTTTGTGCCACAATCGCAGTACACATCAGCACAGAGTCCGCGGCGTGACACAAAGCGGGTTAAAGCGGCTATGAAGCCGTCAGTTGTGAGGTCTGTCACCACCTCGAGGTGTACTGCTTTGGTGACCATGCACACAAATATGCACAAATACACTTTCACATGTTTTGCAGAGCGCAGAGTGAAGGTCTTGATCGTGAAGGGACCACAGTAATCAATTCCTGTGGAGAGGAATGGTCGAGCGGGAGTGATTCGAGAGGGTGGAAGATCACCCATCAGTGGGGTGATGTTGCGTGGCTTATTTTTGAAGCATGTCACGCACTTAAATATGCGGGAACGTATGACACTCCGAGCGCATAGGATCCATACGGATTGAGCGAGTAGGGCTTGTGTGAGTTGAGGACCTGCGTGGAGGTGAGTGGTGTGGAAGTGATCCACAAGCACATCAACAACATGGTGTTTTCTGGGGAGTAGCACTGGATGACGAACATCTAGAGGCAGTGCCGAGCGGTTGAGACGACCACCAACACGCAGAAGTCCGTCAGAGTCGATAAACGGCTTCAGGCGTTGAAGTCGAGTTGAGCAGTCACGCTGTTTGCGGATTGAAGAAATCTCATCCGCAAAAGCAGCTTGTTGGACGAGGCTGAAGATCTTAAGACGAGCTCTGGAATTTTCCGTTGAAGAAAGGGGTCCGATGACACGGTCACGTCGATGGCGACAGTTGTGTATGAAGCGTAAGAGAAGAGCAAAAATGCGCTGGAGTTTATTCCACGAGGAGTAGGCGGAGAGAAGATCCCAATTTGATTGAGGGGCTGAGGCGAGGACGACCAGTGGTGTCCTTTTGGTTTCGTCTGACGAAGAGAGGTCCACCGGAACGTAGTGTGAGGTTGGCCAGTCACAGGGAGCGAGCTTGAGCCATGGAGGGCCTGTCCACCAGAGAGGATGGTCGACAAGGTGAGAAGCGGAGATTCCTCTTGACGCGCAGTCTGCAGGATTATCCGCACTTGCGATGTGTCGCCAAGATTCTAGAGGAACGAGTTCTTGGGTTTGAGATACCCTGTTGGCTACATATGTCTTAAGCCTGTAGGATGGGGTGCGTAACCATGTTAGGGCTACAGAAGAGTCACTCCATAAATGGACATTTCGAGCTGTGATCTTGTCAGGAAACAATGATCGACAATGTGACGCTAGTTGAGCGAGGAGATGAGCCGCACATAGCTCCAGGCGAGGGAGAGTTACCCTTTTGAGGGGAGCAACCCGTGTCTTAGCCATCACAGGTCGAACGACTACTTCACCTGTAGACATTTGACAGCGGAAATATACGACAGCAGCGTAACCGCTTTCTGACGCATCTGAGAAGCCATGTAGCTCTATGGCATGTGAGAGAGAGAACTGAAACGCTCTAGGTATGGAGACCTGCGATAAGTGTTGAGCGTCAGTGAGGAATGACTGCCATTTTTCGGCAAGGTCAGCGGGCAATGGATCATCCCAGGACAAGCCTGTGGTCCATAATAATTGCATAAAGCATTTTGCTTGCATTGTAGTGGGAGCCAAAAATCCACAAGGGTCGTAGATCTTAGCCACGATGCTCAAAACAGAGCGTTTCGAGGGGTAAGGGTCCAGAGGGAAGTTGAGATTATATGTGAAGCAGTCAGAGGTTGGAGACCAACGCAGGCCGAGGATGGAGAAATGTGGTTCAGTCTCTTGCAGAAAAACAGGAGACTCGAGATGTCCCTTGGGTAGAGATTGTAGAAGACGACCGGAGTTGGAGACCCACTTCCGGAGTTCGAAATCTCCTTGGCGCAGTAGACGTATGAGCTGCTCCTGTAGCTCTAAGGCCGCTTCCTCTGTGTCCGCACCGGAGATGATGTCGTCCACGTAGGTCTGGGTCCTCAGCACATGAGCAGCGGAGGGGAAATTCCCACCGTCGTCGTCCTCAAGTTGGGAGTCTTGATGGCCAGGTAGGGAGAAGCATTCATCCCGTAAGTCACAGTGTTCAATTGGTATGTCAAGAGAGTCTCCTTGGGATGGTCACGCCACAAGATAAGTTGATACTTCCGGTCATCTGGGTGTACTTGGATTTGCCGATACATTTGACGGATGTCACAGCAAAAAACAATGTTGTGACTCCGGAAATGAAGAAATATGTCACAAATATTTGATTGTAGTTTGCGCCCAGTCAACAAGACATCGTTGAGAGAAACGCCAGTACTGGTTTTGCAGCTCGCATCAAACACAGTAAGGAGTTTTGTAGTGGAACTATTTACCTTTAGCACCCCATGGTGGGGGAGGAAATAGTGTGGAGCGGGAAAAGTGGAATTTTGGCATTTTGTCATATGGTTCAGATCGAGGTACTCATTCATAAAGTCATGATAAAGCTGTGAAAATAATGGTTGAGCAGCAAATTTGCGTTCTAACGAGTGGAATCTGCGTTCAGCGGGGGGCTGAGACGCTCCAAGAGGAGGATGAGCTTCCTTGAATGGAAGGCGGACAATATAGCGTCCATCAGGATCTCTGGTATGCGTAGATGTGAAGATCGCATCACAGAGTTGCTCTTCTTCAGTTTTCCGTTGGCAGGTTGGTAGTTCTTCCTGGGTCCAGAATCGCTGAAGTGATGAATGGAGGTCAAGATCGCTGGTCGAATGGAGAGAAACGAGGTGACTACTGAAGTTATTCGAGGGCGGCGTGGAGGTAGATTGGACTTCACATGGAGCTGTGCCCATTACTACATATCCGAAATGAGTTCCAACGACGTGGGGCATGTGCTGGCCTAGAGAGTAGTGCTCATGAGTAAGCAATTTGGGGAATAGAGAGGCACCAAGAACGACATCAATGCGTCCTGTGTGTAGATCCTACATGTGTAGATTTTGTGCCCATTGGATTTGCATATAAAGCATTGGGTACCAACAGGCTTATTGTTGCCTGAGGGTTGAGCGGTTGCGGACTGAGTAGTGAACATAGCAACGTCACTAGAGCGGAAGTGTACCCTTTTAGGCATGGTGATCTTAGAGGCATGAGAGTGGGGAGGAGGTCTCGTACCACTAGAGGGTGCGCTATGTATATTTGCATCCTCTGTATGTGAACATTCTGTATTAAGAAATTTAATTATGTCATTGACATGGGGAATCGTGTGCGATCTAGCTTCATCGCCAGTCGGAGTGCGGAAACTTTCAAGTTTCTTGCGAAGTTCTGCATCCATTTTACGCAAAAGCAGAGCGGAGAAAAGCGGGTTATTAGCTGTGATGTCACAGTTTAAGGCCTTCAAAGCCTGAGTATGCTCAGTGAAATTGTTTACAAATTGACGAAGTGACTTGATTGAGGTAGCATGGATATTAGGTAAATCCAATAGTTGATTGAGATGCATTGATTGCAAGCGGCGCTCATTGTGATACCTGTCACGGAGCAGATTGTAGGCTACCAAATAATTAGCTGAGGTTAGGTTCAAACTTTTAACTAAGTTTAACGGTTCTCCGCTAAGGACACTCAAGAGATATTGGAATTTTGTTACGCTATTTAGCGATTCATTGCAGTGGATGGTTGTATCAAATAAATTTATGAAACTTGTCCAAGTGAGCGGTTCGCCAGAGAATTTCTGCAAGTCCAATTTTGGAAGTCGCACTGCTTGCGAGGTCGCAATGTGTGACGTGGAAGAGTTGGTATCGCTGAAGGCAACTGGGCTGGGTGGCTCGGGAGGAGGTAAGAGGACCTCAATGGTGGCCACGATATGAGAAAATAAATTTTCAATCTCATCCTGGTCTGCAGACAAAGTTTCATGAGAGACGGAATCATCGTCTTCCAGGGCAATTGCACGTTGAAAGTTATTTTCAAATTCAGTTTTTTTCTTGTGAACTTCATTTGCATGTGTGTTTAATTGTTTAATTTGAACTTGAGAAAGCGGGGCAGTCTCGGATGAGCATTCATCAATAATTTCTTTAATTTTTGTCAAGCGCGCCTTAATTAGCGCGGTGGAGCGGGTGTAGATTGCCACTTTAAATTCAGAAGATTTAGGCGGCATTATTGTGCATTAAGAAAACACTGAATAAAAAAAAACACAATGGGGGCACTAGCTACTCAATTCACTAGCAATATAAAAGTTCAAGAGGCGTAGAAATAATAAAAAATGTCAATGGGGACAATGCACTTTTCAATTAGGCTTGTATGTGGCCTATAAATCAAAAGAAACTACAGACTAACTGTCAAAGAACCTGAACAATTATTCGTATAAACTAAATGTGTAAAAATCAAATTATTAAATCAATAGAATTAAATTAACTACATTTAGTGAATTAGTTATGTGGACAATCACTGAAATAGTACAAAAATACAATAATAAAAAGAATATTAAAAAATAACAAATACTTTGAGAGCACAAGAACAATCTTCAATAGTTAACCAATTATAATAATATACAGTAACAATAACTAATTGCAATAATAATTAGTTGCAAACAGTATGTCAACAACAGAGTGACAGCTAACGCTGACAGATAGCTAGTGGGGTCAATGTGTCAATCTCCACTGCCTTCTAAAAACCCAAAAGTGAAAGTAAGTCAGAGGCCCCGGCGTTCAAAAAATCAATACCGTACTTTTGACAAAGAGGGAGAGAGAGAGAGAGAGAAAAGCACGCGAGGCACGCGACAAGGCACTGAGGGACGCGAAGGCCGCCAAACCAAAAATGGCGGAATCTGAAAGTTCGTGATGCACCTCGTGCACACTTGACAAAGAAAAAACTGTAATTTTATTTCCAAAGGACTAAAGTTCAAATGATCCGGCTCGAAGGACCAGAAAATGTTGGGTTATGAGGGGTTCTGAGTTTATTGGAGAATATTTATCATAAATCGAAGGACCAACCAAGTTACGTACTTGGTAACGAATTTTAACAAGGTGCAAACACAACAATGGGGCGAACAACGTCAATATTAAAAACAGGTCAATACAACAGTTTAACAATAGGAGCAATTATAGTTCACAGTACCTTTGTTACATCACATCCAAAAGTAAGGGCGGTTGCCTGCGGTCCAGGGGCACCATGCGGTCGTCTCCGGGGAGGGCGTAGGCGCGCTTCTGGTGATGGGGTTGCACACGCGACAGGTGGACGCGAATCGCACGAATGTTTGTCTCTTCAAATAATCACGATCGCGGAATCGCGATTAACGAGTTTCGCAGTGTCCAATTTCTGCCGCGGTTGCCGCACAAAGGAAGGTCTTGAAGCGGAGCGATGATGCACTGAGTTTAAACAAGGGGGAGCAAAATGAAGTAACACTTATACAAAAGGGGTTAAATATGAACTTTGACAATTAATTATCAAAAGTAAAGACTTTGAGGCATAACAAAACAAAATTATAACGAGAGTGAAGTATAAAAATGCGGTAAAATAATGCCCAATTAAATGGCAGGAAATGACGCCGACGAAAGTGTCGGACGACGATGTGCCTCGTACCAGAGCGGGGTGAGAACAGGGCAAATAGAAAGTTCTCTAAAAAGCATAAAGAACTAAAAGAAGGGGTTTGGCGCTATTCCCCCCTCTCTCTCTCCCTCGGAAATGGAGTCAAAATAAAGACTATTTACAACACTTTTAAGTTTAGTAAATAAATGAGTGAGGGTTTTAACTTAATTAATTATATTCACAATTATTTTCTAAGTTATATTAGCCTTAATACTAAACACTAATGTTGACAACTGTAATCAGGAAGAAAGTTACAGGAAGAACATGGAAGTTATAAGGTCCCTTAGAGTTGTGAATGACATAGCAGAACGAGGAGTATCTCTTTAAGAAAAATACAACAAACTTATAACTAAAAATTAAGAGCAAAAACCAATTCTTGGTTCAAGTTGTTAAAGATTTCAGGAAAAAGTTTCACGATCGCAAGAAAGAAACGTTACTCAAAATGTTTTAACTGCCACTTTTCCATTTTTGTGTTTTTTCAGTCAAATATTTTAAAGACTAAAACTATTAAAATTCTAAAAAGTGATAAGTTAAAGACATATGTAGAAAGTGTGTTACAAAATAAAGGTGGGTTCTTTGCAAAGCTGGGCGTTCTCTTTTAATAGTTCCAAATATTTTGAAGATTGAAAAAAGTTGCCAATATCATTATGTGATGCAATTCATCTACTTTTTAACACTTTAAAGATTGTTTTAAAGTCCTAGGAGGCTCTAGAGGTGAGATTATTTAAAATATATAACAATAATTTTGATTTAAAAAAATTCTGGTTTTTCACTTTTTCAACCCGAAAATGCAACTTTCAAGTCCTGGTAGCGACCCCTAAAACTGTCATCAAAATTTTCAAAAAAATACTGGAGGCATATTTTAGGACGTAGAACAAAATAAAAGGGTGCCCCGTACAAAATTTAAAAATAAATTTTTTTTGGCTCATTTAAGTATCACCCTAATATATATATATTAATATACATATATATGTGTGTCCAAGAACACGATAACTTTTGAACGGAATCTCCGATTTCGATAAAATTTGGTACAGGGGTGTAATAACAATTATAAAAATGGTACAGGGGGGGTTGTTATAAGTTTGTTATTGAGTTCACAAACCAGAATGATCGGACAATATTAACGGGGATTTATGGGGTTTCAAAACGGTAAAAAATGGGTTTTTGGCTTTCTTTGACTTTAGTTTATAAAATGCAACAAATTTAACTTAAACCATTTAAAAGAGCTAAAAAAAAAAACAATTTTGTATCTTGAATTTTTGACGTCGCTTAAATGGTTATGGAGAAAATACAAAAATATGTTTCCCATGTATTCTTATGGCAAATCAACAAAACCCTCTATCTTGCTTATTTATTGACATAGCTTACTAAAATTTAGTATGTACATTCATTAGGAAAGGTATAACTTATATTTGCTTGCAAAATCCATGTGGCGGCAAACCTGTGTACTCACCCCCTTGGTTTTTATGGGGAAAAATAAAAAAATAACATAAATTGAAAAAAAATTGGTATGCACATTCATTAAGTAATATTTAACCTATAAGTTTATTTGCTTACAAAACCCAAAGGGCACAAAACTTTCGGACTCACCCCCATAAAATGTTCATGGGGGAAAAATATCAAAAATTGAAAAATTAACTAATTAAAAAGATTCAATTTTTAATTAGCCCTGGAGCCTAAACAGATCATCAGAGAGTAACATATATGGGGTGTTTTTTGTAGCAAATTTTGTGTACTTTCATTTTTATAATAAACATTATTTACAAAAAATTGATAGTTCTTGAGTTATGAGCCAAAAATTACAAAAAATACAAATTCCCCCCATTTTTTTCATTTTTGACAATGTTCCGTCAAGAAATTTTGTTAGCAAACCCCAGATTCGGATTCAGCACCCCAAATAACATAAGAAATCGAAGAAATCAAAACTACCCAAAACTGTTCCTAGTGTAAACACTAATTAACTAAATATGCTTACATACAAAACCCAGTTTCACAACAGAGTAATCTGTATTGGATATACATACTGTCATGAAGAGTGCCCCTCATAAAGTTGCAGTTTTATAAAATAACTTTGGGTTTGTTTACAGATGTTGAGCATTGTCACCACATACTTCACCATCATTCTACAGTTCCAGATGACTGACTCTCAAAATGTAATACAACCAACATCTTTGGCAACTATAGTACAACTGAACTCTACTAATAGGCCTATGAATCATTAATAATTGAAATGAATAATTTCAGATTCTTAACTTTTTATCATTTTTGATTGTTAAATTTATTTTAGAACATGCTTGGTCAAATGTGCATGTTTAATTAATTGAGCGAAGCTCCTATACTACACTCTGGCTTTTTATTTACAAGTACTCCTCCTGAACGGCTCGAGTGATCCTCACGAAATTTTGCTCGGTCATAGTAACCATCTATAGGAAGGTATAAATCTGAAATGGTCCAAATCGGACATAAAGGGCTCTGCCCTACGACCCTTTAAAGTTACCATGTAATTTTAATAGGAGAAATATTTTATTTGGTTTGTTTACTGTGTGTTGATTATACAGCTGTTATAAGGATCAACTTTAACTGCAGACTGTCGTTACTATCAGCTGTTTGTGAATACAGTAGTTTAATGTGAAATTGTTGTTTTGTTTATTTTAGTGGTTTGTTTACCTTTGTACTGAATGAAATGCCACGTTTACGGAGAGGAGTTGCAAATCTTGGATGACGCACCATACAATATCTTGGAAACATACAGGGAAACATATCTAAATATCATATTTAAACTGTCCGGAAGTCTTAAGTTACTCACACAGCCGCCATTTTGTTTTTTACACATAATAATTTTTATTTCCTTAACGGATGGTTGTATTCAGATCATATTTGGTATAAATCTTTATCATACCAATGTACATTTCCAAGAAAAAAATTAATTTTTTCCATTGTATATTTTCAAAATGGCGGCCATTTTAAATTTTCAAACTCAAATATCTCAAAATCGGTAAGTTTTATAAAAATTTTACAAGACACAAAAAAGTTGCCAAATTAAATTACCTAACCAATGGTGCCAAGTTTGTAAGGATCTGACAACAAATAACGGAGTTATTGCGATTTTTCTTCATAAAAACATTGATTTTGCTGTTAAAATGGCCTTATTTGCATTAAATTCAATGCAAAATCCATGTTTTTATGAAGAAAAATCGCAATAACTCCGTTATTTGTTGTCAGATCCTTACAAACCACCATTGGCACCATTGGCACCATTGGTTAGGTAATTTAATTTGGCAACTTTTTTGTGTCTTGTAAAATTTTTATAAAATTTGCCGTTTTTGAGATATTTGAGTTTGAAAATTTAAAATGGCCGCCATTTTGAAAATATACAATGGAAAAAATTATTTTTTTTCTTGGAAATGTACATTGGTATGATAAAGATTTATACCAAATATGATCTGAATACAACCATCCGTTACAGAAATAAAAATTATTATGTGTAAAAAACAAAATGGCGGCTGTGTGAGTAACTTAAGACTTCCGGACAATTTAAATATGATATTTAGATTTGTTTTTAACCCAGGAACAATGCCCTAAAATATTGGTAGGGAGTTCTGAAACACCCTGTATAATACCCCATCGCAGCAAACCTGCGTAATCAAAAATTATTAGAGTATTACAGACTTGTGGCGAGTAAGCGCAGCGAACAACCTGAATCTGGCGACGAGTGTGTGCAGCGAATGAGCTGACCCAAAAGGTGAGTGAGGGCAGCGAACGAGCTAAACCCTGACTGCGAGTGAGCGTAGCGAACGAGCTCACTTGAATTACCTATAAAACATTTGCTATTATTGATTTAAAAAATAGTCGCTCCGCTCAATATTGCAAGCAGACAACTGCATTGTATACCTAGTTTTAAATAATTCTGTTTGTAGTTATAAATAAATCAATTTAAAGTAAATATATACTGTACTCTAGAATTTCTAAAACGTGCTCTTGAATCCTGATTTAAGATAATTAGGTAGTAGTTATTAAAAAAAAATTATTTCAAAATAGAGTTCACCCCCTGATTGGTTTGTCCAATATGTCAGTTGAGATGGGGAGTTCTATTATTTTACTAAACTAGTGGCTTATAGGGGCAAAGCCCCTAATTGTAAAAGTAAAATAGGATGGACTATGGCGGATTATCAGCACACTTCACTAAAAAAGATTCTAGAATATTTATTTTTTATTAATAATATTTTTTTAATGGTTAGCATAGATCATACTTCTATAAAACAATCTTTAAAATCTTGTTCTATTAGGACACTTGTAATGAATTCTTTATTTTATCCTTTGCTTAAACCTTTATTGATCTATAAAAAATAAGTTTTAAAATATATTATAGTCCTTGATGAATGATGACCTATCAAAACTTAGAACATTGAAAATGAATAAAAAACTGTGGCCCAAGTTCAACCCAAACTTTAGGGTTGATACATTTTTAATATTTTCATCAGTCACCATCCAGTTTAAAAACATTTGATTTTTCTGTTTGTTTTGATGTTGAATGAATATTTTTGCTCGCATTACATTTTTTTAGAGTCATTAAATATTAACACTGCACCTCAAAGTGGATCGTCTTGTTCACTCACACACTGTCAATATTCGGCTCTTCTAATCAATATTTGTGTTTTCGTGAGAACAAAGCAGATATATATTTTTTAATTACCATGACTTCTTAGAGAGGATCTTTCAGGTTATTTCTCACTTAGTTGTGAAGTTTTGGACATGCCGCCAGGGCCAGCTCTACCATATTGGCGAACTAAGCGACCGCCAAGGGCACTGATGCCCGAGGGGTACCATCATGGCCGAGACAAGTGCCCCTGATTTGCCGGAAAGAGTGTTACTATCAGTGGTAAGAAGCGCCCCGATTGGTGGTAAAATAGTCCCCCTGAAGAGCGGTAAAAAGTTAACCACCGGTGGTATAGAGCATCCATGATCAACAATAAGTCAGCGCCCCTGATCAGAGTTAAGCAGCGTCCCCTTGCGGTTAAAAGGGGCCATGATCAACAGTAAATAGCGCCCTGAATATAATAGCAGTAAGGAGCGCACCCGACCGGCGGTAAACATCCCCCCCCAATTTATGGTAAACAGCGCCCCTTGAGCTGTAATGATAGCCCTCGATAGGCGGCATTAAAGGGTAAAACAGGCCTTCTCCATATGCGGTAAAAAGCACCCATGATTGGCAGTAAAGAGAGTCTAAGATCAGAGATTAAGGGTGCCCCCACTTAACACCTCGCAATGAAATGAATCTTTGCATATTCACAATGAATAAATAATTGTTGTTCAATTTTTGTTTACAAGAAATTATTAATATGTTTTTATTTAAGGGTTTTATCTGATAAAAATTGGTAATATAAATATATTTTTACCTTAAATGTTATTATTTTTTACTTTTTTAAATTTGTTATAATGGCTAAGATAAATGGCTCGAATGGATCTGAAGAGAGGGCAAGGCCATCTACACACCAGGCCGGAATGCCCCCAACCACTCGTGTTAAAATGCACACTACTGGTGGGCCAGCTGATCTGGAAGGATGCGATTTTTATGCAATTCCCCGAATAATTACCTGGAAATCCCCTAAAATAAACAAATATTTACCCAATTTTGCTTAAATCCCCGAATATTGGGTAAATTACCTACTTTTGGCAACACCGATCAGCTGGTACACCACTACTGTGACGTCATCTCTCTGAGCACTCCGGCCTGGTGTGTAGTTGGCCTTAAGGAGGGGGACGCCTATCGTCAATTTCGCCTAGGGCACCAGAAAACCTAGGGCCAGCCCTAAAATTAACGTAAAACGTCCTCCATAAGAATAGCATGGGTATTCGAAAAACGTCTGTATTGCACACAGTATAACATGTGTTATGGAATTTGATTTTAAATTGAGAGACAAATGATAAGATTGAGTGAAGAATTATTAATAAGTACCAGGTTAACCGAGCCTTGCTCGTTGGTTTTGACTCACTTTTGTTATAGTGTCATGGTAATCAAGATATTAAATCTACACCAGACTCTTCACAGATAACAGCTATTAAAAAACTGCTTAAAATTAGACTAATATTCCTTTATTTTTGTTTACTTTTAGTTGTTATTTCGTTACCAAAATAGCAACCCATAAGACCAATGTTAAAAATTACGATTTTTTAACTTGCATTTAGACCAAATTCGATTTTTCCTGGGATTGAGGCTGTTTCTAAACTTATTTTTGGGCCAAAACACTCTTAAATGCAAAGTTTAAGCAAAATCTACCCGCTAGATTTCGAGATCATGGAACACACGTCCCGTCAGACATTGCTCGTATTATAGTATATGATTTTAACGTTTTGTGGTTTTTGAGCAACACAAAAATTATACTAGGAGCGTTACCAACCTTACTAACTATTACAAATTGACTGCTGATTTTCACTATTGTTACAGTAATTATATTGGGAAAAAACTATCATTTTTTATTTTTTATTTACTGGTTCGCTAACTGAGAATGAATGCAAATTATAAAAAAAACCGTCTGATCATCGTGATAGGGGCCTAATGGGCGATGAATTGTGGTTTGAGAAACGCCTACTTTATTATTTGTATTAAACCGTGTTTTCGTTTGATTTTAAAACGAGAAGCGATTTAGTTAAGATGATAATAAATAAATAGTGTATATCAGTCAACGAAGTGTTTGGAACTTATTCTGTCAGCTGAATTTTCCCAGAATCGTTTTGGTTATTTTGTAAATTGGAAAATTATAGGAGAAAAAATAAAAAAGTAGCAGGTCAAAAACTTTATAACAAAATGAGAAATATTATTAGTTAGTAAATTATTGCGGACATTTTACTGATTAGTAAAAACTAAATTTCACGTTTTGGGATGTGGAATCTGATCCCGTCTTCAGGGACCCACTGCCACAATAATTTATTAATCAATAACATAAACTCACATCATCAACAATGAACTATAAACAGTGGCGGCCGGTGGTTAGGACGGTGGGGGGGCTCTTATCATTATTTTATTTATATTTACGCCAGTAAAGATAAGTAATGTCTGCTTCAGGAAAAACGGTTATCTCTTATGTCAATAAATAATAGTTACTCCATCAAACAGGTATAATTCGATCACAAAGTTGAATTAAATTGCAATATAGCCTAAAAATCTTAATCACAATTGCTGACGAAAAGTCTCTGTTGTACATAACTGATATACTGTTGTACTGCAAAGTATCAGTTATGTACAACAGAGATGACTTTTTAGGTCAATAAAATTGACCTAAAACAAGCAGTTGTGTTCCGTCAATTTTATTCAGTTGATATGAATCCGTTTAATGATTAGGCCTACTTCTTTTTCGTGGAGGAAACAAATCAGACTGAAATAGTTTTACCGCGGACAGGTGTGTTCTAAGAATTGAAAGCGGTCCGCTACCCCCGGATGTTAAGATGTCACACACTTCCTTTGCGACAATATATTTCCGGTCTTCAAACCATGTTTACGTCTGGGTTCATTTACGCTATTGTTCACACACTGGACTAATCCAGCTCAGGGGAGTTTCTTATTTTTTGTACTTCATATTTAAATTCTTTATCGTACTTGAAAGCCTTAATACAATCAATATGTTTTACTAACTGTAAAGGATACAGTTAGTATCCCCACAATGTGGGATTATTTTGCCATTGACTATGAATACATAGTCAATAATTTTGCTTAACAAAATCCAGCAAAAAAAAAAAAAAATAAATAAATAAAAAAAATAATAAAAATAAAAGATCCGCATCTTTCAGGACATTTTGTATAGGCCTATAGTTTTATTTAATCTCGCAAATCTAATGTTGATCATTCCAAGTACTTCATCAAATTCTATACACGCCTTGATGTCTTTGTCACTCGTTTTATGTATCTTAACTTTTTAGTTCAAATGTTTAATCTCTGAAATACCACCAACAGGTAAGGCACGATCCTAAATCCGTATAATAAAGCAAATGTTACATAAAAACGAGTTTTTAATTTTACAGCCACAGAGTCAATTAGCCTAATTGTATAAATTTCTAAAACACTTTTGATTAAAACTATTTTTCTTTTTGTTCAACTTTCCATTTGATTAATAACTAAATTGGGCCTTAGAAGCCCCAGGTCCTTCAAAGTAATTCTAATATTCAATGTTGTTCATTCTATTACCTACTATACGATTTACCTGGTGTAAATGTTGCTCATCTCCAACGTCATCCATTTACATTTCCTCACAAATCTATATAATCACTATTTCAACACAACGCACACCAACACGTACAAGGTACAACATTACACACAACAGAACCCAGACGGACGACTGCATCGCGAGGGAACTGACAGTCACATTTTTTGCACTGCTCGGTTGGTAGCAGTGGCTGGAGCAGTGGCGCGCGCAGCCTAGGGCGCCGGGCAGAGCGTTGCATTAGCAGCCGTTGGGCGTGCCTGTGTGAGTGAGCTGCGCGTATGCGCGTCTCCATTTGATTTTACAAGAGCGCTAGGACGCCGTGGCCGGCGTCCATCGCTCAGGCCCGAGCCGGCCGCAATAGAATTAGAGACATAATTGTTGTCGATTTTTTATTTATTTTGGTACGATCTGTTTCTATCTCCAACTTATGACCTGTACAATTGTCATTCTGTTAAATATTCTCATAGTAATATTTTTGTTAGTTTATTTATTTTTATTTTCAATCAATTCTTTAGGAGGGGCGGCGTCCGGGAGTCCTTATGGGCGAGCCGCCACTGACTATAAACAAAGGATATGGAAAACTATATAAAAATATATATGAAAGATATATTTTCTAAAAGGTTCTCCTAAGAGATTTTCCTGAAAGATTTCCCATGTATAGTGATTTTTAAGAAGCCTGCTTTGTTCACACAAAATCAAGTGTTTTAATTAGAGGAAGGAATATTGACAGGGAATGAAGATTATATTCTTTGATGTGCTGTATTAAAATTTGGTGAAGAAAAAACAACAAAATTTTACTGGAGCAAAAACATTTATTCAATTTTAGGACAAACAAGACAATGAAATGGGTATGATGAAAGTATTGAAAGTTTATTGGCAATGAAATGGGCGCTGATCATTCGTCATGATCATGTTTTTATTCTCATTGTCGCTTTTCTATGTTATATATAATAGGCCGCCAGAGCTCAAGGACTATGATTTCTTTCAAAGACTTATTTTTCAAAGATCGATAGGGTATAGGTTTAACAACAGAAAAAAAGAAGCATTTACAAATGGGTGGCTTTAATAGTGCAGGAATATGAAGAGTGCTTTGGAGGCAAATAGCCTGTTAAAATATTGTTAAGATATTGTTAAAATATTAGATCTATAAAAATTAAAATTAAATCTTCTGAAAACTTTCATGGTGAAGGACTGGTAATCCGCTATGGTTCTTGTTATTTTAATTTTATGATTAGAGGCTTTTGCCCCTGTGAGCCACTAGTTCATGTATAAATGCAGTAATGAACTCGATTAATTACAAAAAGAATATAAGTGGATGGAGAAAAAATTGGAATATGATGAAACAGAAAATTTCACTATCTTATCCTGTTATCATTTATCCTATTATGTGGTGATATCTAAGAAAACCCTGGTCCTAATAATCATGGATTCTTGTGTTCAAACCAAGAAGTTACTATGGAAAATTGTGAGTTTGGTGGCAAACAAATTTGCCCCTTCTGTGATAAAGCGTTTAAATGACTGAACTCACATTAATGCAAAACACAAGTAGGACGATGTGTATGTTAAATATACACCAACAACACACCAATGAAAGACAAACAAAATACTACTAGTAAAATAATCCACTAACTTACCTAGTGATGAAAGATATCTTCTGTGGGCTTGTTTTGAAGTATATATATACTTCAAAACAAGCCCACAGAAGTAACATAACAGATAGATCAAAACCTGGACCATCTAATTATAATCAGAGTGCAAACTCCTGGGTGTACAGGAAAAATGGGTATTCCTCGTCTGAGTGGCGAGACTGCTTGAAAATGTGCTGCAATGTAGTATTAGTAAGAACTGTGCCGGGTCAAGGCCCCAACACAAACTGTTGCAGACATTGCAATGAGTTTGAATCTCTTGCACATCTATTGGGGTCTTGCAGGCAAAACAAACTGCTGATAAACAATAGACATAATGATGTAAGAAAGATAATCGCCAATGAACCAAGGAATCAAAATATAGAAGTATATGAAGAAGTGCATTGCATATCACCAGAGAGCGGAAGCACCCGCCAAGTTGATATATTGGCCTTAAACAAAAAATTGAATACAGGGTGGATAATCGATCCCACAGTAAGGCTTGGAACTTCAGCGTCACAACCAAAAATGAAGTTAACCCTGGAAAAAAGTCTATTTATGAACTGACAATGAAGTTTTTTGAGAACAAATATTGAGTGAAAAATATATCAGTGATTGGACTCATGTTTGGCTCAAGAGGAACCTTATCTAAAGATTTTATAAACTTTAGAAAAACTTTCAAAATTTTGAAGTCAGTTGAGCATACATTAGTAATATCCATTCTTAAAAATTCCGTTGCAATTTTGAGAAACCACTTATTCAGCAAAAATCAGTTGTAAATTGTTAAATTCACACAAATAAATTTTAAAGGGGTGTACACATTTCATGTATATATGCATCAAAATTACGAATCAAAACTTAGCACACAAATACTATGAAATATAAATAAATTTCTTTATTAAATTTTCAATTTAGGCCGATCCTTTAGATGTATTTATTACACTTTGTCCAAAGGCAAACCATATATACATGGTAAGTAGACAAATACTTGCTCATGTGAATATTCTTTTTATAATTTTTACTTATTCTATGTATTTTAAACAGATTGTAAAATAAAGTTGAAAAAAAAAACATGGTAAGTAGACAGCTTTTTTGTTGTGTGCAGCTGTATAATAATCTATATACTTATTTATGCTAAGGTTTTTTTAAGAGAACTACTCCTACAGTTCTCAACCAATTTTCAGGTATTTTGTGTCTTTGGATAGGCTTTCGTCTGAGTATCGGACTTAAAATAAAGTCTCTATCCAAAAATTAAATTTGAAATTTTCTCATTACAATAACATTGGGATTGGTTGATCAATTCAAATATCAAAAGTACAGCTGTAAAAAGTGTAGTTTTTGGTGATTATTGATATTCACAATATTGGATATTGGTCGGATGACCAACCACTAACTAAATTACTAATTAAACTAAATTAATCCAACTTTTGCATTGTATCAAAATTAATTGCTCGATTTCGAGCAACAAGTACACTAGCTTAATCAATTGCTTCAATAGCTTCTACTATAAGATTAACATTGAAACTATGAAAGCCTGTATGGCTTAGCCCTAATGGCCGATTCTTATCAATTTTTGGCGGGAAAAACCACAGAACAAGCCCTATTAAAAGACACAAAAAACTTAGAAATTGGTTACATCATTTGCGTATACCATCCGCCTCCAAAGCACTTTTTTTCAATTCTGAGCAATTAAGACACCAGTTTAAGGGGGATGTGGGTCCCCCCACATCCAAATGGGCGCCCCCATACTCATCCAACATGGAGTGACAAAGTTTAATTTTCATTTTAGTTTCATAATCATGTAAGTTACGGTATTTTTCATTACAGTATGATATGCAATGTTTTTATACTGTAAGTAGTAAGGATTTTTTTTATACATTCATAAAATCTAAAAGATCCAGAATAATTTGTTCTTGCATTCACATTTTTTAGATTAATCCTGTAACCCGGAAAATTTGGTCATCCGGCATGTGTCAGGTACCAGACCTGCCGGATTAGAGGAAGTTTACTGCAATCCATGTTTGTAACCATATTTCGTTTAAATGATATCCTCGAATTGACCATCGATTGTCAACAAGACAATCTCTTCTTTGTTTTAATTGAAGGCTTAATAAATTGTTTTAATTGAGTGGGTAATAAATACAAATAGATAATATTACTTATTAATTATTTATATTGACATAACAACAATAAGTATTAAAGTGTCCATAGATAATGGATTAGGCAGGTGGAGTCAAAGGTGGACATGGGAACAATAGGTTAGAATCAGTCTTGTGGTAAGAGTAGTAAAATATTTAATATCACATTGTGATACACAACAATTTAGTATTTACACTTAGACTACGTTTTTATCACAAAACAACCGTAGGAGACTTATTAAAATATATGTTTAGTTTTCCATATCTTAAAAAACTAAAAATATGTGCAAACAGGATTAAATGGGGTAATTGCTTGTGTACACAAATAAGGAATGATGAATTTTCTTAAACTTTTATGTCACTTAAAAAAATTCTCAACAAGGTTGAATAACGGAGGGTGTTTTATGGTTTCAGAAAAACGAGCTTTAAAAAACTATCATTGTATACATTTTAATGTAAAATGGGCATAGTACTACTAATTGTACAAACTTTATTTACTGTGCATCATTATACTTTCATGTTAATTACCGGTATGCATTTATAAGTCCTGCCACATAACTTAACAAATAATGAATTTGCCCTATTATTCAGGTTATTTTTTTTATTGATTTATTTCTGCTTTGGTAATGCACCATGAAAGCCCACTTCAAAAATACAAAAGTGATATACATAAAACTATAAAACTAAGA
The DNA here is from genome assembly GCA_030545055.2 of Neoaliturus tenellus. NCBI lineage: Eukaryota > Metazoa > Arthropoda > Insecta > Hemiptera > Cicadellidae > Neoaliturus > Neoaliturus tenellus. The sequence goes on along the minus strand of CM061531.1, from coordinate 239,129,078 downwards.
ATAAAAGTAACAAAGTTCAAGAATAAAGTGGAGTTATAAATGGCTTGAAGTAGCACAAGTTTTTGATTACACTAAGTAAATTTCTTCGAATAGAAATTTTGCTAATGATAACCAAACCAAACTAAATGATTGTCTTCTTTTAATAAATTTATAATTATGCCAAGATCTTGAGGATTTTTTTTAAAATTGAAATTTTGAAGAGTTGCCAATTAATTTTGTTCCCAATTATTCTGCTGTGGGATGGTAGCCATGCAAATCGTTAAAATTTTAGATAATCAGCTGTTCCATCAATATTATTACGGTAACATATTAATTAAGCCCGATCAACGAGGTTAAATAGATATAGAGTGCTCATCACATGTTAATTTTGTGTCCCTTTTTGATTTGCGACATTTTACCCATAATTTCCGCCGTTTCCTTGGCAACCATCCCACACTTTACTCTTGTTTCCTTGGTTACTAGTTTTAGCTATTCTGATTGGTCGCTACAAGCTTCAAAAATTACTGATGATATTTTTAAAACATATGTTTATTTGTTGTTTGTTTTTAAATTAGTTTGTTTTGATGGTCTGTGAGCAGGCTATTGAAGTTGGTTACCATAGAAACGTCAGGTAGGTGTGGGTAACATGGTAAATTACTGTTGGGAAAGTGTAAACAAAAGGACTGGTTACCAAGGAAACGGCGGGAATCATGGGTAACATGGCGCCAATCAAAAAGGGACACTTTTCCCTATCTGGTGAGCACTCTATATCTATTTAACTCGTTGAGTCCGATGTTTTAGGAAAAGTATCCCTTTCCCCACTTCACCTACCCCAGCTGTTTTTGGCCATGTGTCAACTTATGTGGCGACTTATAAAGTCACCGGCCCACGAGAATGCACTTGATCCGATTGATAAAAATCAAATGGAGAGAAAATCAACACAATCATATTGTATCAATAATGCGGCAATTGTACGTACTGACTGAAATACCTTATCAAGTTAAATTTATGTAATATCTTAGTCAGCAATGAATTTAGAAGAATATTAAACCATAAAGATACTTAGTTTAAAATTTTTATAATTTTTTTTTGGTTTGTTTGTATTTAGACAACAATGAATAATACAAAAATAATATTTTGATTAAATAGGAAATGTTTTAGTATAGGAACAGCAAAAATATAGATAGCAAAATAAATTCTTGATCAATATGATTTTATTTATTCAAGTGTATATTCCTAGGCTGGTTACTGGAAAGAAGAATGATTTACCAAAGGCAATGGGATTAGAATAAGGTTGAAGGTTTTAAGGTCATTAATAAGTTAATCTAGGAAGTCGGCATTAATATACACATTACTAGAAGAAGGAGGGGTACTGCTTCTCAAATGCTGTCACTGGCAATGTCATCGTGTTCAATTGAGTTTTGGGTGTCTAGTTATTAAAAACTTAAGTGATAAATTCAAGATTACCATAACATTACAAGCACTACATGTGTGCGTATAGTCATGAACACAATTTAAAATTTTACCTTTAAAAAATAGAGGAAATATAGAGTTTGTATGAAAAACATACACAAGCTTAGAATACATGCACAACACATTTAACATCATTCTATCACATCGTCTATAATGTATTTTCCTTTGCAGCCAATATATTGATTGTTCTAGTATGATACGTAACAATTAACATTTCACAGAATATTTGTTGCTTATATTACATAACGCTTAAGAATATTTACTCGAATATAAAGATATGTAATAAAAATAAATATTTTCTAACAAACAGGAGCCAAAGCCTGTGTACAAGCTGGCTTACGAGGAAGCATATAAAATCTATTAATAATTATTTCTATTTGATTAGTCTAAAAGCTAAGTATTAGCAGACTAAGTACAAAAACTAGCTGTGTACAAAGTTGTTAGGCCTTTGAAGACGAGGTAGGGAGCTTTTAAATGCTAGTTTCACAGATATTGGATTGGCGAAAAAATATTCAATCTCTACAATACTTGGGTGAAATTAAAATAAAATATAAAGCTGCCTCCGCACTGGCCGAACAAAGTTCTTCCGAACGTTTATTTGTTCGTTGCTATCCTTTTCGAATCATATGGCCGGTAATTGTTCGTTAGAAATGTTTGTTGATTTTTTGTGCTCGCCAAACAACTTTGCCACAAATGTATGACCAGTGCAGACGTGGCTTTATATCTACTTGACTTGTAAGCTTTAGGTGGTTATCGGACAGTTTATGATACAAGAAAATCTAAATACTTAAAATAAGGAATGAAAAATCTATCTTTTATAAAACATGATTTATATACCGTATCATATTTATAAAACATGATGAAACTAAAGTACAGGTTTAACATTAAACATTAAAAATACTGGCTACATATAAATGCAAGTAATAAAATTGACACGTGGTATTTAGAATAAGCTTAGTATTTATACTAGTTACAGTTCCCAGCTATATAAATACCTGTATACCTGAATACCTGTAGCCATATAAACTTTGAATTTATATTTTTGCAAAAATAAATTAGGATGATTCGTATACATTTTGGGCACTTTAAGCAAATTTCCTAATCAGAAATTATTTATTAATTTTCTTAGAATCACGATTGCAATATACTTTTTAATAAAAGCATTCAGAAAGAAACCTCAAAAGAAAGATATTACGAACTCCAATCGGTGAGGTATACAGTACAGTAGTTGTAGTGCATAAGTTTAGCGAGATTCATCTGAGGGTGCTGAACAGAAAAATTCATAGTTATGCAGGCTGCCAACTCTACTAAACGAATAATAAAAGAATAACAGATTATACATGGATTAATTGTATCAAACTGTTTAGATTATTTCAGTAAAAAGTTATTAACAAAAATTTTTAAATTTGGTAAGAATTACATATTTCATTTAAATGTCTGTAATTGGCATTTATGAAAAAAACACAATGTAGCAAACAAAGGATTTATTATTAGTGTTGAAATAAGTGTGTTAAAACTATTTAAAAAGATTTACAAAGTTACACAAATAATATACTTTTTTATACAACTTTCTTTTTTGACTGTTGGTTTGCTCGTTGTGGCGGGACAGAAAACCACAAATTCAGAGCCCAAAGTATACAGACTTCGTGCACCCCTAGCCCAAAGTATACAGACTTTGTGCACCCATAGTCCAAAAAGGATACAGACTTCGTGCACCCCTAGCCCAAAGAATACAGACTTCGTGCACCCCTATGTTTTGCATTTAATTATAATATAAACTAGGTACTGCAATATAAAGCTAATATACCAATGGACAATTTTGTAGATATTTCAAAAGTGAATTCCACCTTAAAACAGTGGAATATTTTTATAGGATATGCATTTTAGACCACAGAATCTAGGTAATAAACTTGGTTATCTTGGGATTTGAGGTATCAACGAGATTAAACTTCAATTTATGACAACTAGACTAAAGTGCAAGTATACAATGCAAACCATTTCTTTGTCGATCCAGCTACGCAACTTACTTACCCAAACCCAGTATGTAGGCACACCTTAAAGTTCCAAGTCCATTAACCATTTCAACAGCAACATTGTTTGTAATACAGTATATTGTATTTAAAACTAACTAGATTAATTGACCTTTAGGCCTATATTCGTTATGAACTTAATATGCAATGTAAATAAAACATATTAATATTAATTTCTTCCGTTATCAGTTTTTATGTCCAAATACTAATTCTATTGTCACAATGGTAGGCCATTTTTTGCCCATTCAATATTTTGTATACCTTTTGTAGAGTTTAAAGCTTTAAATTCAAATAGGCCCTCGGCAATAATAAAATACCCTTGTCCCAGCATACCTGCGTATTCAGCGAATTTCCATAAAATCTTTTTGCTTAATCAACAAAAAGTTTTTATAATCTAATTTATAATCTTTACAATTAATATAACATATTTCAAGACATCATATTTGTATGAACATCTTAGCAGTGGTGTAGTAGCACATTTTACAGTGTGGGAACGCTTGATATATTTGTTGAATTCCCTGCAAAGAAAGATATGACTTCCCGGATTTCCCGGGTTTTTGGAAACCAGTGTGGGAACGCCGTTCCCACGCGTTCCCGCCCCACTACACCACTGCATCTTAGGCATTCAGACTTCCATAAGAATAGCACGGGATTTAATGTGTAGGTTTGAAACCATGGGTTTTTTTAAGTAAATGTCAAATACTCCCAACATTCTGAAGGTACATACACATTTTTTGCAGGATATGTTGATAAATAAGCAATTTATAAGGTTTTATTCTATTTCCCTTAAGAATATTATGGAAAACTTTATTTGCATTTTTTCCGTAACCAGTTAAGCTAAGCTAATGATTCAAAATACTAAATTGTATGCTTTAAAAAGTTTTTTTTAAATGGTTTTAGTTAAAATTTAAAAAAATTGAGGGCGAAAAATGCCAAAATTTTTTTTACTCTTTTGAAACCCCATCAAAACCCCCGTTCCAATGGTCTGAAATTCTGGCTTGTGAACTCATTCAAATTTATGCTGCCCTACACCTTTCTGCCAAATTTAATCAAAATCGAAAGCTCCTTTCAGTTATTTCACAAGGGACACACACAGGGTGTTTATTAAGTCCCGGGACAGCTAAACTTTTTAAACCAGTAAAGATAGATTAAAAAAAACTGGAAACACAGTTATTGGACATAAAAAACTATTTTTAGCCGTACTCATTGAGTCGCTACCTCCTCAGGGGAACGGCCCACCCGGACTAGGATGAAATTCTTAAATGTAAGCATAGGTAAACATGCACATCAAAGGTCGTAATTGGTGGAATTTAATGCCGCAAACCCGGCCTCAAAAAGACTACTGAGTAAAAAATGGCAGGCGATCAAACTTTGCATGAAAATCTTTGCATGAAAATTATAGCGAAGACTGAAAACCTCCTTTGCTTTCTTAGATCTTACTGCAGCCCATAACACTGTCTGGAGAAAAGGCCTTCATACTAAATTTTACAACCAGATTCCTTGCCCTTTCCTGTTGCGTCTCCTCCACTCAGTGCTCTCCAACAGGATAATTAAAGTATATTTGGGACGCAAGGAAAGTACTTTTAGGCAACTAAAGTATGGCCTGCGACAGGGGTCAGTGCTCACCCCACTGCTGTTTAATGTGTATACATCCGACATTCTTGACACTCACTCCTCAAAGTTAGTTTACGCAGATGATATAGTTCTGACTTATCAGCACCAGGAATTCCAACAAGGTGAGGAAACACTAACAAATTACCTCACAACCCTCGGTGAATACTTTAAAGCCTGGAAGCTAAATCCAAACCCAACAAAAACTTCCACTTGAAGAATAGAATGGCCCACCAAAAGCTTAAAATTGTATTTGGCGGTGTTGAGCTAAAGCACAATAAACACCCACAGTATCTGGATCGGTCCCTTGATCCACTTTAGATCAGTCCTTGACATTCAAAAGCCACCTACAAAAGACAGCAGCCAAGGTGAGAACCAGGACTAACATCACCTTGCTGGTTCCAAATGGGGAGCTAACGCACAAGTTCTGCGAACCACTGCTCTCCCTAGTTTACTCAACTGCTGAGTACTGTGCTCCCGTGTGGTTGAACAGTGTGCATGTCAGCTATGAGAGCTATTAGTGGTACACTCATGGCAACCCCCGTTCCCTGGCTCCCGGTACTGTATATTATCGCTCCACCTGAAACCTGATGAAGGGATGCACTCAATTAGGGAATATACTAAGATCTTATCTGCTCCACATCTGCCCATCCACGATTACCTACCCCAGATGATGGGCTGATTGAGGTCCTGAAAACCACCACTGCAGACAGCATACCAGTTGACGGACTCTTTTCCATCCATACCGACTGGACTTCCTCCTGAAAACATTTCTAAGGTCGGAATTGCTTTCTGGTTGCTGACCCGACCTTAGCAGTAGGTGGTATGGATCTTCCTCGGAATCAGTGGACTTTACTCAATCGATTCCGCACTTGAGTAGGAAGATGTAATTATTGGAAATACAAATGGGGAATGGCAGAAGATCAGTCATGCAACTGTATTGCGGAGTTCCAAACTATGACTCACATTGTCACCGAGTGCCCTTTGAGTGCTTTCCCGGAAGGGCTGATGGGCCTACATTGTGCAATTGAAGCTGGGCTGCAATGGCTTAGCGCCCTGGATTTAGCTTTATAGAGAAATCATAAATGTTTATTTTAGTTTAATTTAAAATGTACTGAATACAGATGTATGTTGCTTTGCACTGCAGAACATCTTTTATTTATTTTATTATTATTATTTTAAGTTGGTAGCTGGCTATGTGATAGCCATACGATATATAAGGCCAGGTTTGCAGCATTGAATTCCACTAATTACTACCTTTAATTTGATGTGCATATTGACCTATGCTTACATTAAGAATTTCATCGGACTGCTGGTAGGCTCTCAGTTTTTTACGTCCAGTAGCTGTGTTTCATGTTTGGTTAATCTATCTTTACTGGTTTAAAAAATATTTAGCTGTCCCGGGACTTAATAAACATTATGTATAGTTTATTTTGTGTTTATCTACTCCAGTGGCATTTTTAAAAGTTTTGACGGGGAACGGTCCAAACCCCGTTCTTATCTTAGAGTATAAGATAGTATCTTATCTTATATACTCTAAAACAAGCTCTGTTTGTACGGGCAAAGTTTTTTTTTTCGCTCCAATGATTTTTTATTTTTTTATTGAATATGGGGGTTTTGGCCACCAGAAATCGATTGGAGCTGGTCCCATGTCTGGAAAAAATCCTGATTTCGTTCTAGAGCCCTTCAAAGTTTCCATGTTAAGAAAATTATACCAAAGTGCAGACCCCTTCGGCTTGGCGAGTGAGCGAAGCGAACGAGCTCGTCTTTAAAATGGAAGAGGGCGAGTGAGCGGTTCGAACAAGCTTTGTGTGAGAACGAACGTAATAATTTCACTGAGCTTAAGCTCGGTCCCCCTGGTACTATTTTATTAATTTAAACGGGTGGTGTTTTTGGCTTCTAGGGACCTCAAAACACAAAAGTAACATGGTCTCCGGCTTAGTTCTTACCATGACTACTACCGTAATAGCGTATTCCCTATAGAGAAATTCACTAAAATAAATAACCAAGAAAAAAAAACTAAATAAAAATATATTTCATTTTTATATATTTTTTGTAGATAGTATTAAGTGATACATCAAACCAAAAAGTTACAAAATAATTAATAAAGGCTCTCTTGATATAATGTGGTTGCCACCAGATAAATAATGTTAGATATTATAAATTAGTAAAAAATGTAGTATAAAAATATTACAGTAAATTTGTAAGGAAGATTATTTTAGGGAAAAACTCGTTTTAACTTAAGATGAGTGATATTATGTATATCAAGCATCTGGAGAACAATTAATATTATTTTCATTTTAATTCATCACTGGAATGTATATACAAGACTTTTAAAGAGAAACAAGAACATAGGATTGTGAAAAAACATAAAATTTTATAGTTAGGGTAATGGGATACAAAGTCTGACACTTTGAGGAATGTTTCATTTGAGCATCTGGCATGCAATCAGTGTGCCAAGAGCAACACCTCTAACACCACATTTTTTCATCATCTCAACCTGAACTTATGACAAACTAATGCCAACGTTTGGTCGAATGTACTATATGGCTGTAATAGAACACTGTAGCTTTCCGAAGCTCATTAGTTACTTTCAAATGTCTTATTAGCTCGATCTCCACATGTCACTTTGGAGAGTTTTATTTTAAATCTATCTTTTCCATTCTGCCCCAATTCTGGCTTCAGAATAAGTTAATTGAGTCTCTGCAATAGCAGGAAATCTCTACGCTCAATCACCAGATAGAAGTACTGTAGCCAACAAACTACATTTAAATTGAAGACTTTTCCATTCCGATCCAATTCCGACATCAGAAAATCTTAAACCTGAGTCTCTGCAACAGCTCCGCTAGCTTCACAAAAGAAATAGAAACACTGGAAGGATGAGTTGAGGGGCTTTAGAATGTAGTTGTTGGTCCGAGCGACGGGCTGCCGACGGCGATCGATGCGATAAACCCTTCGAGTTGGCCTCGGACTGTCCTGTAACCACACAAACCCTCAAAGTTATATAATGTTTAATTGTAAGATTGTTCAAAAACTCTAGAAAGTATCAGGTACAATTTAGTTTGGTAATAAAAACGATTGACAATACTAACTGCTATCCTGAGTGATACTGTATTGCTTGTTCAACATTTTTAGGACTTCATATTTTTGGTAGTCTATTTAATATAACAAAGGTTGAAATTGAAATGATTTGTAACCACCTTGTTTGGTAATGAATTTCTTTGGACTAAAACTCTCTATGTTTGCATGCATATTAAAGAAATTATACCATCAATTCAGAAGGAGTGTTTTATTAACAATTGGAAGAAAATACGCTCCTCTCTTAATGTCCGTTATTATAGTAGAATTTACTAAAATATTCCGATGACAGTCTATACATTGTTGCCAAATTTATTCTGAAACACATTTTAGTACTGTGTTATACATTGTAAACATAAACCACAAATAATGACAACATTGCAGGGCGAGAGGGGGTGGAGGGGGACACACAGCTGTTAAAATTTCCATCAGGCTATTTTCGTATATTTTTTTATAGTCTGCCTTGTTAATGGGCCTATTTTGTGGTGAATTCCTATTTGGACTGTCTTTATTTTAAGATTATTGAATACAGTAATTCAGTAATTAGTAAATCAGCTGTCAGCTGTTGTTTGGTAAATATAAACAAAACCATGTGCTTTTTCAGAATAAAATAATGCAAGAAAGAAAAGAGATTTAAATATACCTCAAATACCTTTACTGAAATAGTGACCTAACTCAATAGGTAGTTTAAAACGAAGTATATAAGAGATAGACTCGCCTACGGCTCGATGGGGGCTCCGCCCCCATGCCCCCTTAGGGGTGTCCCTAAATTCGTAAATTAATAAAAAGTCAAGTATGATATTGGTTAGTTCCACAGAAGAACTGAACAGCCAAGACAGTAACAAAACCATCTAATACACACAATTCACAATCGATAGTTAAAAAAGCTTTGAAAATCTCCTATGAATCGGTTTTAATAACTCTTCGTAGTTAAAATTTGTTAAAATATTTTGAGTGTGATATAATGATTATTTATTCTGGGTGTTATGCTGAATGGAGGGTCCACTCCCTTGTTTGTTGCCCCAATTCCGTAATTTCTGTAAAAACTTAATGCAGTGAACGGGCTTGTCGAGGGTTCAACTCCAATGTGTTCGCTGAAATAGTTTGTAAATAAAAAAGTCGAGTATTAAACAGGTTAGCTTTACCAAAGAAGTGCACAGCCAAGACAGTAACAAAAGGCTAATGCACACTTCTCACAATCAATAATAATTAAAGCTTTTAAATTCGTCAAAAATTGTTGCAAAAAATCAGTGAAAACAATAAAATAACATTAAAACTATATAATATAAAATCTGATAAACGAGATAGAAATCACAAAAGACTCCAAAGTTTTAAAAAGATTCCCTAAAATCAGAGGAGGAACTTACTTAAAGTATGTAAATTAGTAACACCAGCCCCGACAATAGCTGAATTCATATTTTTAATAGTCTCTTAAAAGGAGTTAATGTCCCCAATTTAAAGTTTTCGGTAACTATTCTGGTTTACGAGATACCAAAGGTCTCTTGAGCTTATCATCCTGTAACAAATCTGTTTTGAGAGCTAATGTGTAGAGATACGGCAAAATGTTCTGAAAACTGTAAGCCATTAATAAAATATTTCAGTCATATTCAGCAACATTTTTCGATAGGACCAATCGTTTTGTCAGTAGAGTGGAAAAACTGAAAACGCGATTGCACAAAAATTAGTCTGGAGATTTACGCGATTGGTGCGATGTACGACAAAAAGTCACAGGGCCAAAATCGTAGTTCATCCAATTCAGTACCATAGTAGTCTCAAATCTATGAAAGGCCTAACCGTTTAGCCGCTAGAGCTGAAATACTAAAATTACGATTTCTCTAGTTGGCCAAAAGCAACTAGTGTACTTATTTATCACAAAACTAGGAAAAAGTGAACAATGTATTTTGAGAGTAAACGGAAAGAGATACAGCAAAGTATGTTAGAATCAAAATTGTAGATATTAAAAAGACCTATAAAAGTTGTCATTTAAACATTTTTGTAGGACAAATCATTTTGTCGCTAGAGCCCTAAATCTAAATATAAATTTCACAAAAATCAGTTTGGAGGGTTAACGGTGCGATGTACGACAAAAAGTCAAAGGACCAAAATTGTAGATCATCAAATTCCCTATCGTAATATTGCTCTCAAATTTCAGATAAAACTAATCATTAGGCCGCTAGAGCTGAAATACTAAAATTTACGATTTCTCTAGTGGACCAGAACCGGTATTTTCCCACTACTTACGTTCACATCACAAAATCCGGAAAAAGTGCAAAATGTATTTTTTAAGTAAACGAGAAGAGATACATTTGGCCGCTAAAGCTGAAATACTAAAATTACGATTTTTTTAGTGTCCCAGAACCGGTGATTTCCCACTACTTATGTTCACAAAATCCGGAAAAAGTGAAAAATGAATTTTGTAAGTAAACGAGTAAAGATACGGCAAAATATATAGGGGGCAAAATTGTAGATATTAAAACGATCTATCGAAATAAACCTTAAGAAAAGTTTTACAACCATCCGTTTAGTCACTAAAGCCCGAAAACCGAAAACGGCTTTTAATTAAAAACGCTCTGGAGGCTTAACGGTACGAGATATGATAAAAAGTCAAAGGACCGAAATTATAGAAAATTAAATTCCCTATCGTAGTATTGTTCTCATATTTTAGATAGGACCAAGCGTTTGGCCGCTAGAGCCAAAAAACTAAAATTACAATTTCAGAAATCCGCCATTTTGAAATTTTTTTAACACGTTAAAAATATAAATTTACAAGTTTAAGGGGGCCGTTCGGCACCGAAAATCTACCCGAAAACATGCAATCGTATTTCCAGCCTTCGGTTGGAACTGTTCATCGTAGACTTAAGCTGTTTGTTTTATATGGTAGTCAAAGAGTGGTTCTAGTGGAAGTATACCTGTTTTTTTCTAAAAAAAATTTATAATAACTTTTATTTGATGCTGAAATTCACTAACTTTGACATAAATTTTCACGTAATAATATCACAAATTATTGAAAAAGCAGGTAGCCTTCCACTAGAACCACTCTTTAACTTCAAATAAATCGTAAAATAAAATATTTTGGTCGGTAAACACTAACCGAAGACGGGAAATACGATTGCATGTTTTGCCCTCGCGCGGGAAAAAGGCCACTGTTTCGGGTGAACCTAGCGGCGCGGCAACGAACTACGTGAAGGAAACTACTACCAGTCCTGTTTAATTTTTCTGTTTCCTTTATACTATCCATCTTACAAATATCTTCAAGCAAAAGTAGTTTTCAAGTTATAAACAAACCCAACCGTCCACGCCACCGATCTGTCGTCGATCTCCTATAGCCACTGTGGCAGCCGGCCACGCACAGCACACCGCCGCTCCGGCCAGTCGTTCTCACTTCTCATACGTGCGGCCGATGCATTTAATGGCTCAGCGTGAAGTTGTTGTTGGTAAATAGCAATACGAAAGGAAGGGCCTTGAAAGCCCTCAAAGTTCGCAATTTCCCCATTTGATTAAGTCTGGTATTACACTATCATAGTACTATATGCAACATATTTCTATTATCACATCTATTATCTATGATAGAAACAAAATATTATTATAACCACTAGTAAAATAATAACATAAGTGTTTGTAAAATACCCTCTATTAGAATTTTTTTCCATTATTGTAATAAATTGAAAACAAAAAACAAAAAAAACTGTTTGGTCGTTTTTATTTAGAGTTTAATGATTACAACTGGTATTTTAATTTTGTTTGTAAAATCAATATGAAAATGCGTTCTGTAGCAGTTCGTAGGTTATTATTATAATATTTCATCCATTACACTGTAATATTTTTGATCGCATAAATATGGTAATAGGCCTATGTTATAGAACTATGATATACTAGTGGCTTATAGGGGCAAAAGCCCCTAACTATAATAATTTAGATCTTAGTGGATTACCAAGAAAATGCTTTACAAAGAAAGCTGTCAGAAGATCTGTTTTTATCGATAATATTTTAGCAATACTGTTTGCAAAGAATTTGATACTTTTTTGAAACGCCGACGCACTCTGTGGTGCGTATTTTAAGGTGAGTATGACTGAAGGGTGAGTGTGATGGTTGTGATGGATCAGATGAGGTGTCTTTGTTACTGACAAATAGCAGCCGTTTAATTATTCAGGATCATTAAATAATAGCACAATGACCAAAGGCATCAGTCATCCGCTTCCAAAGTAGGCCTACTCTTTACAATCTCGAGAGTCATGATACCGTGAATGAATGCTTAATTTTGTCTATGGTTAAAACCTATATCGATTCTAAAAATGGGCTTTTTAATAAATAATAATCCTTGAGCTAAGACAAAAATTAACATAATGTAGAAAAGGGGCAATTATTAAAAACCGTGCGGATGCTCAGCACCCATTTCAGAATAAATACAGTAGCCTACTTTCAATAGTGTGCATCATACACCATTCTTTTTTCAACCATTTGATTTCTGTATTTTTTCCATTAGTTGAAATAGTATTTTACCTCCTGTTTTATTTTTTAGGGTCACAAAATGTTAACACACTCCGTTACAGTAGACTGTCTTCACTCACTGTACAATTTTCGGCTCTCCTAATAAATACACGTAACTTATTTGCGTGAAAACAAAGTAAACTTTTTTTCATCCCTATAAGTTTCCACATTCTTAGAAAAGGGGCAGTGATTAAAAATCGTGACGGATGCTCAGCACCCATTTCAGGATAAATACACTTTCAATAGTGTTCATCATACACCATACTTCATTCAACTGTTTGATTACCTTGTTTGTCCATGAGCTTAAATAGTATTTCCCCTCCTGTTTTAATTTTTAAAGTCTCAAAATTAAATTTGAACACTCTCCTTAAAGTACAGTGTCTTCATTCACTATACAATATTCGGCTCTCCTAATAGATACACGTAACTTATTTTCGTAAAAAAGTAAAATTGTTTTAATCCATGTAAATTTTATGGAGCAATTTCCCCGTTCTTTCTCATTTATTTGGAAGATTTTGGGCATGTTTTTGTTTTTCCTAGTCTTTGGAGCAAACATCTTTAATTGAAACTCTATCGATCCTATCATTCTACAATTAGTAAAACACAAAATAGCATGTATAGTGTAATTTTTCAGAACACCGACACTTTGTTGGCTGCCACACTATACGTTTGAATTAATAATAATTTAATTTTTATTCTATGGGTTTAGTTTATTCTTTTTTTTTAAATCAAACTAAACACATACTTTAATGCTAACAAAAAACCTTTTCTTGAACCATAACTAATCGCTCATTGTACCCGTTTCAAGATCAAATTCTATTTTTCCATTTATTTGCATCTAGGCCTACGCTGGATTATAAAGTTTTCTTTCATTTAAATTCTGATGTAAAAATCAGCTGTAAATTTTTAATAGTTTGTAAGATTAAAGTAACACTCCTAGTGAATTTTGTAGTCATTCGACGCAAAAAACTATTTTATTAAAGTATTGCCACTTTAGGTGATTAGTATAATACTAGTATTCGTGTTGCTCGAAATCGAGCAATTTATTTAAATACAGTACAAATGTTACTTTAGCTCTAAATCAATGACATCCGACCAATCCAATAATGTGAATATCTTTAATCGCCAATAACTACACGTATTTACAGCTGATTATTAACAGATGTTTCAAATGCTTTATTCAGTCCCCAATGTTCTTTAAATGGGAAATTTTAAGATTTCAATGTTGGATAGCGCTTTTATTTTCAGTCCGATTCTCATAAATTTTTGGCGGAAACAACTACAGACCAAGTCCTATCCAAGACACCAAAAACTTGAAAATCGGTTGAAAATTGTAGGAGGAGTTCTCAAGACAAAAAACCCTTAGCGTATTAAATAAGTATAGATAAGATCATCTTCACTCATTGTATTCTACCCGGCTTTCTTTTTAAAATAAACCAAAACATATGTTCCAATGTACACAAAGCAGACGATTTCGATTCCCCATGCTATTCTTATGGAGGACGTTTAACGTTATTCCTCATTTCCTGGTAACATTACGGACATCACGATAATTTCCCCTCTTGCATGCCACCGAGACTTTTAATTTGAGACCCCTCTTATCTTCCTACGATTTGTAGAACGCTCACAATTTTGCTCAATAAATTTCCCTATCAGAGATCAAATTCATCTTCCAAATTGGAAATGTATAGCATATGTGAATTTACCTCACTGTATTTATGTATTTTATTATTTTCGTATGTATAGTTTTTTTTATTTGCGTAGTCTATCTGTCTGAACAACTTTGTAGGGAAGCTTATTTTAGTTGATTTCAATCAAATCCTGTTCTCATCAAATCTTGAATTTAATTTAATCAAGTACTGAATAACAGCACCATCGCGTACAATGCTAATCAAGAAGTTACAATTTGTTTCTATTTACGTTTCTGTATTATAATTATGCAGGGAAGTTTTTTTTTTTAATTTGTATTTATTGTTTTACGTCATTAAATTGCTATTTTATTAGCGAATTAAAAATTGAAATCATTTTTGTAAAATTAGTCTCATTTTGTATATGTTACTTTTGTATTTGACTATGTGTTAATTTTGTAGGCTATACAATTAATTTGCTTTTTTATTTTGTATGTAAATAAATTATAAATATTTTGAAATTTGCCTTGTTATGTTAAATCCTTGTAAGAATTATTTTATTTATAATTTGAATACTACTTTATAATTACCGGTAATTAAAATATTTAAATGTACGTTATTTTAAAAAATCGTACATTGAAATAATAATTTTTAGGTTACAGACAATTTGGACTTCTGAAATTTAAACTATGACAGTTTGTTTTAAAATGATATCTAAAATTAAAACTATAAAAG
The DNA here is from genome assembly GCA_030545055.2 of Neoaliturus tenellus. Taxonomy (NCBI): domain Eukaryota; kingdom Metazoa; phylum Arthropoda; class Insecta; order Hemiptera; family Cicadellidae; genus Neoaliturus; species Neoaliturus tenellus. The sequence continues at coordinate 239,114,056 of CM061531.1, read as the reverse complement.
TTTGTTTTGAAATTATATAAAACATTAAAAAGACAATGCCCTATTCTAAATAAAGTGATTATGGTAGTGTAAATTTTTGTTTATCGACAGTATATGGATGTTATGGAAACTCTGACTGATCCAAAAATAAACATAACCGTGCAATCCGTCACTCAGAGTCGCGTGTTGAACTTCTCATACCCGCAGCACGGCTGTCGAGCCTCCCCCGGGGCGGGACAGACCGTGCCAGTGAAGCGAGATAATTTTTACAACCCCGAAAACCGGGTCTGCGCCGGCCGCTCTGTTGTGCTGGCGTGTGGTCAGTGTCATTCATTGTAAATCTTTCGGGGTCGGTTGGGGGAGGGGGAGACCAGGGACGCAACGGCCGCTCCTGATTTTCCATTTTTTGTGCCTTCCGATATCTTGGCTCGGGCGTCGGTAACTCTTGCAATCTTCCTACAAAATTACCGACATTTCGACGAGCCCATTTCGTTTTGCCGAACGGCCCCCTTAAGACTTAACATTGACCATTCAGGCTAGACGTATGCCAAATTTCAAGCCTCTAACTTAAATAGTTACGTCAGAAATTCGTATCCTATATAAGTGAGTCAGTCAGTCAGTTACACATAGGGCTGTATAGTTTATTAGACTCGCCTACGGCTCGATGGGGGCTCCGCCCCCATGCCCCCTTAGGGGTTGCCCCGAATAAGGGGTTGTCCTAAATTCGTAAATTAATAAAAAGTCAAGTATAAAATAGAATAGTTTCACGGAAGAACTGGACAGCCGAGACAGTAATAACACCGGCTAATACACACTATTAAAATCAATAATAATAAAAAGCTTAGAATTTTTCTATAGTTATTTTTTCAAATCCCTTCGTAGTTCTCCTTTTTTAGTATAAGAATTAAGAGTTGTTAAATTATAATCAACTATGTAAATATTCTAGTTATTATGCTGGACGCAGGGCTCCACCCCCTTGCCCCCTTATTGGTTGCCCCAAATCTTTAGTTGCTGTAAAAATCTCAAGCACTGATTAGGCCAGTTGAGAGCTCTGCCCCCATAGCCCCTCGTTGTGTTTGCCTGAATTCGAAAATTAATATAATGGGTATAGTATTAAACAGGCTAATTCCACCATGTACTGGACAGGTATGACAATAACAGAAGCGACCAATACACACTGCTTACAATTAATAATTATAAGGCTTGAAAATTGCCCACGGATCATGATTTCATTCCACCCTCTAGTTCCCAATAATTCGTTAAATAATACAATGGCGTTATGAAATATTAATGAACTATGTAAATATTCTAGGTATCATGCTTAAAAATTGTTTTGTTAAAGTTTTGGAGATGCCATTATGATTGCACATGATTGAGGTAGTTGGTGTATTTTGAAAATAATACGGGTATTCTAAAATTACAAGTTTTTATTGAGGTATGCTCTATGAATATTAAAAGATAAATAAGACAAAAGAAAGATATTTTTGTATGTATTTAAAATTATTGTAACTAATTGTAGCTATGTATATAAAAAAAAGTTTAAGACGCTAAGATGCTTACTTCAGTTCCACCACGGGGAGTCAAAGAAACTCTGGAATTATGTATAAACTCTAAAAATAAACGATGACAATTTTATCTTTCACAATCAGCAATTTTTAATTTACAATTTGAAATTTTTCAGTTTTTGGTTAAGAAAATTTAGCCATTGTAGTAAGTAATTGATCACAGTGTAAAGGGTACTATAATAATGAATCTATTTATTAAGTCTTAACTTTAAAATCCGAAAAAGTCGCAACTTAAGAACCATTACAATCGGCGTACAGAATGCATTTTCAACCGATAGTAGTCAAATAAATAATAGCCAAAAGAGGATTATTGATTAAATTGAATTGATTATGGTAATATTTCTCAGCTTGCCGGATAATTGGATGTGTAGATGTAAAAAAGGGAAATCGTCGGAATGATATAAATGTTGGCAACTAAACTCTGAGCCACTGAAGTTATTTATAAAGTATTAAAAGGAAGAAAGTTGCAACTTAAGAACCATTAAAATCTGCGGACAGTATGCATTTTCAACCAATAGTAGTCAAAAATCAAAATTGTGAAATAATATATCCCAAAAGGATTGTTAGTTGATAATAATAATAATTGAAAATAATAATTGATATAATAATTGAAAAACATTGAATAGTTTTAAATTACAACAATAATTGGGGAAATCGAGACTTTAGGTAAGAGCACTGAATTGAGGAAGTTTGACGGACAAAGTGATAGCGCAAGAAATTCTTTTGAGTTAAATTTTAGTTAAACTTAATAGCTTAATAACTAATAACTACAACTTAATACAGCTACATACATACTAACTAACTTACAGCCTAAACGAAATAACTACAATAACTTAATTATTCAATTGGTTATAATAATATTTCTCAGACTGATGGGTAATCAGGTATGTAGAGGGTTTAAAAAGGACAAGCTTGGGAAGGAACATTAGCGAAGGTGATATACCAGCTAAGAGAATGAAAAGTTCAATCGTTCAATAACTTTATATGTTCTTTATAACTTTACATGCAATTCACACGACAAGACCGTCTGTACAAACTGTCATCCACCATGAGAATGAGAATTCCATCGATGATGAGTGAAGAAAATTCACCATTCAGGCAATTCTAAGAAGGCGCACGTGCAGCATTGGCAACACACTGCGCGTTGTTGTAAAAAATTAGAGCGGACATCACTTTGATGAACAGAACCGCTTTCAAACCAAAAATGTTTCATTTTGAATTGAAACAAAGTTATCGAAAGGTAAACTATATGCAATCAATTGCGCGTCCCATCGAAATTATCATCAGGAACAGGTGTAGTTAAAAGTTATACTTTAAATACAAGCGAGAACTAAGCGACTATAAAAGGGCTCCAAACGACATCTTTAAGAACTAACGTACTGTTTAAAATGAGTTTTGTATATTTTAAAAGGGATATTAGCGATTTTGTCATGACCAAGACATGTCTAATGTAACTTAGCTGTTATACATGAAAGTAAAATGAAATCTAACTTTGAATGTGTAAATTTTACTTTGTCAGAGGTGTACACCGAACATCACTAAAACAGTAAATGAAAATGTCTGTGTAAACTTTCACCCCCCCCATGGGAATTTCGTCCATAGTAGGAGAAGAAAATTCAACATTGGTAAACGTTCAAGATAGCGCACGCACATGCTGCATTAACTACAAATTGGGCATTATTACTATATAAGTCAAAGCGAGTATTACCCTGGTGAATTGACCTGCTCTCAATGCATCGAAACACCGTCGTTCATATAAAGACTCACGTATCTATAAAAACTGCAATGTTTGTATCAAACGCGGGTGTAGTTGAAAGAGATCATTTAAACTTGAGCGAGAACTAAACCTGCAAAGTGATCTACAATACCACGACGAGGTGATATACGCTGATACGGCTGAACTACGTTACCGACAAATCTATATTTTTTACCTTTTTTATAGTTTAAAAGTAAAAAAATTGTAGTTTCATGATTTTCCCTAAATTTAAACATCTCAAAGAATGTCCATGCCAAATTTCAAGTCTCTATCTTAAACGGTCGCTTCAGGAATTTAAGATCATCAGTGAGTCAGTGAGTGAGTCAGTTACACATGCGGCTGTATATATTATGGACTCGCCTACGGCTCGATGGGGGCTTCGCCCCCATGCCCCCATAGAGGGTTGAACCAAATTTGTTAATTGCTCTAAGTCTCAAGTACCGAACAGACTAGAACCCCCCCCCCCCAAGGGGTTGCCCTAAATTCGTAAATTAATAAAAAGTCGAGTTTAAAATACGTTAGTTCCACGGAAGAACTGCACAGTCAAGACAGTAACAAAACCGTCAAACACACAAAATTCACAATCAATAGTAAACAAAGCTTTTAAAAACTCATATGAATCGGTTTTAATATCCCTTCGTAATTAAAATTCGTTTAAAAGTTTTGAGCTGTAAATTTATAATTATTTATGTAAATATTTTAGGTGTTATGCTGGTAAAAATAACTTTAGATAAGACGATTGTTGTTGTGTTAGATGAAAAGAAATTTCAATTAAAAGAGTTATAGTTGTTGTTGTTGCTGTCGCTATATTTAATAGTAGTAGTTATGGTAACAAATGTTCCTCTGTTCGGTAGCTAAATATAAAGTTTTAAATTTCTATAAATTTTATGTATCCTATCCTATAATATAATACGAGCTATGTCTGAAGGGATGTGTGTTCCACGATCTCGAAATGTGGCTGTTAGATTTTGCTTAAACTTTGCACTTAAAAGTGTTTTGGCCCAAAATTAAGTTTAGAAACAGCCTCAGTCCCAGGAAAAATCAAAGTTGGTCTAAATTTAAGTTAACAAAATCGTTATTTTTAAAATTGGTCTTATAGGTTGCTATTTTGGTAACGAAATAACAACTAAGAGTAAACAAAAATAAAGGAACATAAATTTTAAGCAGTTTTTTAACAGCTGTTAGCTGTGAAGAGTCTGGTGTAGATTTAATAGCTTGAATACCATGACACTATAACAAAAGTCAATTAAAACCAACGAGCAAGGCTCGGTTAACCTGGTACTAAATAGAGATACAATTATGGGAAAATTGACATAATCCAATGCCTCACCCAACTCAAATAAAAGCTTGTAAATTTCAGGAGATAGAAGAAAAACGTTTAAATCACTGAAATAGCGTATAACATTCAAATCAATGAGCGAAAACGAGAATTAAAAAACATGAAAACAAAATAATAGGAAAGAATAAAAACGGGGTTGATCCGCAAAAAACCCCTACTATTACAAACTACTAATTATAAGAATATAAAATCGAGACCTGTGAAATAAAAATTTATTCATAAAAACCTGTTTGTTTTGTTCAATAGTCATTTAAAAATTTTCAAAAACATATTTTAAGTGTGTATTAAAATATAATGCAAAACACTGAATATAAATAAAACAGAAAGATAATAATTAACTGTCTATTAATTATTGTACAAAGTAATAGAAGTATATTACGTTAAGGTCACGGCACGAGCAACACAGTCAATTCATTGAATGCGAAATTCGGCCGAAAGCTTAACTTGGTGTGAATTTGAATTAGTAATCTAAAATAAGGTGAAAATGAAACGAAAACCTTACATTTAAATCTGTTATTTTTGTTCAATACTCATTTAAACATTCTCAAAAACATATTTTAAGTGTGTATTAAAATATAATGTAAAACACTGAATATAAATAAACAGAAAGATAATAATTAACAGTCTATTAATTATTGTACAGAGTAATAGAAGTATATTACGTTAAGATCACGGCACGAGCTACGCAATAAATTCATTGATTGCGAAATTCGGCCGAAAGTGTGACCTGGGGTGAATTTGAATTAGTAATCTGAAATGAGGTGAAAATGAAACGAGAACCTAACATTTAAATGTGTTCATTTTGTTCAATACTTATTTAAACATTCTCAAAAACATATTTATAAGTGTGAAAAAAATATCTAATATAAGACACTGAATACAAATCAAACAAAAAGATAATAAATATCTGTCTATTAAGTATTGTACAAAGTAATCGAAGTATGTTACGTTAAGATCACAGCTCAAGCTTCACAGCAAAATTCATGTAGTTCGAAATTGGGACGAAAGGACAATCTAGTGTGAATTTAAATAAATAATCTAAAATATATTGTAAACAAAATGAGAAACTAACATTAAAACCTGTTTGTTATGTTCATTAGCGGTTTAAAAATTTTCAAAAACAAAATAGTTCATGAAAGACGTTCATATCTGTAATAAATACAATGCTAGTAACAAACGCGGGTGTAGTTGAAAGAGATGATTTAAACACGAGCGAGAACTAAACCTGCGAAGTGATCTACGATACCACGCGGTGATATACGCTGATACGGCTGAACTACGCTACTGACAAATCTATATTTTTTAAATTTTTATAGTTTAAAAGTAAAAAAGTTGTAGTTTTATGATTTTCTCTAAATTGAAACATCTCTAGGAATGTCCATGCCAAATTTCAAGTCTCTATCTTAAACGGTCGCTTCAGGAATTTAAGATCATCAGTGAGTCAGTCAGTCAGTTACACATGGGGCTGTATATATTATGGACTCGCCTACGGCTCGATGGGGGCTCCGCCCCCATGCCCCCTTTGGGGGTTGCCCCGAATTCGTTAATTGTTCTAAGTCTTAAGAACTGAACAGGCTAGTTGAGGCCTCCACCCCAACTCTATACTTATCTTCTCTGACTTAGTTTAATAGTTCGGGAAATCTAAAGCATTTAAGATATTCTCTTGATATTTAAAGTTCAAATTAGTACTTTTGTTTTATATTTTATGCTCAGGGTATGTGATGTAGCTAAATAAATAAAAAAATATTAAAATAACTCAATTTTTGTGAAAGAATATTGAAAATACATTCCTTTTTGGTGCGAAGAGAGTGAAATGCTACAAAATCTTAAGGCCCAACTTATAGAGCATCTAAAAAGAATATAATGCTGAAAAAAATATATAGGTATGGCCGTATCTTTACCGGGTTCAACAAAATCACCAAACACTGTATCCTACATAAAAAGGTTAATAATTTTGTATTTTCAGTTTGTTTACTAATCTTGGATTGAAATCGGCAAATAGCTGCTTCTACACTGAAAAAACTGTTTTGTTGGGGTAACAAAAATTGTTGTCCCAACAAAAAATTTGGTTGAAATAGGGACAACTATATTTTTTGTTGGACTGACAAAATTATTTTGTTAAAATTTTTTGGTTAAAGCAACAAAAATTTTTTGTAATTGCAACAAAAAGTTATATTGTTAATTCAACAAAATTCTGATACATTTTGTTGAATTAACAAAACCATTTTGTTGGCCTGAGTTATTGTAAGGTATTATTTTTACATAAAAATTCATGAATTAATGCATTTATGCCAACCAACAGATTAAAAAATGTAAATAAAACTAATCAAAAAGTACACACCTGTGACAGGATTCGAACCTACAACCTCTCATTCAATGACCTGACGCTCTATCCACCTGAGCCACGGGAACTGTGAAATTTGGGTTCTTATTTACTACTTAGCCATTTTTTACTAGGCCTCCGTTCTGAACTTTAAAACTCAAAAAGTTAGCCCAAATGTGAAATAACTTACTAATTGACGTTGAACGTTTATTTGACGTGAAATAAATTTTCTGTGCTATGTGGGTAAACAAAATATTTGGTTGGGAATACCAAATTTTATAACCAAACCCATTTTGTTGATCCAAACCATTGGTTTAGTTGGTTTGACCAATTTATTTAGTTCCCTCAACAAAACGAGGACAACAAAATAAGTTTTGTTGCCACAAAAAAACATTATTGTTGGGAATACCAAATTTTATAACCAAACCCATTTTGTTGATCCAAACCATTGGTTTTGTTGGTTTGATCAATTTATTTGGTTTCCTCAACAAAACGAGGACAACAAAATAAGTTTTGTTGCCACAACAAAACATTTTTTGTTGGGAATACAAAATTATATAACCAAAACCATTTTGTTGATCCAAACCATTGGTTTTGTTGGTTTGACCAATTTATTTGGTTACCTCAACAAAACGACGGCAACAAAATAAATTTTGTTGCTCCAACAAAACGGTTTTTTCAGTGTATAGTAAGAAATAGATGTATTCATAGTATACACAAAATTTGAGGCATGTATGTGTCATAAAAGTAAACGATAAATATTTAAATAGATCAATTTTGGTGAAAGAATTACGATATTGTGAAAATACGCCCCTCTTTACAGGTGAAGAAGGTGAGATACGGCAAAATTGCATAGGACCGAACTTGTAGAGCGTCAAAAATAGAATATAATACTAACAAAACAAATATCAATATTGAAGTATATTTGGCAGAATAAAGTAATTTACAACACTTTACACAAAAAATGCTAAGAATTTTGTGTTTAAAAAAAAAATGTTGACTTAATTATAATTGAAACTGGTCAATGGCTGCCGCTATGGTAAGGTCTTTTTGAGATCATAATATGTACTATAGTTTAAGCATCCGTGTACGATATTAGTAAGTAAAAATATTAAAATAGCGAGATTTTTTTGAAAAAAAAAATTGGAAATGTTGAAAGTACGCCCCTTTTTAAGGGTGAAGGGAGTGAGATACGGCAAAATTTCACAGGACTAAACTTGTAGAGTGTCTAATTCCTGACCATGAATTATCCCTCAGATTCGAGATAGGACCTCTCGTTCAAAAGTTACAGCGTATTTAGAAAAAACCTTACATGGTGTAGATTTTACCGTACAAAAATTTAGGGGGTTAAAATTTGAAAACTCAATGTTTTGCAATTTCCCCTTTGTATTGACCATACAAACTACGTGTGTACCAAATTTCAAGGTTCTAGCTCATCCGGACTAAAATTACGATTTCTCTATTGTTCCAGAACCGGCAATTTCCCACTACTTATGCTAAAAAATCCGGAAAAAATGAAAAATGTATTTTGTGAGTAAACGAGAGGAGATACGGTGAAATATATAAGAGGCAAATTTGTAGATATTAAAATGATCTATCGAAATAAACCTTGATAAAATTTTTACGACCATCCGTTTAGTCACTAAAGCCCGAAAACCGAAAACGGCATTTCATTAAAAACGCTCTGGAGGCTTAACGGTGCGAGATATGATAAAAAGTCAAAGGACCGAAATTATAGAAAATTGAATTCCCTATCGTAGTATTGTTCTCAGATTTTAGATAGGACGAAGCGTTTGGCCGCTGGAGCCAAAAACTAAAATTACAGTTTCGGAAGTCCGCCATTTTGAATTTTTTTTTAGTCGGTTAAAACTACAAATTTGCAAGTTTAAGATTTTATCCTTAGTATTGACCATTCAGGCTAGACGTATGCCAAATTTCAAGTCTCTAGCTTAAATAGTTATGTCAAAAATTCGTATCCCATATAAGTGAGTGAGTCAGTTACACATGGGGCTGTATATATTATGGACTCGCCTACGGCTCGATGGGGGCTCCGCCCCCATGCCCCCTTAGGAGTTGCCCCCTAGTTTGAATAAGCAAAAAGTCAAGTATGAAATAGTTTAGTACCACGGAAGAACTGGACAGGAAAGACAGTAATAAAATCGTCTAATACACACATTTCACAATCAATAGTAAAAAGCTTTAATAATCTCCTATGAATAGGTTTTAATACCCCTTCTTAGTAAATAGTTAAAAAAATGTGAGCTGTGAAATAATAATAATTTATTTAAATATTCTAGGTGTTATACTGGATTATGTTACGCCAACCCAATAATTGATTGCCCCAATTCTGTAAATTACTGTCAAAACCTCATACAATGAACAGGCTAGTTGAGGGCTCAACTCCCATGAATCTCCTATGAATAGGTTTTAATACCCCTTCTTAGTAAATAGTTAAAAAAATGTGAGCTGTGAAATAATAATTATTTATTTAAATATTCTAGGTGTTATACTGGATTATGTTACGCCAACCCAATAATTGATTGCCCCGATTCTGTAAATTACTGTCAAAACCTCATACAATGAACAGGCTAGTTGAGGGCTCAACTCCCATGATAGTACCAGAAGCGGCAAATACACACTACTCCCACGGCTCGTGGTTTAATCTCACTCCCTAGTTCACCTTAATTCGCTAAAAAATATAATGGAAGTGTGAAATATTAATGAACTATGTAAATAGTCATGCCCAAAAAATGTTGTTTTGGCCAGGAGATTCAGGAATCATATATGTACCATATAAAGAAACAATAAATTTTATCTTTCAAATCAGCAATTATTAAATTTACTATTTAAAATGTAATATATTTTGGTTCAGAAAATTAATAATAAAAAGAGCCCTATTAGTATGTATTAGATCACAAAGTAATAGGTACTATAATCATGATGTCTTATAGTCTTTATAAAGTTAATAGTACTAATAGTACTAATACTACTAACTACGGGCTAATAGTACTACTCACTATCAATAATAATAATAACAATAATATCCTTTGAAAATATTTCACGGGGCTCACCCCCCATGCCCCCTAGTTAATTTTACTAATTTCGTTAATCATTCACAAAGTCTCAAATAATGGACTGTCTAGTTCCACGAAAGTACTGAACAGGCTAGTTCCATCGAAGTTTTGAAAAGCTAAGTTTTAAATTACGTGTAGCTCTACTACAAAAATGTGTGATACTAACTCCTCCACGTTACCAACCACTTGGTCTGGAACGTCAACGATTTTAGATGCGGCACAGAAAAATTGCAATGGGGCAAAATTAATCCAAATTAAGTATCTTTAAATTAAATTTTCATAGATAAAAAAATGTAACGTGCCCACTATAGCAAAACAATAATGCTAAAAAATAGAAAATAATTGATTATGTGAAAATAACTATTAAAATAATAAAATAATCAAGCTATAATAATGCATAAACTAAAGAAATTGAAAGTAACACTTAAACCAAACCTAGCATCGAAAACCACGATATTAAAAGAATCGGAAAATAAAAACTAATAAAAATCGAAGTATTGAAAAGCTAAGTTATTAATTTACTTGTAACTCTACTAACATGTGTAATGCTAATTATTCCACGTCACCTACTACTTTGTCTGAAACGTCAACGAGTTAACATGCGTCACATTAAAATTGCAATGGGTCAAAATTATTCCAAATTAAGTATTTTTAAATGAGATTTTCGTACATTTTAAAAATAATGTAATATGCCCATTAGAGTAAAACAATAATGCTAAAAAATAGAAAATAACCAATAATAAGTGTGAAAATTGCTATTAAAATAATAAAAATCAAGCTATGCTAGTTAATAAACTTAAGAAATTAAAAATGCAATTTGAACTAAATATAGTATCGCCAACCACGATATTAAAAGAATCGGCTGATACAAACTAATTAAAAATAAAAACTTGTAAATTTCAGGATATAGAAGAAAAACGTTTAAATTACTGAAAAAGCAAATAACATTCAAATCAATAAGCGAAAACAAGAATTAAATAACATGAAAACAAAATCATAGGAAATAATAAAAACGGGGTGGATCCGCAAAAAACCCCTACCATTACAAACTACTTATTATAAGAATATAAAATTTAGACCTGTGAGATAATAATTTATTCATAAAAACCTGTTAGTTTTGTTCAATAGCCGTTTAAAAATTCTTAAAAACATATTTTAAGTGTGTATTAAAATAAAATATAAAACACTGAATATAAATAATGCAGAAAGATAATAATGAACTGTCTATTAAGTATCGTACTAAGTAATAGAAGTATATAACGTTAAGATCACGGCACGAGCTACACAGGAAATTCATTGAATGCGAAATTCGGCTCAGAGATTCACATGGGGTGAATTTGAATAAGTAATCTAAAATAAATTGAAATGAATCGAGAACCTAACATTTAAATCTGTTCTTTTTGTTCAACACTTATTTAAACATTCTCAAAAACAAATTTTAAGTGTGAAAAAATCTAATATAAGACACTGAATATAAATCAAACAGAAAGATAATAATTAACTATTAAGTATTGTACAAAGTAATCGAAGTATGTTACGTTAAGATCACGGCTCAAGCTTCACAGAAAATCCATTCAATACGAAATTCGGCCGGAAGAATAATCCTGTGTGAATTTGAATAAGTAATCTAAAATAAATTGAAACAAAACGAGAACCTAACATTTAAATCTGTAAGTTCTGCTCAACAGTTATTTAAAAATTCCCTAAGACATATTTATGATGTGTGTAAAAATATAAAAGAAACGAGCTTTCAATGCATCACAATCTCATTGCTATTTTGAAGTCAGGTGGATAACGGTTTGTTAAATATGAGGGATACTAACGTTTACGACAGCACGAAAGCAGGTGTAGTTAAAAGACATGATTTAAATACAAGCGAGATCTAAGCGACTATTCACCCGCCATGGGACTTTAATCCATAATAGGAGAAGAAAATTCACCTTTGATAAACATTCAAGATAGCGCATATGCTGCATTAGCTACAAATTAGGCACTATCACTGTATATATCAAAACGAGTATAACCCTGGGTCCCTGGTGAAATGACCCGCTCTCAATGCAGCAAATCACCGTAATTCATGTTAAATTAGAGTGAAAATATATTATAGATGCTTGTATCAAACACGGGTGTAGTTGAAAGAGATAATTTAAACACGAGCGAGAACTAAACCTTCACAGTGATCTACGATACCACGCAGTGATACACCCTGATACGGCTGAACTACATTACCGACAAATCTATATATTTTTACCTTTTTGATAGTTTAAAAGTGAAAAAATTGTAGTTTGATGATTTTCCCTAAATTGAAACATCTCAAAGAATGTCCATGCCAAATTTCAAGTCTCTATCTTAAACGGTCGTTTCAGGAATTTATGATCATCAGTGAGTCAGTCAGTCAGTCAGTTACACATGGGGCTGTATATATTATAGATTTGATGTTGTGATAATTGTTAGAAATCATTGTATCCAGAAATTTTGTTTAAAATAATAGTATATTTCACCACTAGTCCGGAAAGTGACCCATTTCTGGGCGAGATAGTGTTTTACGCGCGAGGCGAAGCCGAGCGTGGAAAACACTATCGAGCCTGGAAATGGGCTTTCCGGACGAGTTGTGAACGATACTTTTCATCACGACGCAACTATTAATAAATGTGGAAGTTTTAAAGGAGGATTATTTTTGTAAATTCTTCGCCATTGGACAAAGTAAACAAAGCTGGAATTCAAAATTTAATTTGTTTTAAACCCAGCTGATTGTTGCTGTACGGAAAAGTTTGTTTACCTTGGACGGAAAGTAATGTTTACAAACATTACTTTCCGTACAGGTCAGTAAAATCAGCTGACGGCGACAGTTTGGGAAATGACTACTTTCCAAGGTCTCAGCTGTACGGCAAGTTGTCACTTTCGTATACGGAGTGATGAAAAATGTTTTATTGGTTGTTCCTCTCATGTTGTTATTAAGGGTGTTCAGTTGTATTTTCTCCATGGTCATTAAAATGAAGATATTTTTCACATACGGTAGTTAAATTAGTGGCAAGTGTGCCAGGACTAAAATATCAATAAGACATATGGAGATAGATAGCTTTAAGTTGAAGAGGAAGTAAGTGAGAAGAAGTTGTTTATTTACCAATACTGTACGTGTTAGTTTAATATCATCAGTGGTGGAATATTGCTTTTCAATTTTTTAATGAAGTAAACATTTTATCAAAATATAATATTATAATGTACATTAATTCGTAATTCGTTGGTTGGTAACAACAACATACGAACTGTGTTGTATTATTGAGATATTACTGTGAGTTTTATTGACTTTCGGCTAGACACCTGTCGGATGGAGTGTTTGGTTTGTGTAAGACAACTTTCCCTTTCACAGTTTTATTTATAAAGCTGCAAATGAAAACGAAAACCTTTAAATCACACTTTCTTTGTTAGTGATAAAACAGAGCAATGGTTGTTAGTGAACTTACCCTTGAAGATGGTAGGAAAACTTCACCAAAACTAAGATAAACGCATAATTAATTCCCTATAATCATTTTCATTAGTTTAATAAAACTAAATAATATTCAAGCCAGTTTGAGTTAAATATCCAAATAACACTTTTGATATCAGCCCGTTTTGATAGTCTTAATGCAACTTTATCATAAACATAATATTTTTGAAATCTTATCAATCTTTTTGAAAATTGATAGCTGCTCGGTGGCTTAGTCCTGTTCTCGTGTCCCGGGTTCTAACACAACCCAAGCGTCCCGGTTACAGCAACAAACATGTGAGTAGCACAAATGGGTGTACAGTATTTAGGTATTGATTTCAGGTTGTAAACACCAGCAACCCCGGGAGCAAGATCTCTGGAAGGAATACTGTACAATTAAATATAAAATTCAAACTAAAAAAACACCAATTTAAATGGCTTGTTTTTAGGCCTAAAATGATAAAATATATGTTTAATCCAACTATAACCCTTTCATATTTTATGTTACAGCTCATGTTTCATGTTTATTTTATGTTATTGTTCATGTTCTCATGTTATATTTTATGTTTCAGCATGTTAACATTATGTCTATGACAAATAATAACAAAATGTTTAATTCTCCATCAGTAGCAAATATAAAAAAAAGTTTAACCGAATGGTTAGTACAGCTAGGAATTTCTGAGTCTGAACTCCTTATCCGAGCCGAGTAGTACAGGCGGACCTGACCCACCACACGACATGTGGCTCATGAATCAAAACACTGATAAGTTGTCCTTCTCATCTCACTACACCTCCCTCTCTCGTTCCACATTTTGATTAATTATGTAACTTCTTTTTTGCTTTCAAACTTTTTTATAAGTTTTCGGTAATTACTTTTTGCTAAGTTTATGTTCCACAACATTAAATAATTTTTCCTTATAACTATCTATGATTTTACTGACTTAATTTTATCTATAGGCCTACGGGTTGACAATAGCGGCTGAGCCTACGCACAGGCATTTTGCCCATGTAGGCCTGTTTCTTGGGTTACATTCTTTCATTATCTAGAAAAACTGTTTGAATTATATTTCTATGTAAAATATTTAGATTGTATTTTAGATTAGTTATTTTTTCTGTTTTAATTTATGTGTATTATCATTTGTTATTTAATTTTTATTACTACAAAAAATTAAAGACATTGTACTATTTGTTTTATTGGAAATAAATAATATTTGAATTTTAATTTGAATCATAATTGTAAAATAATATGTTACACAAAATCTGGAGGTGCAGTGCATCCCCATACAAATCCATAAATCTGGCCACCTTCCATGTGTTCATCTGTGGCTATCTCATGTGACGAATAGCCTGGCCAGGTATGTGACCATACCTCGCTGCCAGAATGTTAAAAAGCTTAGTGACTTAGTGTATTCATTTGTAATACATTCTATATTATATTTTTATTTGAGTTTTTTATAATTTTGAAAGTAAAAAATACAGGTTATTGCAATTTGATAACTTGTGCGTGATCAGTTAGTGACCAACCTCTGCTCACAAAACATGTAGGTTCTCGCAGGACTTGGACTTGTTGTCAGTGAGACACATCTTGTGCAGTATCTCCCTGGCTATGTTGAGCGACAGCGATGTCTTGGAGCCGTGTAGCCGCTTGACGCCGCGCCGCGCCAACTTCTTGTCACGCGTCTCTCGCAGACGGATCTGCTTTAGGATGCCGACCAGCAGCTCGTCTACATTGTGCTGGATACCGCTGGACGTCTCGATGAACTTGCAGTCCCTGGACGCCGCGAGAGCCTTGCCTTCTGCAACATTGAGGATGGTCAATAAAACTCCAGTAAGTATTAGGCTTTTATTCATGATTCGTTAAAGAATAATATATTTAATAAATTATCTTATGTATATAAATACCTCTTATAACTTTTAAGTTAACAAATCCTGCATCAAAAACTTATCAGTAAATTTATAAAAACTAAGAAATAAGTTGTAACAATCCGCAATATTACCAACAAACTCTTTATCATTATAGGGAATCGAACCTTCATTGAAGAAATTTAAAGTGTATTTTTATTGGGATACAACTAAATAAAGATTGACTTGGTAAAGCGATGTTGATGAAGTTTGTTAAAATTATATTCCAACACATATTAACCTATTTTAACATATTTATTTTAATTTTTTAATGCAAATGTTTTACTTATGGCACATTTGTCTCATAATTACAATTTGCCTTATTGAATCACGATTTAAGGTAAATGTGCTGAAATTGAATGTAAAAGAGTATTCAAACTCCAAAAATAGACCTTTAAGGATCATAACTAAATTTAAAAAACAGTCATGTAAGGTCACTTTTAAAACAATAAGATTATTAACTCTGTCCTGTGTTTATATATTAGAAAGTACTATTTATGCTCGATTTAAATGTAAATTAATAAAGGCAATTAATTCATCATTATAACACAAGATTTAAGGTTAGTTTGGTCTCAACTACTAAGGCTAAATACTAGTCTAAATTAACCATCAAATGCTGGTGCCAAATATTTGTTCTGCATATTTTGCCAACAAACATGAGAAATTAACGGGACAGCGGGTCATGTCCTTTTTTGACAGTCGTCTCTCCCAGTTCCCCAAAGGGCGGGCACCTGCGAGTTGAGAGGTGTCGATGGAATAGACGCTGGGGTCTAGTCTGAGCAGCAAGTGGTGCAGGAACCCCTACTGGAGCAGAAAAAAATCAGCAGCGTTTTCAGTCTGCTTGGAAGCAGAAAAGAAAACTGGATTCGGTGCTGGGCCCGATTCCCAGTTACATTGATTTTACTGTTAATCCTCTGTGATCCTCCTAAGAAGAGTCTCTCCTCCCCGCTCAACTTGGACCACTATATAGAACTCACAGTTGGCAATTATGACCCTGGAGCCTTGCCTTGTTGCCCACCACGATAACACTCTTGTCCTTCGTGTAGCTTTACCTCCAGATGTACTTGAGGATCTCCCTATCAGGTGTTACTATATCTAGATCACTCACCGTTGGCAGTTATAACCCTGGAGCGGGCCAGGTCTGCCTTGTTGCCCACCACGATAACACTCTTGTCCTTCGTGTAGCTCTCCCTCCACAGATAGTTGAGGATCTCCTCCGCCACTTTGAGGGAGGCGCGGTTCACGATGGAGTAGACGACGACGCAAGCGTGCGGCTCATATGTCGACAGGGAATTCTCTACCTGTTGAAAGGAATGAAATCTTTACAGGGTGTAATTATGCATTTGATCGACCATTAATATAAGGCCTATTAAGGTTAAAAGGTTTATTACACTGAAGTTCCCATCACCAACTAACAGAACTTGAAATTAAATAAGAGAAACAACACGAGAGTAAAAAAACAAAACAAAGTGCTAATCCTAAAAAAGAGTGAACAAAGTGAAGAACGTCTAGTGAAGGCGAGTAAACAAGCAGCTTCCCTAATTTGCGATATCTAACACGGCTAGATTGATATAATGAATGTGCTTGATACGAGTAGTGTGAAATTGAGGATGCTGGCCCAGTTCAAGGTCACCTGAGGGATGACGTCATCGAGGTCAATGACCTCACCGATGACGTCATCGATGACGTCATCGATGACGCAATCGATGACGTCATCACTAATGACGTCATTTCGATGACGTCACACCCATGACGTCACAGAAATGACGTGCTGATGACGTCATCACCCCTTACGTCATCAAAACGACGTCACCGACGCCACTAAGGTCAAGGTCACGCAGAAACTTAAAATTTTTTGGCACTTTTGCCGTTTCTCGCACTACGCTCCGAGTTTCAGTCCGAGTCCCCGTGACCTTGACCATTTGGAGCGAATATTGGACGAGAAACGGCAAAAGTGCCAAGTTAAACCCGAGTTTCTGACATGACTCTGCCTAAATGGGCAATCGGTAATCCCTCAGGTGACCTTGAACAAGCACAACACCCCCAATTTCATATTACTGTGACCTTGAAAACTTAACAACGGAGCGCCGACACCGATGCGCACCCCACGACAGCCACCGAGTGACTGACTGTCAGGCTCTGTGTACTCTAGGTATATGGAGAAGTGGAGGGGGAAATCTCAAGGTCATCCAAATGGAGTTTTAAAAAAGTTGAAGAGTAGAAAGACTACTCTTGTGCTTCCTGGGCGACCTCATCAATTTCCAACGGATCTGTAAACCAATCCGATCTGTAGCGGCAGGAGTCCAGAAAACAGGTGCACCACCCATCAGGTTGTCCGTAGCATTTCCGACAATTGGTAAGATTGGAGAAGTGAAATTTAATACACCGCTGCGGACAACAAGTATAAAAGTATTTGGATTTGTAGATTTTGAAAGTTTGTAGTACCGGTGGTGGCAGCTGTTGGTTCTTGCATCTACACCTGCAACATCCGAAGCATTCACATTGCCGGCAGGCCAGCCCATCCACTTGCCACTTTGGTAAGAGGAAACACTTATCCTCACAGCAATAGGTTGTCCCCGTCTCTTCCTCCCAACGCTTCTTTGCACAATATGTGACGCCTTGTATCTCCAAACACCTATGCTCGCAACATGAGATGCGCTTACTTTCCATAGCTGATGTTGCTTTGACGAGGGAGCACGATGAAGTGATGCTGTGGTCAGTGGGAATGGGGTTTATATAAACTAAGGTGAGTGGAGGGGGAAAGGTCAAGGTCATCCAAATGGAGTTTTAAAAAAGAAAAGAGTAGAAAGACTACTCTTGTGTATTTATAGCGATTTCATTGATAGTGAGTGCTTCTGTATGCCAAGTTTATCTGTACTGACAGGCTCCTAAATAATGTTTGCAAAAACCTGCAAAATGATTGTTGCACAATTTGCAGCCAGTTAGCTGTTTTAGTGTGAATTCAATGCAACGTTCAGGGCAACAAGTGTACTTATGCCCTCTCATCTGGTACACATGGAATGTCTTCAACTCTGGTTTCGGCTTCTTCCAAGACTTGCACTTACACATGCATTGACCAAAAGCTTCACATTTTCTACACGCCAGGCCATCCGCAACATCAATGTCATTTGGCCATGAAAAACATTTCTGTTCGCAACAGTAGTTGAGTTGACTCTCCATGTTGCTGTGGTGAAGGTGCGCGATGAAATGATGCTGCAGTCATTGAGAGTGCACCTTAAATAAACTCAGTGGAGGGGGAAAGGTCAAGGCCATCCAAACGGAGTTTTAAAAAAGATAACTAGTCGTCCTCCTCCTCCTCGTCCGTTGTACTTGGAGAGCTGTCAGACGAAGAGCCCCGTGCAGGTGCTCCCCAGATGAAAAACAAATCAATTTTAAAACGAAGACCAGGATCTTGCATCATCAAGTCCTTTAACTTGTCACATACTAAGTCGACCTTGTGTAAGGTGTCAACAACAAGCTTCCAATTCGTTGGCTCAATATAACTTGTAGGAGAGTCTGCCTCGCTGATAACCACATCCTCCGGCCGTATTGGAGTGTAAAGATGTGTAAAGTTCTTCGGCTGTAGCTGAGGTTCAGGCTGGCTGGAAGTGGAAGGTTGAGTGTGGACCCCTGTCGCATCGAAATCCATAGTCATTCTACATTCAATGTTGGGGTTTTCGTTTAATACATACACCAATTTCTCATGCAACATATCCACTTCTGCCGAGTCTTGCAGATGAACATTCCAGGAAAATGGCCATTCTTCATCCGTAGTGGAGTCAACTCGAGAAAGAGTGCTGCCCGCCATGATAGCTAAGCAAGGAATGATGTGAGCTACAGACTGTGGTAACAGTATTGAAAAGTAGAGGGGGTAAACCAAAAGTATGTGGAGGGGGTATTTTCAAGGTCATTTAATTTGGGTTTTAAAAAAAGGAAATAGTGGAGGGGGAATTCTCAAGGTCATCCAATTTGGGTTTTTTAAAAAAAAGGAATGAAGGTTACTCCTCTTCAGCCTCGTTGTCCCCCACATCCTCATTAGCCTCATCTTCATCGACGTCAGACTCGCCGTAAGGGTAGATCGGGGACATGGGCGAATATTGTGGAGATTGTTGACCGTTGTTATCGTCCCCTTGCATTCTAACTTGGGACCAATCATAATTTAAATTCATTTTTATTATGATCCCAGGGTTGTCCCGCAGTATTTCCTTCATCCGTTCGCAAATTGTTTCCAAATAGTGTACACTATCGATCGACAGTGTCCAACCCGTACTTGTACCAACATCAGTAGTGGAGTCAGCTTGGCTGATGGTGTTGTTGTCTGCCATGGTTGCTTGTCGGACAAGGAATGACGGTTGATGTGATGCTCATGCAGGAACATGGTGAAGTGGTGGGGGGTGTGGTGGAGTAGTGGGGGAATTTTCAAGGTCATCCAAACGGAGTTTTAAAAAAAGGAAAACCTACAAAGTAACATTGAAACTTTCCAATTGATGGTGGCGAGCGTTTTCTTCTGCAACCTTGCCGACACATGTGACTATGCCATACAGTATGAAAAGTACAACCATAATAAGGCCGAACAATAAAAGATAGCCGTTGACTATCATGATATTTTCTGAGTGTATCTGCTTTCTTCGTATCGCCCTCTCCTGCATCCTCTTCTCCAACTCGTGGACGAAGTCACAGCAAACGTGAGGACATGTTTTATCCGTTGGTAGGTTTGCCATTGTTGATGTTGTCGGTTTGGCTGTTGAAGATGGAATGAGGTTTCCAATTGTGATGTGTCATGTACATCAATAGTCAAGTGGTGGGGGTAGCAAAGCAGTGGAGGGGGAAGTTTCAAGGTCATCCAAATTGTGTTTTAAAAAACCTATCTTGTTACTGAGCTTATAAGTCAGTAACAAGATAGGTGTTTTTGTTCTTTTACTTCTTTAATATAATGAAAAAATATACATATTCTATTATTGTAAGAACAAGGAAGACAACTGCTAGTCAGCTGAAGTAGTCCAAGTTGTCTGGCTCGGTCTTCATCGACGCCGGTGAGGAAGCTGTCGAGGAGTGTCCAGGCTCTTCCTTTGGCTGCCGGGTGTTCCGTATATTGCAAGCGTAAACCTGCACGTTTATACGGTAGCCTCGTGCCACCATCAGCTGCAACTCCTTGTACAAGTCGTTTAGCTCCTGCTGAGTCTTGATGCTCACCTCCTCGTAACTTGCGCAACTAACGTTCAGAGACATCTTGATGTTGCTAGGTTGGCTGCTGGAGTAGAAATGAAGCCGAGGCACAGCGCTTGGAGGTACATGAAAAAGTGGTGGGGGTAATAGTGGTGGGGGTATAGAAGATCCAATTAAACAGTTCTAAACTTTTTCCATCGATACAATGGAATGGAACAAATAGCGCAGGTGTCCTTGTAATTTTCAAATCGAAACAGTGGCGCTAGAAATCCGAATTGTTTTATACCACCATCCTGTACGAATCGCCGAAGGTCTCTGACGGCGGCCTCGCCACAAGGCCTACAAAACTTTTCCCCATCGTGGAACTTATACCAGGAGTATTCCGAATACCCTGTATTTTCCCTCCTGTAGCGTTTGACATCTTCTTTTATTGTTAGTGGGATATTGTCTGGTAAACATGTTGGGAACAAGTCCTTGTGAGTTATAACTCGTTGTATGCAAAGCTCGTACAAGGTGCTCATCGTTTGCTAGTTGGCAACAGACTGACCGTTTTTCGCATCCAAGCAGGTTTGAATCCTAGTGCGGTAGTGGGGGTAATTACAGTAGTGGGGGTAATTGTGAAATGCAAAGGTCAAAGGTCAAGGTCACCCGCGAAGTTTAAAAAAAATGCAACATATCAATACGTGAAGTCTGTCACATATTGATATGTTGCATTTTTTGTTTTTTTTATTTTTTTTTGTCTTTTATGATTCGTTTATTTATAAAACATTACAACAACAACATATGTACAACATTAAAACTTAAATCTAACACTGCTGCTTGTCAGCGATGTGGATGGTCAACTCTGTAGAATTGCTACCCGTGCAGCCGTGGGACACCAGGTATAGACACCCGGGTTGAATAGAGCGAAGATCCTCGTTTTGTAGAAGATGGACGAATCTCTTGGGCAGGTACACCTGGAACTTTGGTTCATCCCCCGGAGTAAACGGTGCCTCGCTGAGACTGCAGCAGATGGCCTCCCCAACTGTAGTCTCCATCTTCTTCATAGCATGGATTATGTAGTGCTTCTCGTCTTTTAGTTCCGAGCACTTCTTTACAGGTAATATTGTTGACTTGGAGTGAGCATTGAACTGCTCGACCAAAGTCTGAAGGAACTGGTGAGATGCCATGGTCAGGTTACAGATCGTCTTCTTGCTCGGAGATGTTGTCGTCTCGGAATCTCGAGTAATACTCATGCCAGGTCCCTGTCTGCTCCCCACTTATATACTCTCCGTTACCCCCACCACTCCCCAATTCCCCACTTTGAAGGTAAGAGGCGAGTTTATAGGCATTTTTCAAAGCGCAATGTCTATCTTTATCATGTTCTGAGCTTTTTGTACAAATACATATGGTTTCCAGCATGTATTGATAATTCTTATCCAATTCCACATCATTAACCGGAACATGAGTAAATCCTTCGATCCATCTTTTCTTTTCCAGCCCCTTTGTGTAAATATTGGTAAACTTGTCTGAAAAGTGATGCATAATGTGATACAAGTCCGTGTAACTTGTAAAACCATCATACCAATCGATATGATGGAAGTGTTTTGAAATCCATCTGTTGGTAGTAGCGGCTTTACTAGTTAAAGACGAATAAGAACATGGTGGTTTAAATAAAAACGAATAAGGAACACTTGTATTCATGTCCAAAAACACAAGTTCTTTTATAATGAATCTATCATCATTACCACGAAACGCTTGAAACTCAATAATACCAGGCTTGGACTTTACTTGTTGTTCTTCTCCCTTGTCCATTTTGAAGGTCACACGTCTGCTCATTACGAAGTCAGGAGGTCAACTGATTTCCACACCACGGTAGGTACTACTTTTATACCAGGCCGTACAGTTGTTGGCGCGTTGGTGTATATTTAACGTGGGCACCGTCCCCAATAGGCCTAACCCCACAAAATGTTGGTTATTGTTTTAAAAACTAACCATTGTCATTTAAGTTTCCATCTTTATATTTTCCTTATTTTCATTTTCATCACTAACACTTGATTCTTCTCCTCCATCTTCCTCTTCTTCCTGTTTTACTGATTTCTTATGTAGTTGAGCGTACTTTTCCAATTGTCTCCACATCTGTACTTCATGAGGAACTCTATTAAATATAGAAGTATCCACAGGTCCGTATAATATAGGTGCGTCCGGTTGTTTGTCCAAAGTGTCTTCCAGATAATCTTTAATAATCGAACTTGAAAACACCAGTTGTCTCAAGTATCTTGTTATAGGTTCAGTAGCACAAGTTAAAATGAAAAACTCCTCTCGATTAAGTTGAATTTTGTTATCATGTCTTGTTGTGTCTCTAAACCGCAGCTGATGATCACCACGTTGTTTAATAATATCAATTTCCACATTTGAATCTAAAAGTCCTACTCTTGTCTTCCTTCCAAACATGTTACTACTTAAATAGCATTCTAGCAGATGCAAGTGTTTCATAAATGATTCCCAAGCACTGTCCGTAAACAAAATCATTTTGGGTCCATGAGTTAAAATTACAGTAGGGGAATAATCTGTAGATTTCATAACACCGATTAAAACACTTTTGTCCAAACTGGAAGAGATTGGGTAAAATATTCGCAAAAATACCTCACTCAATATGTTTGGAGAAATATTATCTTCAATATCCCTTTTTCTCTTTTGTATATTCTTTCTTCTTTTACCTTTTTCTTCAACATTATTACTGGCGTGAAGTTGTCCGCAAACGTTTTGTTCACCTCCTTCCTGGTGACCTTGAGGATCTAAAAACTCAGATATCTCCTTCTCAATATCTATCACATTTTCAGGTGTACCACTAGGAGAAGCCATATTGAATACGATGCTACCCATACAACAGTAGGCAACAAACTGATGAGGAGCGGTCTGTACGCTCTGCTTTTATACTCGCGGAATGAAACAAAACTGGTTTTTACAGTACATTCTTAACAATTCCAGTTAAAGGTGTGTATGTTACAATTTTATCATGTAGAATTAAACAGTATGCAGTTGTATTAGCCGGTATAGCAGCGTTGAATTCCATTTCTATTTTTATATCCACACTTGATGATTTTACTGATTCATTTTGTTTAGAACAATCAATTACAACTATTGGGTAGGCATCGTAATATTTTGAAGGTGATAATAAAGGTGTATTTGCTTTACCGTAATATGAACTTTGGAATCTCGCGTACATATCGTACAATATACTGTATTTCTTCTTAGTGAATGACACATTTAAATTGTCGTATGGAAAGAATTGTGAATTTAAATAAACTTTAATATTTTTCAAGTCACAATGATCAAATTGTCCTGCATGTTTAGTAATGGCGTCTCTTCTACCTGTTTGTAAACCAAATATAATATACCTGGCTCGTTCTACATAATTCGATGTTTTAACAGTCCAAGTGTGTCGATCCGTAGTAGGTAAACTGGGATGCTCATGAAATTCCCAACTTCTAAATGGAATAACAATATCACGATCGGCTTTTAATTTTCTTAAAAGTAGCATTCTATGCTCGTCAGCCAATTTAACATGTGGAACTCTCCATACAATTTTGTCTAATTTTAATTTCCATTCTAAAGTCGCATCTGTAGTAGCATCTGCAGCTTTAATAATGTCTTTATCGTTAGAAGATCTCAACAAAACTAATTCTTGTTTAACGTTTAATATTATTTTCCTATAATCTTCAGCAAAACCAAGCAGCAAACGTAATGGAATATGAAAATCAAAATATCCATTTGGATTTGGAGTGATCGTGTCAATCGTAGGTAATACCCATCCGGCAGGTTTAAGTAAATTGGTTTCATTGGGTGTTATAGATGTTAATCCTTTTAAAGTTGTCGTAATACCTACTTTTTTAGTGGAATCAACTGTTACACCTGATATTTCATATCTAATTTCATCAAATAGGAAAGCCATAGGATTATTTATAAATGGAACTGTTGTACCAACAGTAGTACCGTCCTTTTTAGTAACTTGTCCTTCAATATACAAGTAACTTTCACATGGTAGTGTGTAAATGTCTTGATTTTGTATGGGAATACGAATTTCATCGTTATTGTTTAATTTCGATGAAGTGTAAGGGTTGTGGGTGTGATATTCTTTTTCCCATAGGGTTTCGTCGAATGTTGGACAATGCGCTATATCCAGTATATCCATACTCGGTTAATTTTAATCCAATTCTCTCTAAGAAACGAATGTTCTCGCGTGTTAACTCCTCCACAGCTGAAGAGCTACTAATGCGGTTTCCCGTAGGTTGTTCGCTTTTAAATGTTAAACCCATGGTTTTGTATTAAAGTGTCGATTTTAAATGTAATCTAATCGTAATAGGCTCTTCTCTGAAGTCTACCAAGTTACCGTCTTGATCCAATACGCTCAACACGATGTCTGAAATGAAAGTGGTGTTCAACGGTAGATATACCAGGTTTTGTGGCTTTTCAACAATTTTAAATCCAGGTGGTACACTTGGGTAAAAAGTATGTATGATGTGGGTGTTAGCCCCATCCCTGTAAGCACCTTGTATAATGTTACAAGTTATGTCTATACTATTGACTTTTAATATTGTTACTGTTTTCTTACCGGAATGTGTTACATCTGGTTCTAATACAGGCCCATCGTTGGAAAATCCTAATAAATCACCAATTGAGTTTGGTTGAGTGAAATCTATATAATATTTGGAAGTAATTTCAGCTTTCATCGTATTATTATTACCTTTTAATGTTATATTGTCTTTTCCCATTTTAGTTTGCAAAAATTCATTTATATGATCAATTTCATAAGAACCTGTGGGTAACCTGCACTCTTGTAAGTCTGTAAATTTTCCACTGGCATCCTTTCCCTTATAATAATGCAATATGTTATTTTTACCTTCCGTAACATTGGGAATAGAGTTGTACGTTGTAAAATCCAATAGTGCCGCCTCCCAAAACCTTCCTTTTTGCAAGCGTAACGCTGGAAAAAGGATACTTCGTAAATTGGACGATTTTCCTGTTAATGATACCGTATAGGAAGACATCTCAATAGTGACTGATACTTTTAGCTAGAAATTCCAAACATAAATGGCCGCATATTGAAGTATTATCAGGTTGTTCTCTTTTATAGTTATAATATATGTTTTTAGCAGATTTAAAGTAATTTTGAAGTTCTTTTGGTGGTGGCAAATTACCGAAACTATCAAAATAATATACATTGTTATTTAGTTTCTTATAACAAACCCAATGGGTGCCAGGCCCTTCAGTATTATCCAAATTTACAATTCCAGTCTCATTTTGCCACATTTTCTTTGGTAAACTGTCTTTCATAAACACACCGCGAAAAAATGGTATTTTTAAACAGGAAATATATTTAAATTATTCAATATTGGTTAATGCTTTATGTGGTATGACCAATTGATTTCTTTCATTTAATATGCACGATAAGGTCTTAGGTAAAGACCTGCCCCGTTTTTTATCATTGACCACACGGTGGGCTTCTTCCTGCCTTTTCTTGTAGATCGTCGTCTTCTTTTTATATTTCCTCCATGTTTTCTTGTGGTTGACCTCCTTTTTACTCTCTTTCTCCTCCTTCTTCCACCTCCTACTGCTGTTTTAGCCTTCATACCTGCTGTTACTGCTAAAGCTGCTGCTTTTTCTGCTATGCTAGCGTCACTTGATTTTACTCGTTGCCAAGCTATGTCCGCAAGCTTTTTGTCAGCTATTGATCTATTTTTTGAATCGGCAAACGTGGAATATGCGATATCGTGTTCTTTACAAGCCTGATCTAACTTGTTTATGCCAGGATCGCCTCTTTCCAGTCGTTTTTTCAATTTAGTTCCTGGTCCGCAATACTGATAACCTCCTGGTATATGAAATTCGTATGGTAATGCGTCTATTGCTCTATTTACTATGGATCCTACTGGAATTTGTTTTAAAGCTTTACTTAACAGAGAAACCGCTGTGGACGTGATCCCACCTCCTTTCCTTGCAGTGTCTCGATATGGACTGATGTACTTGAACGTCATTATTGTCCTTTTATAATCGCAATGTGCAACTCATGTGTTAACTCTATGACGAGTTGGAAATAAATGAAGTTGTTTATTGTGTTCTTTTATTAAATATCAATATCACCCCAATTTGATGATCTAAACTGTTGTGTATTAGGGTGAATAAAGTACTTTTTAAAAATTTCCCGTTTAATCCAACCACCTCTCGAGGCTTCATCCCAAATTTTATGACCTGGCCCTCCTCGAAGAACTTCCGGTGTGAAATGATTGTGTAAATCAAATATCGCATTACCTAAAACTTTTACAAGAAAACTAACAGTGACAGCATTATCTACATGTTCAGGGTCTTTAAGGTTTGTTATACGTTTATTATTACAATCATACACTTTACTATCCTTTAATGATGTTGTAATGGTCTGTCCTACAGTTGCAGCATCATTTGCTTCTCTTCCTTGTCCCAAGTCTCTTATCACTCTATTATTACATGTAAACCATCTAAAATATTTATCTGGATCTAGATGTACGGTTTGTGATAAAGCAGCTGCATCATGTTTTTCATAACCCCATCCCATATTTGATAACTTTTTATCCATGCAATCCCAAGCATCATTTTTGTATGTTAATAAATTAAATTTTTCATTACCTTGAACAAATTCATCCCCTTGCTTCGATACTACTTGATCTTGTTTTACAAAAGAGGTTGTTTCTTGTTTTAAGGTTTCCATCATTTGACCCACTGTTGCACCATCTGATGGCGCCGAACCATCTTTAACATTTGCTAAACAATTATTAAAACAATCTATAACCCCTACATCACGTATGATGCAATGATCTTTAATATATTTTAGATTTACAGCATCGTTTTCAGTTTTTGGATAGCCTATATCATTAATAACAAATTTATAAAAAGAAAATCCATCTTTTGTCTTTTCAGGTATCAAAGAATGTAAATAGCGTCTATTTACGCTGTCTTTTGCATCTTTAGGGTCATCTACGTTGGATATACGTTTATTGTTGGCACTATACGTTTTCCCATTGAATTTTAACGTATTTTTTAATTCAGATGACAAATAACCTTTGTTTATCGCATCACCATTTTCATTTGGTTTACCAACGTTGATAATTCTATGATCTTCCGCGTCATATGTGTTATTTTGTAGTTTTAATGTTGGCGATATCTTTTCCTTTAATATTTTTAAGTTTATTGCATCGTTTTCATCCGAAGGATCTTTTATGTTTTTTAACCTTTTATTACTCATATCATAATCTCCATCAGGTGTTTGTGGTAAACCAGCACTTCTTTTTAAATTATTCGCATAATATAACCCATCCGAGGAGTAACGTCCGAACTTGTCAACACTCATGGTGCAACTGAATAGTACTCTAAGGAGTAACGCATTTTTATGAGATTACCCCACGGTTTCGGAGTTCATCCACTAAAGCCACCCATTCGTTTTCCAATCCAGTATGACCCGCTTCTTTAGCTTCATGTATTAGTTTCATTCTATCCACCAATTTATTGATGTTATTATAATAAATCACATTTGTGTTATATAATTTCTTCATTAAACCTGTACCTGTAACGGACTTACTTCTTTTTCTTCGTTCCTGAGCACTTACATCCAAAGTGGATGCCATAAATCTTCGTTTTACAGGTTTTCTTTGTGTTAACGGCATTGTTTGTCTTCTAGTTGGTATTAACTTGGATACAAATTCTTTATATTTTAAAGACTTAGATCTAAAAGGAGGTTGGTCAGGTAAATACTTTCTCCTATATGCATTTGTCTGTTCCAAAATATTTTTATATGCTTCCATGTCTTTTTCTTTCACTAACGATACTGAAGGCTTATTTTCAAATAATAATTCAAATAATCCTTTTGTGCCCTTATATCTTTGATCACCAATGACAATATTATCATGTTCGTCAACGTTTAACGGGCTATTACCTATCATTAAACCGTCTTCTGTTAATCTCGCTCCATAACTATGGTAATTCTTATTAGGAATTGTTCCGAGTAACATTTTTACCATGTATTTCCTTCCTAAAGGTCCTTTGTTATGAATGTTTTCACCCAACAAGCTTATGTTTGACGGACCTTCCCTTGTCTCTTCTTCTTTTTCCTCTTCACTAGCAGTTGATACAACTTCATGTCCTCTTTTGGCTTTTACTTCATATAATTCTTTTATTCCACTATAGTCCGGTGATTCTAGCTCTCTTTCGGGTTCTCCACCGGTAAAACCACTATACGTAGAGGATTCCAGGTCTTCATCACTAAACTCTTCTGATTTTACATTTTCTCTTTCAAACTTCGTAATAGGTGCAATCGCATCTCCTTCCAATACAGGTTTAGCAAATTTTTTGTTTAATTGTTTCAAGGGTTCAGTAATAGGTTTAAAAGTAGATTCAAGGAATTTCTCCCTCTCGCTAATACCTAGTTTCAATGCTCTGTTTTTAGCCCGAATAGAATCACTAAGTGATTTTATTTCTTTTACTAATTTTTCTTGGTTAACCATGTTTGTAGCAAGACGTGTTGTACAACAATGAATGTGTTATACCGCGTTTAATGTATTAATATAAATTTATCAAATCCTATCCTGTATCGACCATTGTTTAGCGGTTGTTCCTTCATAATTGTTAGGAACCCATACTTTTCAGCCCAAGCCTTTCCACACAACTCTTTAAATCGTTCAAATGTCATATCCGCATTTACATGATCAAAATATATATGTTTTAGGTTGGTTTCGTCCTGTTTAAATACAATTAACATGTTTGCATTGTCTCTAATGAGTTGTTTAGGTATTTTGCTGTAAGTTTGGCCAATATAAATGCTATCTATGTTGTTATGTCGACCCATAGCGAAGTAATTCCTTATTGTGTTTTGGTTTTCACAAGATACATCGTCGAATATAAACACGGAGAATGGTTTAGCTTCTTGTGGCTGCATGACACTCTCGCTTGCATTAAACTTTAAATATTTAACTTCAGGCACATTAGTCAGTATCTTTTCCAATAATTGATACTTTGGTTGTTGTGGTGATTTTGAAAATACATATAGATTGTTAAATCGTAATCCTTTAGGGTTTGTAATCAAATTGAATACTACATTAGTTTTTCCACAGTTGGAAGGTCCGGTAACCAGACAACGAACGGTGTTTGGTAACAAATTGCCATGTTTCCCACTATTGAATTCTGAATTATCCACTGTGAGTTCATCTATATTATTAATAGTAAAACTCTCTTTTTGTGGTACTATCTCCATCCTTTGTAATGGTTCAACCTAAAATGATTCTCTATCGTTATATCAAATCCTTTTTAGGTATCCAAGAATCTTCCGTCTTATTAAATATTAACCATCGTACTTTGACCTTATCTTTTTTCCGTTGCAACACCTTTTCAACTAAATATACATCGCCTACTGTTGATTTTAACATTTCATGTCCATAAAACCCTCCTTCAAGCAATTGTCCTTTATTATCTTTTAAAATATATGTCTCAGGTACTGTAGGTTGTACTTTGAATACAGTAAAAACCTCATTGGTCCAATTTGGCAGGTATCTTTTACTGAATACACCTTTATATTTACTTATTCGCACTTTATCACCCACATTAAATTTTTTAGGCTTTAGTTTTTCAACTTTTGGTTTAGTATTCGTTTTTATACGTTTTAATACAAGGTTTTCATTTTTACTAGTTACTTGGTTTGGTTTCATCCCGATAGTCCTATGAAATTTGTTATTGTAATCGTTTATAAGTTTTGGTAACATATCAATCCATATGTGCGATCCTCTGTTGGAAAACATTTTATACATTGCACTTTTTAAAGTTCTGTTGAATCTTTCGATTATTGAAGCTTTTACCTCTGAATTGGTTGAGTAATGGTTTATATTGTGTTTTTTCATTAAATTTGCAAATTCCTTATTAAAATATTCTTTTCCATCATCTGTTTGTAAATGTTTAATAGTATGTTTGTCTCTTTGTATAGCTGTTTCCATTGCTTTTGTAACACTTTTGCCACTTTTATCTTTTAGTGGTAAAGCATCTGCCATTTTTGAAAAACAGTTAATAACAGTCAATATGTATTTATATCCTTTATTTTGTTTGCTATAAGGAATCATTTCGATTAAATCCGCTTGATATAAATCATTAATTCCTTTTATCACCGTATTTCTTCGTGGAAACTTTCTTCTTGCAGGTTTATGAAGTTCGTTGACAATTTGTTGCTTCAAGTCCTTCATATTGCAGGTTTCAATGTTTGTTGTATCACATGTATAATCACAATGAATGTTGTTTTAAATATTCACATCATTTATATGGGTCAAGGACATCCAAACTTGTGTAAAAAAATGGGGAACACGGCGTTGGACTTGCCGTGTTCCCCATTTTTTTACGGAAGGAGAAATGAATAAGGTCGTAGTTGTAGAAGGACGAAGAATAGGTTACTAGTTGATAGGGTTTAGAGAGTAGTGGCCAAAAGGAAGAGTGTGGATTTTGTCGGGCATAATGTGTCTTTTATCATCCCGAGCTGACAACGCTTTTTTAATTTCGGTGACACTGTAGACTTGATGCTTGAAGCTTCGGATATTGTTGAATGTTGCTGATATCGTAGTATCTTCAAACAAACAAGTCTTGTAGTGGTCAAATGTCACGTGTTTTTTCAAATAAGATGTCTTCACTCCTTTTGCTTTCTTCACTGTCGGTGTGTTGTTCTCGTGGTACATCTTAAATGAATACAATTTCGCCATCAGCGCCACTATTTCTTCTAAAGGCATTCCATTTGCTTCATCTTTGAATTTTCCAATTACTTTTTTATATTTTTCATTAAAATTTGGATGGTTCTTCGGATAGTCAGAAAAATCGAAATCTTCTTTGTATGGAAAAGTCCTTAGGTCTTCATACATGTCCAAAGTCTTTATCCAGTAGATAAACGCGTCCGTATCCATGTATGCGACTCCAATGTTTTCCCTTCCGTAGTGTTTAACCATTTTGTTATAATGGAAATCATACATCAGGGTTTTACTTATATCCAAAATCGACATACCTATGTATAACGGACGGTCCATGACTATTGTTGTTTTCTTCATACTGACAGCGACTAGATTTTCGTTTATAATCATGGATGTTCCGAAATTTGGTTTTTGCACTAATTTTTCCAATTTTCTAGGATCACTCACTAATTTTACATTTTTATGTTTTCTTTTGTTCTCCAAGGTCTTCCCAAAGATGGCGTTGTTCATTAATTTATAGAAGTCCTTTTCAAATGCTGTTGTTGCTGCAGCTCTTCTTGTAGTGTTGGAATCAATGTATGGTTTCAACCAACAAGACTGGGTGAATTCAATTGCTCTATGAATTCTCACTATACGTAGACCCAATTCAAGAGCCTGTTGAACTACCCAGTAGTGAGCCACATAGCGATCTTTATTCTCCAAGGTCATCATCAATTTTGGCCATCTTCCTGTCGGCGAAACTTCAGTCTTGGCTAGGAGAGGCAAGTCGTAGTGATGGTCATGAAGGTGCTCCGGGTATTCAAAATCACAGTCCAAAATATAGCCTTTTGGACCATCCTTTGGAATCTGTGAGATGTCTCCGATGGTGGCCGGGTCGATCCACTTGAAGTCAGCGTAGGGAAGCGGATTTGACATTGCCCAACCATAAAGGTTGTTTGCATCAAAGTAGCCAAGGTAGACCGATGGTTGTTGCTCGTCGAAGCCGGGGATGTACTTGTTGTTGGCTTTGACATGACGTGTTACAGCTTGTGTCAAACCGCCCCGTACACCAGATTCCATCATGAGCACCATATCAATATCCGTTAGAAGTTCCAGTCGACAGTTGGTTGACTTTAGCATAGCTTGCCATGCTAATCCTGGAGATGTGTACGAGTGTAGAGGGTCCAGTCCATAGGCGGAGAAGCAGGTGTTTCTGAATTCTTCCATCACATCGCACAGCAGAGTTACGTCCAATTTTATATAAAAGTCAGAATATTCCCCTAAGGTTTGAATGTTTAGTTGGTTCCAAACATTACATGCATGATTGTAGTCTTCAACGGAGATTTCACTTTCGTTTAATTTGCTGTTGAAGGCTTCAATCGGCGGTAGACTGGTTTCTTCAAATTTTTCTGTAGAAGTTATGTAATCGTAGGGGAACACTCCTTTACGTAATACTAAGTCCAATTTATCTTCAGGTACAATCTTGCTGGTTTCTTTTAGGTCTTCTCTTCGTAGATTCTCAGACAATCTGCTCAAACTAGAAGCCATAAATCTATAAGAGTCTACAAAGCGAAGTTTAATTTTACCTACTGTTTTTGAGAAACTGATATACTTTTCCAATGTTGTAGCAAGAACATCAATTCTACCATTATCTCTTCCTAACTCTGGAATAATGAA
Source organism: Neoaliturus tenellus (assembly GCA_030545055.2). Lineage (NCBI taxonomy): Eukaryota > Metazoa > Arthropoda > Insecta > Hemiptera > Cicadellidae > Neoaliturus > Neoaliturus tenellus. Next base: position 239,081,109 of record CM061531.1, on the reverse strand, counting down.
GTGGGAGTCGTAGCCGCTAAGATTGTGTAACACGACAGGGATAAAGTGGGGCAGTTTGTAATTTATATTGCATGAATTACAAGCAGCTCCTCTGTATAAACCTGTCAGGTGATCGTGATCTCTAACTTTTGGATTTTCTTCACTGAAGCTCTTCTCGCATAGATAACATCTTGATGTCAGATTATATTCTTCTTGTTGATTCTCATTCAAAGGTTCCATAGGTACAACATTGCCGTATAAGCGTTGCACCTTTTCAGCAATGTCATACAACAGGTCTACAAAATACTTAGCGGCTTCTTCCCCACGGTAGAGTATTGGAGTGGATGTTAAACCATAGTCTTGCAATTGGTTCTCAGACAAGGTTGATTTCACTAGTAGACAAAAACTGTTGGGTTGATGCAACTGATATTTTGTTCTTCTAGTCACTTCACCGTCCGGCAGCTCCTGTGGTACTAACGTAGATTCAAAATCTGCGTAGATGACCAGTGGAATACGATATTGGTGGATTGTTTTGTTGAATTGGATAAACGCTCGAGATGGTGGTGGCAGACTAACCTTCACTTCATAATTCTCGTTACAGAGTCTTTTATGTTCCGTCATCCATTCAGATCCTCCACGTCTTAGTTCTTTATATGTGAAACAGAAACATCTTTTACACACTGTTAACCTACGTTTATGTTTTGATAATTGATTCCATACCAACGCTACAAAGTCCTTTATAAATACATAATGGGAAATTTCACCCTTAGTTATCAATAGCAAATCCGTGTGGTTTCTCTGTTCAACTTTTACTACCCGCAAAGGATAAACGTTGTTCGAATCATCCAGACCAAAAACATTGACTGAAACGCCAGGATTTTTCTTTTCAAATTTGCCAATGTCTTTCAAGGTAACTGGATAGGTGAGACCTTGAAAGTTGTAGCGGTGTTCATTTTCGTAATATTCTCTACCAACTCTTTCAGGATGATCTTTAACATACTTGGTTAACATTGCATACTTGAAACATTCATTACCTTCATTTTGCACATTCCTACACGATTTAGTGTTTTGGATTTTCTTTGGTAGAGGGATAAAACTACTACCCCTTAAACCATATCCATGCTTGTGAACCCTTACATCCATACCTTCAATTGATGACAAAGTCCATCCAGATCCTCTTCCTTCATGTTCTTGAAGTTTTGTTATAAGTTCTTCCAAGCATTCTTCAATAATATCATCGATGTTGGAGGTGAAGGTAAGGGTTCGGTTTTTGGTAATGAACGCTCTCAATGCTGTTTCACCATCAGTATTGTTAAACATAGCCTCTAACACCATTCCAAATTTAATAAAATTTAATCTTTGTAGTTCTTCCCTCAAGATTTGACCAACAAGTTCCTTAGCCTGGGTTATAAATGTTTCCAATTTATTAATTTTGAAATGTGTTACAACTCGTCCTGGCAAGGCCGTGGTGCGCAGTTGTTTCACATCTTCCAGTTCTTCTTCAGTGTCCTCTTCTTCAGTGTCTTCTTCTTCAAAAGGTCTTCTAGCAGTAGATGGTCCAGCACCAGCAAATTGGATCACACTAGGTCTTTTTCTTTGCATTTGCTGTAGATAGCTGTCCCAGTAGTCCGTCTACTTCTGGTGCTCTTCCAAAAACCAGTCAATTGAGTCTAAGTCTATTTCATCCATGGTAATATCTTCTTTTCTATCTTCGTCTTCATGTAATTCTCTGTGTATGGTGAAAAGATCTTCGTCTTGAAAGATTTCCCCACAAATGTCGCAAAGAGCCATTTCAAACAGTTTGGCTTTGAATGTACACTCTGTGAATGTCCACGCAATAATGAGCAGCGCACTCCACAGGGACCCTTTATATCCGAGGCAGATAGGTGGGGAAAGTGACGTCATATGGAAACAGGTTATCACTCATGTGCTAAATTTAGCCTTTACACAACCGTTTGTAATACATTTATCAGTAGGCTTGATAAATTGATGATATTTGGTCTAGATTCAATAATTTGTACAAGTTTTTTCAAAGACGTCTGTTTGAGCAAGTTTATGTAGGTCAAGGTCATTTGGAATTATTATTTTGAGCGGGGGATAGAGCACTAAGCAGCATCATTTACTACAAAGTGCTCTATCCCCCGCTCACATTCTTTTTTTAACTTTTTGTTTAAACTTTTTACAAGGGTGAAACATCACCATCAGAGTCGGAATCATCCTCATCACGGAATAGGCAGCGATGACAATACATAATTCTTCTGGCAACTAACATCCTATCCATTGGACGATGGGGAGTGTCTTGTTCTTGTTCTTCTTCTTCGATTTCCAATTGGAATTCCATTTCCTACTCAGATGACGACTCTAATGTTTCGTAGGCGTGCAAGTCCACTTCATTGTCCGTTGAACCAGCTTCGTCAGAGTCCGTTTCAATATCCATTATCTCTTCCTCCTCCTCTTCTTGATCAACCGCAGGTAGTTGGTCCTCTACTTCTATAATTTCTAGAGGTATTACCTCCAGAATAGAGACAATTCTGTTGCGATGGAACACGGTGTTGTCAAGTGGAGCCATGGTATGGAAGTGTTGTATCCATCCAATTTGCTTACCCTTTTTATACCCCCACCAACTATACAATTTATGTGGGTAAAGGTCACGTAAAGATACCCTTTGAGCGGGGGATAGACCACTAAGCAGCATGCTAGTCCATTGCCGCAAAGTGATCTATCCCCCGCTCTGTTCTACAAAACCTCAATCAAGTCCAAGTCCAAGTCCTGTTTAACACATTTTATTCTAATTCCATATCCAATTTAAAAATTTCAATTTCACATGGTTTACATTCCTGATGTATCAAACACTCCAGCTCCCTAAACATATCGTCCAGTTCGTCCAAATTATGATGTCCTACTTTTAACACATGAAGGTGGTTCATGCTTTGCATTGTAGCATGACCATCAACAAACAAGTTTCTTTTCCACGCTAACATAAATTGGCAGTTTTCTTGAAAGATTTTTCTCACCAAACAATCATACACAGCCGTCAACATGTCTCTACAATCTTCATAGTGTACCATCACAGAATACCTGTCCAAGTTAGCACCAAGCAGCGATCCACTCATTGTTTCTAGCGTTCCACTGGAAGGTCCAAAGCAGAATGAAGTCGAGATGTATAGACCCCCTCTTTTATACCAGTTAACCGGTTGTCCTTGCTGTAAAGTGGGTCAAGGTCATCCAATGCTACCCTTTGAGCGGGGGATAGACCACTAAGCAGCATGCTAGTCCATTGCCGCAAAGTAGTCTATCCCCCGCTCTGTATTCTACACACACACACACACACACACACACACACACACACATGTCCATGTCCAAGTCTTTCATTACATACCCAATATATATTCAGTTCCTTCATCATCACTATCACTCATCACTGCTTCCACAAACTCCACAGGATTAAAGTTAAATTGTTTCAATTGTTCTTTTAAGTTTTCAATTTGTTGGTCCTTTACTTCTAAAACACTGTGAAGATGTGATATGTAGTCCGCTGCCTCGTTGATGCTTGCTACTCTCGGATCGCCTAACTTCAAGCTGGGAACTACACCCTGCAGCCTGAAGTACGCCATACGCCTTTCTTGCTCCTGCCGTTGACCAGGACTGAGCAAGCCTTGTCCGTCTTGGCTTACCTCCAGCAAGGTCCGTAGCATCGGAGCTTTGCAGGCGTTTGCCCGAGCAACAGTTATGCTGTGGAATGGTCGAGCAGGTCCACGAGTAGCAGGCAGAACGTTGGCAGCACGCCTTCTTGAAGAAGAAGAGGAAGCCTGAGAAGTTTTGGAGTTGAAAGCCATGTTACAGTGCTGTATTCAGCTAAGCGGTACAAAGCAGAATAACCAAACTGCACGTTAATACCCGTATATATACACTTATCAGTGGTGGGGGTACTAGCTAGCCTTGGTAAAGTGGGTCAAGGCCATCCAAAAACATTACCAGAACGGGGGATAGATCACTAAGTGGCATGTTAGTCCATTGCCACAGAGTGATCTATCCCCCGCTCTGTATTCCGCATTCACACACACATTCATACAAACACGCAAGTCCCAGTCCGAGTCTTTACCCACACCTATCCACTCTCATCCTCACTATCATCACTATCATCTAACAATCTGTCACACTTCATAATTAGTTTTTCCCATTCTTTCCGGATCAAAAGTATTTCACTGTGTGCACTCTCCAACAACCTCTTCTTTTCCTCTAACAACCTGTCCTTTTCCTCTATCAATACGTTACAACCTTTAATATATCTTATAGCAGCTCTAACAGTGTCTTCCTGTGAAGATGCACCAACCACTACACCTGGCACTACCTGCTGGAGTTCTTCATACAAGCTAGACTCTCTTCTGGAGGCTCCACTGCTGCACAACTCCGTCTTGCTCGGAGTGAATCCGAAGAACCGAACGCGACTCTTTGACAGGCGGCCCCGCCGGATCGGTCCAGAGCTTGAGCCAGAGTTGGATGCGGTCGGGCCAGAGGTAGAGGCTGGAATGTTCATGGCTGACATGGTAGTATTCAGCTAAACAGTGTAAAGCAGAATGAGAAGACGGTTGATCACCACTCCTATATATACCCATTTTTAGTGGTGGGGGTAACCCCGGGGGGGGGGGGGTAAGTTTAAGGACTTCCACTAACTTTCCCTTAGTCCTCGCGGTCATCGGTTTTACATACCTTTAGCACACCCATCATTTTGGTTTCTTCAATAACATTACACACCTCAAAAACCCAAGCAAACAGCTCATCTATGTTGTTATAATTAATTTTTGTCCAGTGTTCATACTTGTGGGTTTGTTTGTTTATAATACATAGATAAAATGTAGACCCATCTCGTCTTATACAACACTCAACTTCCATTCTATGCCGGTTTAGCACTTCCCAAGCATTGTGTTCATTTATCAAGAAGTCACCACCTTTGTAATTGTACTGTGACATGTTTACCACAGAGCATAGGAACGGACTGAAGCAAATGAACGGCTCATACAAGCTTATTAAAAGCGTTAGAGTGGGGGGTATCACGTGATACACGACATAAGTTGTAAGGTTAGCAGTTTACTTTAAACAGTAATTTATGTGGGTCAAGGTCATTCAAACTTTAAAAATTTTTTACCTCCAAACACTTGTAGCAAGCTACAAGCGTTTGGAGGAAAGTTTTTTATTTGTTAAAGATTTTTGTAACTTAGTCTTCACCCTCAAGGACACGGTTTGAGATTGTCCCAGTGATTTTACATCACCGCCAGGTTAAAGTATTATACAAGTCAAGTATTTTTTTTTTTTTTTTATTAGTTGACTTGTATAATACCCCTCTCCCTTACTTTAAGAGGGTTAAGACTAAATTTAGAAAAATTAATTTGGAAGAAGAAATTTAATTAATGTCCAACACTTTTAAACACAATTTTGATTTTTTGGTGAGGCTTTGGTGTCGGAATTTTGATTTTCTTATTCAAGTGTCGTTGGCAACGATCTTTTTCTGGAAGAGCAAAACTCGGACAACAAAGAACCACAGCCTCTCTGCTAAACCAAACATAATCGCATTTATCACGCTTGCCAGCAGGGCATTTAACACGATTACGTTTCTTTTGTGTTGGACTCTTAGTGTTTTGGAGCGGCGCTTGATCTAACTTAGGCTGGCTGGAAAGGATGGAGGGTGATGGTTTAGCACGGTCAAGGGGTAATTTGCAAAGAATTTTGGGTCGGGTAGGAGAATGGGTTAGATCAATAGTGGTTTTAGGTGAGGTAGAATTGTCTGGGGAGAAGATCGATTTACGGGATGGTTTGACTGTAGATGGAATGTTGGCTTTGGGTGAGGTTGACTTGTCTGGGGAAAAGATCGATTTGCAGGATGGTTTGACCGGTGTGGATGGCATGGGGGATACGGGTAGTGGACATTGGGTCTTTGTATAGGAAAGGATTTTCTGTGTACGGGAGTAGGGAATGATTTTGGACCTCGACTTCTTCTCCTCAAAGACCGCTGACTCCGAATCAGAATCTGACAACAATGAGATCGGCGGTGATGCTATGAGCACTCGGCTGCTTGCAGGGTGAGCGCCAGCCCCTCTTGAAGTCGACGGAGCGTCACCAGCACCACTGACACTTGGACTTGTTGGTTCCGTTGGTGGCAGCGGAGATAGGCTGGGCATCGAAGGAGCCGACGGCATCTCCAAACAGCTGAGGATTGTGCTCATCAAACACGTTTGGAGAATCGGAGCAGCGGAGGTTGAAGTTGGAGTAGATGTGTTGGTCGGAGTAGACGTGTTGGTTGAATTCGATTTGATGTATGGGAGAACTGGTGGATAGTTCTTGAAGCGCATGTTGAGGTAGAAAGAGCGTTAAATGCAAATAACGGAGAAAAACTTCCAACGAAGGCTGGAGCAGGAATGAGAAGTGCGTGCAACCGGGCCCCCTTATATCCCCACCGGGGCTGCCACGCCCAGGATATCAGGGGTGGGGGAGGGGGTGGGGGAGGGGGTGGGGGGTGGGGGTGGGGGTGGGGGTGGGGAGGGGGGGGGGCTCGCACTTTTTGTCGGGGGGGGGGGGGGGCTCGCACTTTTTCAAAAAAGAAGCCCCACTTGGGGCATTTATGTTGCCATCGCTGAAGCCTCCCAAGAGACCCAACTATAAACAATTCCAAACTTGTGTGTTACTAATACCTAACTGTTAACTTTTAAAAGACCTCTATATATATAAACTGTGTTAATAAGACCTGACTGTTAAAGATTTTGAAAACTTTTATATTTAGGTCAAGGTCACGAAAAAACTTTAAAAAATTAAGCCCCACACCCCCCTATGGGGGTGTGGGGCACTTGGGTTGTCATCGCTGTGGCCTCCGAAGAGACCCAACTATGACAACAAGGCAACATCCAATGTCGTGTACCCTTCGCCACGCGAGACTTGTAAACATTTACTACATTTCCAACTAATAACTTTTCCAATAGCTAACGAAATGTCATTTACATAATTTTGAAAGAAACTGAGGACGCCCTAGTGGCTTACGTCCTCGGTCCGAGTGCAGAGGCCATCGGCTCATTACCCCCGTATAAGCGTACAAACGGACCACCTCCTATTTCTCAGCCGCATTGAAGCATGCATGAGAGGAGCCTAACAATTATAAAAAAAAGTGGCTTTACACGGGGGCCTACTCCCGTAACCCTATCTTTAATATTTTTAATTTAGCAATGCAGTAAATTTTTACAAGTCCTATGTGGGTCAAGGCCACACGGACATTAAAAAATTTCGGCCCCCGTACATCCATGGCGAACCACGAATGTTCGGGGGCCTTGGGGACAAAAAAACACAAATAGCTAACAAAGTTTCATTTACATAATTTTGAGTTTCCAGAAGGGAAACTAACTGAGGACACCCTAGTGGCTTACGTCCTCGGTCCGAGTGCAGAGGCCATCGGCTTATTACCCCCATATAGGCGTACAAACGGACGCTCCTATTTCTCAGCCGCATTAAAGCATGCATGAGAGGAGCCTAACAATTATACAAAAGTAACTTTACACGGGGGCCTACTCCCGTTCCCTGTCTTTACGATTTACTTTGAGCATTGCAAAAGCTCAAGGGGGAAATGCTACAACAAGCGTATACAATTTAGAAAAATATAACACACTTACAACACACAATTGAGCTCAACGTAGTCAATGCTGGAACAAGCACATACACGTTAAACACATATAACAAACAAGACACAAAGGATAAAAGACACACAGGAGACATAAGGTACAAGTAAAACACTCTCATATAAAACAATTCGCAATACCCAAACGCAAGCGCAATATCTTACAACTAATACATGTCTTAAAGTTAGAGTAGACTTCGCTAAACACTGAAGGCGCCATTCAATGTTTAGTGATGCCTATGGCGGTCCGTCCCGATCGTTCACGTTCAACGCGCGGGAGCGGACTGCGAGCCGGCTCTGGCTGGGCCCCCTTATATCCCCACCGGGGCTGCCACGCCCAGGATATCAGGGGTGGGGGAGGGGGTGGGGGTGGGGGTGGGGGTGGGGGTGGGGGGGGGGTGGGGGGGGGGTTCCCACTTTTTGTCGGGGGGGGGGGCTCGCACTTTTTGTCGGGGGGGGGGGGGGGTCGAGGTAAGTTAAGTGGGTCAAGGTCACCCACAACACTTGTACTCTAAGTGTTGGCTATACCCCCACCACAACTGGGTCCCTAGGCTGCACAACACCGCTTCGCCAGTATGTCTCCGGCTTCCATGCGGTGCGCCTCGCTGTTCTCTAGCTCTCTATATGTAAGTAATTTTACAAGTTCTGAATGTAGGTCACTACACTTTGACTCTGGGACGATATCGACTTGTAGTATTTCAGTGTTTTGACTCAAGGTCATCACACTTTAACTCTAGCACATCGGTTATCGTACCAGAGGTGCTCAATAACCTAACTTGTAATGTTTAGGGTGGCGTTTGCACGCCACGTGGTATCGCCATGAGTGTCCAGTCCAAGTTTTAAGTTAAATTAATTTTACTGTAATCTTTTCCATTTCTGCTTCGTTTTGCCAAAGTATAAGGTGTCGCTTAATAAAGTGGTATTTCTCTAAAGTTATAGGAGATTGCAAGGATACAATTAGTTTATTTAGGAGACTCTTCATCTTAGAGTTTAACACGATTTCCACTTTGACTTTGCTTCCTCGGCTCTCACAGCCTAAGCTGTACAGAAATGTTTCTTCTAGTGCCAACTCGGGGCAAGAGAACAGTGTGTTGACTGTATGACAGCTCATGGTGAAGTGATGCGAAACTCCAGCGTACCACCTCACCTTCCCCCGCCACTGTGACCTTCCCCCACTCCTGCTGTTTCCCCCACCTCTTTTCCCTTGACTCATGCGCTACAAGCAGTCTCTCAGTATTGTGCGGACTTTTGTGAGGGGAAGCCATGTCGCGGGACGCTTTAGGTAAGAAACTTAGCCGTGTTAAGACTTTATTAGTTGCTCACTGTCCACCACTGAAAGTTAAGAGAGTTTCAACTTTAGCTAAGTGGCGCAAACTGTTGCGCGGACACCCTAAGTTTTATACAAAACAGACTAATGTCAGTTTTACTGATGAGGATTTGTTTAAAATATTGGATGAAATGACTTTTCCTTGCAAAATTCAGTTAGTTACTCCCATTCCTGACAGTTTAGAGTCTTAGTCTCTCAAGCCGATATACCTAGCATACACAGAGCCTGACAGTCAGTCACTCGGTGGCTGTCGTGGGGTGCGCATCGGTGTCGGCGCTCCGTTGTTAAGTTTTCAAGGTCACAGTAATATGAAATTGGGGGTGTTGTGCTAGTTCAAGGTCACCTGAGGGATTACCGATTGCCCATTTAGGCAGAGTCATGTCAGAAACTCAGGTTTAACTTGGCACTTTTGCCGTTTCTCGTCGAAAATTCGCTCCAAGTGGTCAAGGTCACGGGGACTCTGACTGAAACTCGGAGCGTAGTGCGAGAAACGGCAAAAGTGCCAAAAAATTTTAAGTTTCTGCGTGACCTTGACCTTAGTGGCGTCGGTGACGTCGTTTTGATGACGTAAGGGGTGATGACGTCATCAGCACGTCATTTCTGTGACGTCATGGGTGTGACGTCATCGAAATGACGTCATTAGTGATGACGTCATCGATTGCGTCATCGATGACGTCATCGATGACGTCATCGGTGAGGTCATTGACCTCGATGACGTCATCCCTCAGGTGACCTTGAACTGGGCCAGCATCCTCAATTTCACACTACTGATACGTAAGTATTAATGGGTTAAATAGCCCATATCACTAATCAAATTATTACGAACTTTAGGTAAGTATTTTATTTTGTATTTTTTACTGAAAAGTCATAACTCCTTTAAGTTAACATAATTTCACAATAATATGTTGCCTTCCTATATCAGAGGTACCTTGAAAGACATGATGATTAATTAGAATTACGACTTTAAAAAAATGCCAAGTGTAGAACAAAAGAATACTCAAATAACAAACAAAGAATTAATTTCAATATCATATTTTGATGAACTAACCTCCATCTTTTAGATACTCAAATAAATAAAAATTTGAGAGTTACTAATAATTTATTGAATTCTCATGATAAGTTCTAAAGTTCCAGAATAATTTAATTGTCTAAAAAATAAATTATAATGAATGGCGTAACAATGAAGACTACACACAACCACACTGGAAATGAGCCTTCAGATAAATCAACGAAGAATTAACAACGCTGCTCGTTTAAAGTGTGGCTCCGGTTTTCCTGGAAATAAATATCCATTGTACAAGCACGAATTTCAACTGAACATGTTTTTCATGAATATAAAGGTCATTATGAATAAAAGTTTAATATTAGACTAATATAAAGGAAAGATTAGCTGAATGTTTTTATTCAAGAAATGATTTTAGTACAGAATAAATTCCTTTTAAATTTCTGTTCAATAAAATACTGTAGAATGATAATTAATTGATTTTCATATAAATTATAGTTTCACAAATAATTCAAAAGAAACATTCCAATTTAGGTTAGTTTCTTAATTTTAACTGTAGAGTGGGGACACAACTGAACACATTTCATGCAGTTTAGATGTTAGGTGTTCTTATATTAAACTCAGAGTTTGCCATAACCATTTTTACCACGTTATTCACAAGGAAAACATTTTAAATGGGCGCTATTTTGAAACAATAAACGTTAGAAATGTCAACATTATTCACATGCATTTGGGACCCATCACGCTTGTAATAGTTGTGCCAAGTTTTAATTCAGTATCTGATTACAAATTATGTATTGATTGACAGTTACATACATAGAGTAAAACGGACAACAAATGGATATAAGATGCATTATATTGCATTGACAGTTTTGCATGTTTTTACCTTTTACCCAGGTAAAGTTTTATAAAAGTTTTAGCAGCAGAAAATGTTTATAATAATCCTATATTTCCTATACTACAATACGAGAAGTGTATGTGGCCATGTGTTTCCATCGATCTCGAAATATAGCTGGTGCTTGTAGATAACAAATCAATCTAAAAAAAATTAGTATTATGTCATAATAAACGGTAGATAATTAAGTGATTTACAACTCACATGTTCATCAATTAAGAAACCTGGTTGTCATGACGGGTTTGGGGGAAATTAACCAGTCATTTTCATGATTAAAATCCTTATCAATTTGATCCTTTAACGCGTTTTCAGTTATAACAATACACGACACGGACGGAATCAGAGAGAGAGAGAGAGAGAGAGAGAGAGAGAGAGAGAGAGAGAGAGAGAGAGAGAGAGAGAGAGAGAGAGAGAGAGAGAGAGAGAGAGAGAGAGAGAGAGCCGTTACGGGGACCGTGATGGGCCAACGCGGCTCTCGTTGAGCCGGTCGCCTAGCAACACATTCATGTGCCGGGCTTCGCTCATTCATCGCCAGACGAGTCGATAACGCAGACACAGGACACACAGGATCGAGTCAATAGCGGCACTTGTTTGGTACACATAAGCCGGCTACTTTTTTAGGTTACTTTAATCTGGGGATCTTAAAAAACCACATCAGTTAAAAGAAGATTATTTACTGAATATGTGTCAAAATCTCATAGTGTTTTTGAGTACTCCTTTCTTAAAATCTACCATGTCACCGGGGATCGCGGCGAACGCAACCCTGGGTTTGTTACAAGTTCAACAGTACGATGCAACAGTTTGTTACAAGTCAAGTTTACAGCGCGGGGCTTTTAGGTTAATAATGTTATTGCTAAATGTGTCAAAAATGCCGTTAAAGTTATTAGCAGTGCAAAATACAAGCACAGTCAAACTGTAAACTTGGTTGAGTTCATATGTATAACTGGAGTGGTGTCGATTCCACGTGCGAAGATGCGTTCAGCGATCATCGGTGACATGGTTAACTTTAGCAAGCAGAAGTATAAAACCGAACTCTAAAACTCAAAAACCATAAAACTTAGAAACGTGAATTTTTCACACAATAATCAGTAAATTGTCCTCTTTCCATTGACGTGTTTTTAAGATCCCAGATTAAAATAACCTAAAAAAGTATCTGGCTTATGTATAACAAACAAGTAGGCCTACCTCAGTAGCAAGTATGATTGCAGTTTTTTTCAACCTCCGGTAGACCATAGATAAAAACAAGTTCATTTAAAACAATAATTTCACTACCAAAAGATTGGTACACTTAAGTTTATTTTTCGACATAATCACCAAAGAGATTGAGACATTTGTCATAACTGTGGTCAAGTTTTTTTAATGCCCTCTTCAAATAAAGTTTCCGCCGGCCAATAATTCCAAATTCAGAGGTAAATTTCAAAATTGAAAAAAATTTAAAAAAGTTTAAAACATGTCAAAAAAGTTAAAAAATTCAGAAATTTCTGTAGAATTGATGAATAATGATGAGTAATGATGAATATGCGGTTTTCTTGAACTATTCTGTCAACTCGATGAACCAGGTTGTTTCTAATGACCTGGTTCAGGAGTTGACGGAATTTATAAAGAAAACTGCAGATTCACCATTACTGCTTTGTATTCTGAATTTTTAATTATTTTTTCCTTTTTTTGATTTTTTAAACTTTTTTTGTTTTTTTTTGTTTTGAATTTTGAACTTTTGTTCTGAATACGGAATTAATAGCTGGCGGCAACTTTCTTTTAAGAGGGTATTGAAAAGCTTGTCTACAGATATGACAAATGTCTCAATCTCTTCGGCGATTGTGTCGAAAAGTAACCTTAAGTGTACCAATCTACGAAAATTATTGTTTTACATGAACTTGTCTTTTATTTGTAGCCTATCAGAGGTTGAAAAACAACATCTAGCATTGGCGGATGCTACACTAGCATACCCCCCTCAGAAATAGAAACAGTACCACATCCAATACTATATCTGACCACTATTCTGTTATTTGTAAAATTAAATGCAGAATAAATCGCTCAAAATCCATTTATAAATATGCTACAAATTTCTCCAAAAGAAACTTAGATGAACTTAAAAAAAACAACTGCTTACTACCGACTAGGTTGCAGTATTTATGGCTACCACAGTAAAAGATAAATATAACAACTTTTTAAGAATAATGAAAAAACTTCTATCAGATAATGCCCAAGGAATGAATAAAAATCACCTAAGATAAAAGCATTCTTTTGGGATGAAGAAACCATACATCTTAGGCAGCTTATGCAGGAAGCTCAAGAAACATTCAATTCAACTGGTTCTATTCTATATAAGGCAAAAAACTGTACTTAGAAAAAAAACATACGGTATTACCTAAATAGATGTTTAAAAATAAGAAGTGTAAAGAGGTATCAGACAAAATTAGGTATGCAGAAAACATAACTAAAGAAATCTGGAAAACAGTCAATGATGAAAGGAAAGGGGGAAATCGGAACAAGAAAAAGTTAGTTTTTTAAGCTCAGTTAGAATTATAAGTCACCCATTCCATGTTAGTAACATTTTCGATAATTTTTTGCACAGCGTACAATAAAACTGAAACGGAGAAGTCCTGATGTAGATGCGGGGGAGTAATATGGTGTGCCACAATTAGTCAACTTTAATCTCATCACAGAAGAGGAACTAAAAGCTCGTTATTAATGTTAGCTCTAAAAACTCAGCAGGTTTTGATGATATCACTAGGAAGATTGTAAAACTGTCAAGAAGAAAAAACCATATTAACTTTCTCTGCAAGAAACTGTCAAAATCACTATTTGTAATTCGAAGGATCAGAAACTTCACCTGTGAAGATACGGCTCTGGTTGCATATAACGCCCTCTTTGTCTCGCATCTCCAATATGTAACTTTTGCATAAGGATCTACAGCTAAAAAATTTTTTGAAAGAGTTCTAATAATTCACAAGAAAACAATCAGAACAATATTTAGAACAAACTCAATGGAACATTGCATTGCAAACCACTTTTTACCCATTATGAAATCCTAATCGTACATTTTAGAATCCATAATCCTTGCATAAAATCAGTTTAATCCTTTGATTAAATCAACACAATACCTAAAATAAAAGATAAATAGACCTCACACAACAATACAGATTACAAAAATTCAGTAACACACTACAGTACTTAGAATCACAGTACTCAGTATTTTTTTTAACTTACTAAAAACCAACATAAAATCAATCTCAAAGAGACACTTTTTAATACGAAATCAAACAATGACAGACTATATTACAATACGATAGATTACATTGAAGAACACTCTTTCAAATACCGACTTAACACGTAATATATCACCAGAGATCAATTCGCGAAGACCCTGATCGACCGGGTGAAGAATGACGATTCCTCAATCAACCGATTGTGATGAATTTACGGGATGTAAGATGTAAGCAAACACGGCAGCATCCCGGTTGTAAGGGAATGTTATGAAAAACAAGTATGGAATGTAATTTTTGTAATTAGAAATATCTTTTTTGCAGTATTTTTTACAAAAATTTTAAAGAAGTTTTTAGGGAGAGCTGTTTTTTATTAAAATTATTTGACTCAAATACAATACGTAAAGGAGACCTGGAATTTTAAGATTGGATTAAATTAGTGAAAATAAGAAAATATAGTTTATTGAGAACTCAAATAATACTGTACTTTACTATTGTAACCATTTTGCTTCATAAAAATATACCACTTCTATAATGGTAATAATAATTGTAGGCATAAGTATTTTTATAACTTAAATGGGCTCATAAAAAACAACATTTTTATTAGCATGTTTGCAATAGAAATTAAAAAAAGTCTACAACACTAAAAAATATATTTACACATATATATCTACAGTATATATTTATATATAGTGCGAAAATACAGACCTCAAATATATAAAAAGACGGAAAATGGCAATCGATTTTGACCGGACACACCGCTCATCATCAGACCCAAAGAGAGAGTTGGGAGATGATCGGTGTGTCCGGTCGAATTCGATTTCCATTTTTCATCTTTTCATATATTTATCATTTGTATTCTTTGTAGTATAAGTTTAAATATATTTCTGAGTGTTGTAGACGTTTGTTTTTCATATCAGACTTTAAAAAACGTACACAGCATCGAAAATAGATTTTGAGTGTAAAGACTGATCACTCAAGATATTTATTTCCAGTTCTAGTTTAAATCTTCCTAATAATTAAGTATTTACTACGTATCTTAGTAAAATCTCTTAATATAATATTACATTGGTATCACAATAAAAAATCTCAATTTAATTCAAGTGCGATTTTTCACAGGATACAAAACGTCAGTACGTAATGTATGATGGGGTGGAAACGATTTATCCTGGTTACGATCCCAATTCGCAAAGTACCGCGATTATTTCCCCTACGGAAATAAACGATGTCGACGTAAATGCCAGACTGTCAAGAAGTTAGTTTATTGTTGTGAGCTTTAAAGGTTCAGCCTCAGACAATGGTGTAAATTTACCACCGCCATTTCACGGCTTCTCTCACTTTTGGCGATAAACATAAGCTGGCTTATCCCACCCACGCCCACAGACCCACAGTATGACGCTGCTGCAGCGCTACACTCACTAACACCCTCACCCACACACCCACAGTGTGACGCTGCTGCCTCACTGAACCCAATACCACCACAAACACCCACAAACCCACAGTATGACGCTGCTGCCTTGCTGAACTCAATACCACCTACACCCACAGACCAACAGTGTGACGCTGCTGCCTCGCTGAACTCAATACCACCTACACCCACAGACCCACAGTATGACGCTGCTGCCTCACTGAACCCAATAACACCTACACCCACAGACCCACAAAGTGACGCTGCTGCCTCGCTGAACCCAATACCACCTACACCCACAGACCCACAGTATGACGCTGCTGCGTCGCTGAACCCAATACCACCTACACCCACAGGCCCACAGTGTGACGCTGGTGCCTCGCTGATCTCACCACCACAAACACCCACAGACCCACAGTATGACGCTGCTGCCTCGCTGAACTCAATACCACCTACACCCACAGACCCACAGTGTGACGCTGCTGCCTCGCTGAACTCAATACCACCTACACTCACAGACCCACAGTATGACGCTGCTGCCTCGCTAAGCCCAATACCACCTTACACCCGCAGACCCACAGTGTGACGCTGATGCCTCGCTAAGCCCAATACCACCTTACACCCACAAACCCACAGTGTGACGCTGATGCCTCGCTGATCACACCACCACAAACACAAACAGACCTACAGTATGACGCTGCTGCCTCGCTGAACTCAATACCACCTACACCCACAGACCCACAGTGTGACGCTGATGCCTCGCTAAGCCCAATACCACCTTACACCCACAAACCCACAGTGTGACGCTGATGCCCCTCTAAGCCCAATACCACCTTACACCTACAAACCCACAGTGTGACGCTGATGCATCGCTGATCACACCACCACAAACACCCACAGACCCACAGTATGACGCTGTTGCCTCGCTGAACTCAATACCACCTACACCCACAGACCAACAGTGTGACGCTGATGCCTCGATGATCTCACCACCACAAACACCCACAGACCCACAGTATGACGCTGCTGCCTCGCTGAACTCAATACCACCTACACCCACAGACCCACAGTATGACGCTGCTGCCTCGCTGAACCCAATACCACCTACACCCACAGACCCACAGTGTGACGCTGCTGCCTCGCTGAACCCAATACCACCTACACCCACAGACCCACAGTATGACGCTGCTGCGTCGCTGCACCCAATACCACCTACACCCACAGGCCCACAGTATGACGCTGGTGCCTCGCTGATCTCACCACCACAAACACCCACAGACCCACAGTATGACGCTGCTGCCTCGCTGAACTCAATACCACCTACACCCACAGACCCACAGTGTGACGCTGCTGCCTCGCTGAACTCAATACCACCTACACTCACAGACCCACAGTATGACGCTGCTGCCTCGCTGAACCCAATACCACCATACACCCACAGACCCACAGTGTGACGCTGCTGCCTCGCTAAGCCCAATACCACCTCACACCCACAGACCCACAGTGTGACGCTGCTGCGTCGCTGAACTCAATACCACCTACACCCACAGATTCACAGTGTGACGCTGCTGCCTCGCTGAACTCAATACCACCTACACCCACAGACCCACAGTGTGACGCTGCTGCCTCGCTGAACTCAATACCACCTACACTCACAGACCCACAGTATGACGCTGCTGCCTCGCTAAGCCCAACACCACCTTACACCCACAAACCCACAGTGTGACGCTGATGCATCGCTGATCACACCACCACAAACACCCACAGACCCACAGTATAACGCTGCTGCGTCGCTGAACCCAATACCACCTACACCCACAGGCCCACAGTGTGACGCTGGTGCCTCGCTGATCTCACCACCACAAACACCCACAGACCCACAGTATGACGCTGCTGCCTCGCTGAACTCAATACCACCTACACCCACAGACCCACAGTGTGACGCTGCTGCCTCGCTGAACTCAATACCACCTACACTCACAGACCCACAGTATGACGCTGCTGCCTCGCTAAGCCCAATACCACCTTACACCCGCAGACCCACAGTGTGACGCTGATGCCTCGCTAAGCCCAATACCACCTTACACCCACAAACCCACAGTGTGACGCTGATGCCTCGCTGATCACACCACCACAAACACATACAGACCTACAGTATGACGCTGCTGCCTCGTGAACTCAATACCACCTACACCCACAGACCCACAGTAAGGCGCTGCTGCCTCGCTAAGCCCAATACCACCTTACACCCACAAACCCACAGTGTGACGCTGATGCATCGCTGATCACACCACCACAAACACCCACAGACCCACAGTGTTACGCTGCTGTCTCGCTGAACTCAATACCACCTACACCCACAGACCCACAGTAGGACGCTGCTGCCTCGCTGAACTCAATACCACCTACCCCCACAGACCCACAGTATGACGCTGCTGCGTCGCTGAACCCAATACCACCTTACACCCACAGACCCACAGTGTGACGCTGCTGCCTCGCTAAGCCCAATACCACCTCACACCCACAGACCCACAGTGTGACGCTGCTGCGTCGCTGAACTCAATACCACCTACACCCACAGATTCACAGTGTGACGCTGCTGCCTCGCTGAACTCAATACCACCTACACCCACAGACCTACAGTGTGACGCTGCTGCGTCGCTGAACTCAATACCACCTACACCCACAGATTCACAGTGTGACGCTGCTGCCTCGCTGAACCCAATACCACCCACAACCCACAGACCAACAGTGTAACGCTGCTGCCTCGTATAAACTTGGTGGTGTTTAAAAGCCTACGTTGTTGTTTGACATAACCGTAAAACACCGTGTTTTATAGGAATATGAAAAAAATTTGATTCAGTTGTTTACATAAGAAGAATTACACTGGGAACTTCAAAGATGGCTGAGGCTGACCGTATCCGTATAAAACAAAGGGTACCGTTATGTGTCACGATATGGTTGAACCAAGCTTAATAATATCATCGTCATATCAAGCTAAAAATAGCATATTTGGTTTTCTAAAAAGAATTTCTGCTTAAAAAACTAAAAATTTTCGAAGATCAGGCTTTGTTTGTTTGCTGCCTGCAATGAGAAAAGCAAAAACGGAATACGTAGTATTCTAGTACTACTTTTTGGTTGTTTTCCTTGTTAAGAGCATCTGTGGTCTGTCTACGTTTGTGGATAGAGAATAAATAATTATAATTACCTCTTCAAAACAAACCAATATACAACCAATGATTGGATTCTCCAAGAAATATTACAGTAATAACATAATTAGTAGGGATTATTCCTCTGATAATGGTAATGGGTTACTGTTACTGCCATTACTTGAAATGGTGCTTCTCTCAAGGTCAATCGGGCATAGTAATATAAAAGTAAAATGTTCTAAACTTCCAAAGAAATATATTGTTTTAAAAACAAATTTTATATAAAATATTATTAGAGCCTACATTTGGGCCAACTTCCAAGTTAAAAATTATAACAACTTTTGAAAAAAATGAAGTAGATTTTTACTTACCGACATTTCAACGCTAGGATGATCTATGAAGACCATTTCTGATTCTTCGCCATCTAGTAGTACTGACACGGTTTTCTCTCCAAATTCATCGTCTAAAACAAACACATGAGTTTTTGTTCTAGACGAACTATTAGACGAAAATATTACCAGATCCAATTAAATATTGAGACTATTTCATTAACCGACCTTTTTTTAGGTTAATGAAGTCCATCCTTTTCTAATTTAACATTTAACTATATATAATATTTAACTATATTTAACTATAATATTTAAAAATATTAATATGAATATTTTTCTATTTACAAATTCTATTTATCAGTTGTGTTTCTGTTTCTATTTAGCTTTATGCGTATTTCAAAAATATGTTCGATGTGAACAACAAAAAATAGCTGTAAATTGTGTAATTATTGTTTTCTACGTATTATGAACTTCTTTAATTTTACTTTTAACATTTTTGTTTGGATGCAGGATTTATAAACATTGATGGGTTGCATGATATTTCTAGACTACAGTCTGCTCAATATATGTCATAAAGCTTTTGGAATAACAAATTAATACTTCTTACTTCTTTTCTAATTCAATTGGGGTAGACATTGGAGCATTGTAATTCTATGCAAATACCATATATTTTTAAATCTGAAGAAAAAACCACCTTCGTAAAGATTATATTCAATAGAGAGTGCCTTTTGTGTGGGATAGGGAGGGGGATAAGTCGTTATCGTTTTTGGGACAAAGAAACCCCGATGGAAATGTCAGGCCTTAAACTTTAAGAGAAACGTGTCAGTGTTTAAGAAAATTCCTTGGCCGCCATATTTGAAAGTGGTTGCCTCGCTGATCGATCTAATCGACATTATTACTAGTAAAAATTAGCATTGCGTTTTAATGAAGTTTTGCTTATTTTGTTAAATATTTTTCAATATACATGTAATTCCACTTAATTTAGCCTGCCAACTCTTTTGAATATCACAGTTATATGTATTTTATCGTCACTATTTGTTTTGTTTGAATTAAAAAAGACTCAATGGAATATCTTTCTCATTCCTGGAAATATCTTCCATGGTCGCTTCTAAATATTTAACATTTAATATGACAAATAACTACGATGAGACCTTATACTACTTTAAGCTAGACATAAATTAATCGCAAGAGACTTGACTACCTAGTGATGCGTCGTAGGTGTTCATGTACTCCGAAGTCATGAACTGGGAGACGAGGGCAGTTTTGCCGACACCAGCGTCTCCCAGCAGCACCACCCTGTACTTGGCCACTTCCTCACCGCTCGTCTCCGTGCTGACGTTGTTGTAGCTGCTGCCACAACAGCTGCCCTCCCACGGACTGTTGTTGCTCACCCCGCTGTGGTTACTGTGTCTGCAACATGCGTCCATTGTTTATACAGTCCCTCGCCGCTCTGTCTCCGTGCTGACGTTGTTGTAGCTGCTGCCGCAACAGCTGCCCTCCCACGGACTGTTGTTGCTCACCCCGCTGTGGTTACTGTGTCTGCAACATGCGTCCATTGTTTATACAGTCCCTCGCCGCTCGTCTCCGTGCTGACGTTGTTGTAGCTACTGCCGCAACAGCTGCCCTCCCACGGACTGTTGTTGCCTACCCCGCTGTGGTTACTGTGTCTGCAACATGCGTCCATTGTTTATACAGTCCCTCACCCCGCTCGTCTCCGTGCTGACGTTGTTGTAGCTACTGCCGCAACAGCTGCCCTCCCACGGACTGTTGTTGCTCACCCCGCTGTGGTTACTGTGTCTGCAACATGCGTCCATTGTTTATACAGTCCCTCGCCGCTCGTCTCCGTGCTGACGTAGTAGCTACTGCCGCAACAGCTGCCCTCCCACGGACTGTTGTTGCTCACCCCGCTGTGGTTACTGTGTCTGCAACATGCGTCCATTGTTTATACAGTCCCTCGCCGCTCGTCTCCGTGCTGACGTAGTAGCTACTGCCGCAACAGCTGCCCTCCCACGGACTGTTGTTGCTCACCCCGCTGTGGTTACTGTGTCTGCAACATGCGTCCATTGTTTATACAGTCTCTCACCGCTCGTCTCCGTGCTGACGTTGTTGTAACTGCTGCCGCAACAGCTGCCCTCCCACGGACTGTTGTTGCTCACCCCGCTGTGGTTACTGTGTCTGCAACATGCGTCCATTGTTTATACAGACCCTTGCCGCTCGTCTCCGTGCTGACGTAGTTGTAGCTACTGCCGCAACAGCTGCCCTCCCACGGACTGTTGTTGCTCACCCCGCTGTGGTTACTGTGTCTGCAACATGCGTCCATTGCTTATACAGTCCCTCGCCGCTCTGTCTCCGTGCTGACGTTGTTGTAGCTGCTGCCGCAACAGCTGTTGTAGCTGCTGCCGCAACAGCTGCCCTCACACGGACTGTTGTTGCTCACCCCGCTGTGGTTACTGTGTCTGCAACATGCGTCCATTGTTTATACAGTCCCTCGCCACTCGTTTCCGTGCTGATGTTGTTGTAGCTGCTGCCGCAACAGCTGCCCTCCCACGGACTGTTGTTGCTCACCCCGCTGTGGTTACTGTGTCTGCAACATGCGTCCATTGTTTATACAGTCCCTCGCCGCTCTGTCTCCGTGCTGACGTTGTTGTAGCTACTGCCGCAACAGCTGCCCTCCCAGTTGTTGCCTACCCCGCTGTGGTTACTGTGTCTGCAACATGCGTCCATTGTTTATACAGTCCCTTGCCGCTCTGTCTCCGTGCTGACGTAGTTGTAGCTACTGCCCCAACAGCTGCCCTCCCACGGACTGTTGTTGCTCACCCCGCTGTGGTTACTGTGTCTGCAACATGCGTCCATTGTTTATACAGTCTCTCGCCGCTCTGTCTCCGTGCTGACGTAGTTGTAGCTGCTGCCGCAACAGCTGCCCTCCCACGGACTGTTGTTGCCTACCCCGCTGTGGTTACTGTGTCTGCAACATGCGTCCATTGTTTATACAGTCCCTCGCCGCTCGTCTCCGTGCTGACGTAGTAGCTACTGCCGCAACAGCTGCCCTCCCACGGACTGTTGTTGCTCACCCATCTGTGGTTACTGTGTCTGCAACATGCGTCCATTGTTTATACAGTCCCTCGCCACTCGTCTCCGTGCTGATGTTGTTGTAGCTGCTGCCGCAACAGCTGCCCTCCCACGGACTGTTGTTGCTCATCCCGCTGTGGTCACTGTGTCTGCAACATGCGTCCATTGTTTATACAGACCCTCGCCGCTCGTCTCCGTGCTGACGTAGTTGTAGCTACTGCCGCAACAGCTGCCCTCCCACGGACTGTTGTTGCTCACCCCGCTGTGGTTACTGTGTCTGCAACATGCGTCCATTGCTTATACAGTCCCTCGCCGCTCTGTCTCCGTGCTGACGTTGTTGTAGCTGCTGCCGCAAAAGCTGCCCTCCCACGGACTGTTGTTGCCTACCCCGCTGTGGTTACTGTGTCTGCAACATGCGTCCATTGTTTATACAGTCCCTCGCCGCTCTGTCTCCGTGCTGACGTTGTTGTAGCTACTGCCGCAACAGCTGCCCTCCCACGGACTGTTGTTGCTCACCCCGCTGTGGTTACTGTGTCTGCAACATGCGTCCATTGTTTATACAGTCCCTCGCCGCTCTGTCTCCGTGCTGACGTTGTTGTAGCTACTGCCGCAACAGCTGCCCTCCCACGGACTGTTGTTGCTCAATCCGCTGTGGTTACTGTGTCTGCAACATGCGACCATTGTTTATACAGTCCCTCGCCGCTCTGTCTCCGTGCTGACGTAGTTGTAGCTACTGCCCCAACAGCTGCCCTCCCACGGACTGTTGTTGCTCACCCCGCTGTGGTTACTGTGTCTGCAACATGCGTCCATTGTTTATACAGTCTCTCGCCGCTCTGTCTCCGTGCTGACGTTGTTGTAGCTGCTGCCGCAACAGCTGCTCTCCCACGGACTGTTGTTGCCTACCCCGCTGTGGTTACTGTGTCTGCAACATGCGTCCATTGTTTATACAGTCCCTCGCCGCTCTGTCTCCGTGTTGACGTTGTTGTAGCCACTGCCGCAACAGCTGCCCTCCCACGGACTGTTGTTGCTCACCCCGCTGTGGTTACTGTGTCTGCAACATGCGTCCATTGTTTATGAGGTACCTCGCTGCTCTGTCTCCGTGCTGACGTTGTTGTAGCTGCTGCCGCAACAGCTGCCCTCCCACGGACTGTTGTTGCTCACCCCGCTGTGGTTACTGTGTCTGCAACATGCGTCCATTGTTTATACAGTCCCTCGCCGCTCTGTCTCCGTGCTGACGTAGTTGTAGCTACTGCCGCAACAGCTGCCCTCCCACGAACTGTTGTTGCTCACCCCGCTGTGGTTACTGTGTCTGCAACATGCGTCCATTGTTTATACAGTCCCTCGCCACTCGTCTCCGTGCTGACGTTGTTGTAGCTACTGCTGCAACAGCTGCCCTCCCACGGACTGTTGTTGCCTACCCCGCTGTGGTTACTGTGTCTGCAACATGCGTCCATTGTTTATACAGTCCCTCGCCGCTCTGTCTCCGTGCTGACGTTGTTGTAGCTGCTGCCGCAACAGCTGCCCTCACACAGACTGTTGTTGCTCACATCGCTGTGGTTACTGTGTCTGCAACATGCGTCTATTGTTTATACAGTCCCTCGCCACTCGTCTCCGTGCTGACGTTGTTGTAGCTGCTGCCGCAACAGCTGCCCTCCCACGGACTGTTGTTGCTCACCCCGCTGTGGTTACTGTGTCTGCACCATGCGTCCATTGTTTATACAGACCCTCGCCGCTCGTCTCCGTGCTGACGTTGTTGTAGCTACTGCCGCAACAGCTGCCCTCCCAAGGACTGTTGTTGCTCACCCCGCTGTGGTTACTGTGTCTGCAACATGCGTCCATTGTTTATGAGGTACCTCGCTGCTCTGTCTCCGTGCTGACGTTGTTGTAGCTACTGCCGCAACAGCTGCCCTCCCACGGACTGTTGTTGCTCACCCCGCTGTGGTTACTGTGTCTGCAA
Source organism: Neoaliturus tenellus (assembly GCA_030545055.2). NCBI lineage: Eukaryota > Metazoa > Arthropoda > Insecta > Hemiptera > Cicadellidae > Neoaliturus > Neoaliturus tenellus. The sequence continues at coordinate 239,057,130 of CM061531.1, read as the reverse complement.
CATGCGTCCATTGTTTATACAGTCCCTCGCCACTCTTCTCCGTGCTGATGTTGTTGTAGCTGCTGCCGCAACAGCTGCCCTCCCACGGACTGTTGTTGCTCATCCCGCTGTGGTTACTGTGTCTGCAACATGCGTCCATTGTTTATACAGACCCTCGCCGCTCGTCTCCGTGCTGACGTAGTTGTAGCTACTGCCGCAACAGCTGCCCTCCCACGGACTGTTGTTGCTCACCCCGCTGTGGTTACTGTGTCTGCAACTTGCGTCCATTGCTTATACAGTCCCTCGCCGCTCTGTCTCCGTGCTGACGTTGTTGTAGCTGCTGCCGCAACAGCTGCCCTCAAACGGACTGTTGTTGCCTAAACCGCTGTGGTTACTGTGTCTGCAACATGCGTCCATTGTTTATACAGTCCCTCGCCGCTCTGTCTCCGTGCTGACGTTGTTGTAGCTACTGCCGCAACAGCTGCCCTCCCACGGACTGTTGTTGCTCACCCCGCTGTGGTTACTGTGTCTGCAACATGCGTCCATTGTTTATACAGTCCCTCGCCGCTCTGTCTCCGTGCTGACGTTGTTGTAGCTACTGCCGCAACAGCTGCCCTCCCACGGACTGTTGTTGCTCAACCCCCCGTGGTTACTGTGTCTGCAACATGCGTCCATTGTTTATACAGTCCCTCGCCGCTCTGTCTCCGTTTTGACGTTGTTGTGGCTACTGCCGCAACAGCTGCCCTCCCACGGACTGTTGTTGCTCACCCCGCTGTGGTTACTTTGTCTGCAACATGCGTCCATTGTTTATACAGTCCCTCGCCGCTCTGTCTCCGTGCTGACGTTGTTGTAGCTACTGCCGCAACAGCTGCCCTCCCACGGACTGTTGTTGCTCACCCCGCTGTGGTTACTGTGTCTGCAACATGCGTCCATTGTTTATACAGTCCCTCGCCGCTCTGTCTCCGTGCTGACGTTGTTGTAGCTACTGCCGCAACAGCTGCCCTCCCACGGACTGTTGTTGCTCACCCCGCTGTGGTTACTGTGTCTGCAACATGCGTCCATTGTTTATACAGTCCCTCGCCGCTCTGTCTCCGTGCTGACGTTGTTGTAGCTACTGCCGCAACAGCTGCCCTCCCACGGACTGTTGTTGCTTACCCCGCTGTGGTTACTGTGTGCAACATGCGTCCATTGTTTATGAGGTCCCTCGATGCTCTGTCTCCGTGCTGACGTTGTTGTAGCTGCTGCCGCAACAGCTGCCCTCCCACGGACTGTTGTTGCTCACCCCGCTGTGGTTACTGTGTCTGCAACATGCGTCCATTGTTTATACAGTCCCTCGCCGCTCTGTCTCCGTGCTGACGTAGTTGTAGCTACTGCCGCAACAGCTGCCCTCCCACGGACTGTTGTTGCTCACCCCGTTGTGGTTAATGTGTCTGCAACATGCGTCCATTGTTTATACAGTCTCTCGCCACTCGTCTCCGTGCTGACGTTGTTGTAGCTGCTGCCACAACAGCTGCTCTCCCACGGACTGTTGTTGCTCACCCCGCTGTGGTTACTGTGTCTGCAACATGCGTCCATTGTTTATACAGTCCCTCGCCACTCGTTTCCGTGCTGATGTTGTTGTAGCTGCTGCCGCAACAGCTGCCCTCCAACGGACTGTTGTTGCTCACCCCGCTGTGGTTACTGTGTCTGCAACATGCGTCCATTGTTTATACAGTCCCTCGCCGCTCTGTCTCCGTGCTGACGTTGTTGTAGCTACTGCCGCAACAGCTGCCCTCCCACGGACTGTTGTTGCTCAATCCGCTGTGGTTATTGTGTCTGCAACATGCGTCCATTGTTTATACAGTCCCTCGCCGCTCTGTCTCCGTGCTGACATTGTTGTAGCTACTGCCGCAACAGCTGCCCTCCCAGTTGTTGCTTACCCCGCTGTGGTTACTGTGTCTGCAACATGCGTCCATTGTTTATACAGTCCCTCGCCGCTCTGTCTCCGTGCTGACGTAGTTGTAGCTACTGCCCCAACAGCTGCCCTCCCACGGACTGTTTTTGCTCACCCCGCTGTGGTTACTGTGTCTGCAACATGCGTCCATTTTTTATACAGTCTCTCGCCGCTCTGTCTCCGTGCTGACGTAGTTGTAGCTGCTGCCGCAACAGCTGCCCTCCCACGGACTGTTGTTGCTCACCCCGCTGTGGTTACTGTGTCTGCAACATGCGTCCATTGTTTATACAGTCCCTCGCCGCTCTGTCTCCGTGCTGACGTAGTTGTAGCTACTGCCCCAACAGCTGCCCTCCCACGGACTGTTGTTGCTCACCCCGCTGTGGTTACTGTGTCTGCAACATGCGTCCATTGTTTATACAGTCTCTCACCGCTCGTCTCCGTGCTGACGTTGTTGTAACTGCTGCCGCAACAGCTGCCCTCCCACGGACTGTTGTTGCTCACCCCGCTGTGGTTACTGTGTCTGCAACATGCGTCCATTGTTTATACAGTCCCTCGCCGCTCGTCTCCGTGCTGACGTAGTAGCTACTGCCGCAACAGCTGCCCTCCCACGGACTGTTGTTGCTCACTCATCTGTGGTTACTGTGTCTGCAACATGCGTCCATTGTTTATACAGTCCCTCGCCACTCGTCTCCGTGCTGATGTTGTTGTAGCTGCTGCCGCAACAGCTGCCCTCCCACGGACTGTTGTTGCCTACCCCGCTGTGGTTACTGTGTCTGCAACATGCGTCCATTGTTTATACAGTCCCTCGCCACTCGTCTCCGTGCTGATGTTGTTGTAGCTGCTGCCGCAACAGCTGCCCCCCCACGGACTGTTGTTGCTCATCCCGCTGTGGTCACTGTGTCTGCAACATGCGTCCATTGTTTATACAGACCCTCGCCGCTCGTCTCCGTGCTGACGTAGTTGTAGCTACTGCCGCAACATCTGCCCTCCCACGGACTGTTGTTGCTCACCCCGCTGTGGTTACTGTGTCTGCAACATGCGTCCATTGCTTATACAGTCCCTCGCCGCTCTGTCTCCGTGCTCACGTTGTTGTAGCTGCTGCCGCAACAGCTGCCCTCCCACGGACTGTTGTTGCTCACCCCGCTGTGGTTACTGTGTCTGCAACATGCGTCCATTGTTTATACAGTCCCTCGCCGCTCTGTCTCCGTGCTGACGTTGTTGTAGCTACTGCCGCAACAGCTGCCCTCCCACGGACTGTTGTTGCTCAATCCGCTGTGGTTACTGTGTCTGCAACATGCGTCCATTGTTTATACAGTCCCTCGCCGCTCTGTCTCCGTGCTGACGTAGTTGTAGCTACTGCCCCAACAGCTGCCCTCCCACGGACTGTTGTTGCTCACCCCGCTGTGGTTACTGTGTCTGCAACATGCGTCCATTGTTTATACAGTCTCTCGCCGCTCTGTCTCCGTGCTGACGTAGTTGTAGCTGCTGCCGCAACAGCTGCCCTCCCACGGACTGTTGTTGCTCAACCCCCCGTGGTTACTGTGTCTGCAACATGCGTCCATTGTTTATACAGTCCCTCGCCGCTCTGTCTCCGTGCTGACGTTGTTGTAGCTACTGCCGCAACAGCTGCCCTCCCACGGACTGTTGTTGCTCACCCCGCTGTGGTTACTTTGTCTGCAACATGCGTCCATTGTTTATACAGTCCCTCGCCGCTCTGTCTCCGTGCTGACGTTGTTGTAGCTACTGCCGCAACAGCTGCCCTCCCACGGACTGTTGTTGCTCACCCCGCTGTGGTTACTGTGTCTGCAACATGCGTCCATTGTTTATACAGTCCCTCGCCGCTCTGTCTCCGTGCTGACGTTGTTGTAGCTACTGCCGCAACAGCTGCCCTCCCACGGACTGTTGTTGCTCACCCCGCTGTGGTTACTGTGTCTGCAACATGCGTCCATTGTTTATACAGTCCCTCGCCGCTCTGTCTCCGTGCTGACGTTGTTGTAGCTACTGCCGCAACAGCTGCCCTCCCACGGACTGTTGTTGCTTACCCCGCTGTGGTTACTGTGTGCAACATGCGTCCATTGTTTATGAGGTCCCTCGATGCTCTGTCTCCGTGCTGACGTTGTTGTAGCTGCTGCCGCAACAGCTGCCCTCCCACGGACTGTTGTTGCTCACCCCGCTGTGGTTACTGTGTCTGCAACATGCGTCCATTGTTTATACAGTCCCTCGCCGCTCTGTCTCCGTGCTGACGTAGTTGTAGCTACTGCCGCAACAGCTGCCCTCCCACGGACTGTTGTTGCTCACCCCGTTGTGGTTAATGTGTCTGCAACATGCGTCCATTGTTTATACAGTCTCTCGCCACTCGTCTCCGTGCTGACGTTGTTGTAGCTGCTGCCACAACAGCTGCTCTCCCACGGACTGTTGTTGCTCACCCCGCTGTGGTTACTGTGTCTGCAACATGCGTCCATTGTTTATACAGTCTCTCGCCACTCGTCTCCGTGCTGATGTTGTTGTAGCTGCTGCCGCAACAGCTGCCCTCCCACGGACTGTTGTTGCTCACCCCGCTGTGGTTACTGTGTCTGCAACATGCGTCCATTGTTTATACAGTCCCTCGCCGCTCTGTCTCCGTGCTGACGTTGTTGTAGCTACTGCCGCAACAGCTGCCCTCCCACGGACTGTTGTTGCTCAATCCGCTGTGGTTACTGTGTCTGCAACATGCGTCCATTGTTTATACAGTCCCTCGCCGCTCTGTCTCCGTGCTGACGTTGTTGTAGCTACTGCCGCAACAGCTGCCCTCCCAGTTGTTGCTTACCCCGCTGTGGTTACTGTGTCTGCAACATGCGTCCATTGTTTATACAGTCCCTCGCCGCTCTGTCTCCGTGCTGACGTAGTTGTAGCTACTGCCCCAACAGCTGCCCTCCCACGGACTGTTGTTGCTCACCCCGCTGTGGTTACTGTGTCTGCAACATGCGTCCATTGTTTATACAGTCTCTCGCCGCTCTGTCTCCGTGCTGACGTAGTTGTAGCTGCTGCCGCAACAGCTGCCCTCCCACGGACTGTTGTTGCTCACCCCGCTGTGGTTACTGTGTCTGCAACATGCGTCCATTGTTTATACAGTCCCTCGCCGCTCTGTCTCCGTGCTGACGTTGTTGTAGCTACTGCCGCAACAGCTGCCCTCCCACGGACTGTTGTTGCTCACCCCGCTGTGGTTACTGTGTCTGCAACATGCGTCCATTGTTTATACAGTCCCTCGCCGCTCTGTCTCCGTGCTGACGTTGTTGTAGCTACTGCCGCAACAGCTGCCCTCCCACGGACTGTTGTTGCTCACCCCGCTGTGGTTACTGTGTCTGCAACATGCGTCCATTGTTTATACAGTCCCTCGCCGCTCTGTCTCCGTGCTGACGTTGTTGTAGCTACTGCCGCAACAGCTGCCCTCCCACGGACTGTTGTTGCTTACCCCGCTGTGGTTACTGTGTGCAACATGCGTCCATTGTTTATGAGGTCCCTCGATGCTCTGTCTCCGTGCTGACGTTGTTGTAGCTGCTGCCGCAACAGCTGCCCTCCCACGGACTGTTGTTGCTCACCCCGCTGTGGTTACTGTGTCTGCAACATGCGTCCATTGTTTATACAGTCCCTCGCCGCTCTGTCTCCGTGCTGACGTAGTTGTAGCTACTGCCGCAACAGCTGCCCTCCCACGGACTGTTGTTGCTCACCCCGTTGTGGTTAATGTGTCTGCAACATGCGTCCATTGTTTATACAGTCTCTCGCCACTCGTCTCCGTGCTGACGTTGTTGTAGCTGCTGCCACAACAGCTGCTCTCCCACGGACTGTTGTTGCTCACCCCGCTGTGGTTACTGTGTCTGCAACATGCGTCCATTGTTTATACAGTCTCTCGCCACTCGTCTCCGTGCTGATGTTGTTGTAGCTGCTGCCGCAACAGCTGCCCTCCCACGGACTGTTGTTGCTCACCCCGCTGTGGTTACTGTGTCTGCAACATGCGTCCATTGTTTATACAGTCCCTCGCCGCTCTGTCTCCGTGCTGACGTTGTTGTAGCTACTGCCGCAACAGCTGCCCTCCCACGGACTGTTGTTGCTCAATCCGCTGTGGTTACTGTGTCTGCAACATGCGTCCATTGTTTATACAGTCCCTCGCCGCTCTGTCTCCGTGCTGACGTTGTTGTAGCTACTGCCGCAACAGCTGCCCTCCCAGTTGTTGCTTACCCCGCTGTGGTTACTGTGTCTGCAACATGCGTCCATTGTTTATACAGTCCCTCGCCGCTCTGTCTCCGTGCTGACGTAGTTGTAGCTACTGCCCCAACAGCTGCCCTCCCACGGACTGTTGTTGCTCACCCCGCTGTGGTTACTGTGTCTGCAACATGCGTCCATTGTTTATACAGTCTCTCGCCGCTCTGTCTCCGTGCTGACGTAGTTGTAGCTGCTGCCGCAACAGCTGCCCTCCCACGGACTGTTGTTGCTCACCCCGCTGTGGTTACTGTGTCTGCAACATGCGTCCATTGTTTATACAGTCCCTCGCCGCTCTGTCTCCGTGCTGACGTTGTTGTAGCTACTGCCGCAACAGCTGCCCTCCCACGGACTGTTGTTGCTCACCCCGCTGTGGTTACTGTGTCTGCAACATGCGTCCATTGTTTATACAGTCCCTCGCCGCTCTGTCTCCGTGCTGACGTTGTTGTAGCTACTGCCGCAACAGCTGCCCTCCCACGGACTGTTGTTGCTCACCCCGCTGTGGTTACTGTGTCTGCAACATGCGTCCATTGTTTATACAGTCCCTCGCCGCTCTGTCTCCGTGCTGACGTTGTTGTAGCTACTGCCGCAACAGCTGCCCTCCCACGGACTGTTGTTGCTTACCCCGCTGTGGTTACTGTGTGCAACATGCGTCCATTGTTTATGAGGTCCCTCGATGCTCTGTCTCCGTGCTGACGTTGTTGTAGCTGCTGCCGCAACAGCTGCCCTCCCACGGACTGTTGTTGCTCACCCCGCTGTGGTTACTGTGTCTGCAACATGCGTCCATTGTTTATACAGTCCCTCGCCGCTCTGTCTCCGTGCTGACGTAGTTGTAGCTACTGCCGCAACAGCTGCCCTCCCACGGACTGTTGTTGCTCACCCCGTTGTGGTTAATGTGTCTGCAACATGCGTCCATTGTTTATACAGTCTCTCGCCACTCGTCTCCGTGCTGACGTTGTTGTAGCTGCTGCCACAACAGCTGCTCTCCCACGGACTGTTGTTGCTCACCCCGCTGTGGTTACTGTGTCTGCAACATGCGTCCATTGTTTATACAGTCTCTCGCCACTCGTCTCCGTGCTGATGTTGTTGTAGCTGCTGCCGCAACAGCTGCCCTCCCACGGACTGTTGTTGCTCACCCCGCTGTGGTTACTGTGTCTGCAACATGCGTCCATTGTTTATACAGTCCCTCGCCGCTCTGTCTCCGTGCTGACGTTGTTGTAGCTACTGCCGCAACAGCTGCCCTCCCACGGACTGTTGTTGCTCAATCCGCTGTGGTTACTGTGTCTGCAACATGCGTCCATTGTTTATACAGTCCCTCGCCGCTCTGTCTCCGTGCTGACGTTGTTGTAGCTACTGCCGCAACAGCTGCCCTCCCAGTTGTTGCTTACCCCGCTGTGGTTACTGTGTCTGCAACATGCGTCCATTGTTTATACAGTCCCTCGCCGCTCTGTCTCCGTGCTGACGTAGTTGTAGCTACTGCCCCAACAGCTGCCCTCCCACGGACTGTTGTTGCTCACCCCGCTGTGGTTACTGTGTCTGCAACATGCGTCCATTGTTTATACAGTCTCTCGCCGCTCTGTCTCCGTGCTGACGTAGTTGTAGCTGCTGCCGCAACAGCTGCCCTCCCACGGACTGTTGTTGCTCACCCCGCTGTGGTTACTGTGTCTGCAACATGCGTCCATTGTTTATACAGTCCCTCGCCGCTCTGTCTCCGTGCTGACGTTGTTGTAGCTACTGCCGCAACAGCTGCCCTCCCACGGACTGTTGTTGCTCACCCCGCTGTGGTTACTGTGTCTGCAACATGCGTCCATTGTTTATACAGTCCCTCGCCGCTCTGTCTCCGTGCTGACGTTGTTGTAGCTACTGCCGCAACAGCTGCCCTCCCACGGACTGTTGTTGCTCACCCCGCTGTGGTTACTGTGTCTGCAACATGCGTCCATTGTTTATACAGTCCCTCGCCGCTCTGTCTCCGTGCTGACGTTGTTGTAGCTACTGCCGCAACAGCTGCCCTCCCACGGACTGTTGTTGCTTACCCCGCTGTGGTTACTGTGTGCAACATGCGTCCATTGTTTATGAGGTCCCTCGATGCTCTGTCTCCGTGCTGACGTTGTTGTAGCTGCTGCCGCAACAGCTGCCCTCCCACGGACTGTTGTTGCTCACCCCGCTGTGGTTACTGTGTCTGCAACATGCGTCCATTGTTTATACAGTCCCTCGCCGCTCTGTCTCCGTGCTGACGTAGTTGTAGCTACTGCCGCAACAGCTGCCCTCCCACGGACTGTTGTTGCTCACCCCGTTGTGGTTAATGTGTCTGCAACATGCGTCCATTGTTTATACAGTCTCTCGCCACTCGTCTCCGTGCTGACGTTGTTGTAGCTGCTGCCACAACAGCTGCTCTCCCACGGACTGTTGTTGCTCACCCCGCTGTGGTTACTGTGTCTGCAACATGCGTCCATTGTTTATACAGTCTCTCGCCACTCGTCTCCGTGCTGATGTTGTTGTAGCTGCTGCCGCAACAGCTGCCCTCCCACGGACTGTTGTTGCTCACCCCGCTGTGGTTACTGTGTCTGCAACATGCGTCCATTGTTTATACAGTCCCTCGCCGCTCTGTCTCCGTGCTGACGTTGTTGTAGCTACTGCCGCAACAGCTGCCCTCCCACGGACTGTTGTTGCTCAATCCGCTGTGGTTACTGTGTCTGCAACATGCGTCCATTGTTTATACAGTCCCTCGCCGCTCTGTCTCCGTGCTGACGTTGTTGTAGCTACTGCCGCAACAGCTGCCCTCCCAGTTGTTGCTTACCCCGCTGTGGTTACTGTGTCTGCAACATGCGTCCATTGTTTATACAGTCCCTCGCCGCTCTGTCTCCGTGCTGACGTAGTTGTAGCTACTGCCCCAACAGCTGCCCTCCCACGGACTGTTGTTGCTCACCCCGCTGTGGTTACTGTGTCTGCAACATGCGTCCATTGTTTATACAGTCTCTCGCCGCTCTGTCTCCGTGCTGACGTAGTTGTAGCTGCTGCCGCAACAGCTGCCCTCCCACGGACTGTTGTTGCTCACCCCGCTGTGGTTACTGTGTCTGCAACATGCGTCCATTGTTTATACAGTCCCTCGCCGCTCTGTCTCCGTGCTGACGTAGTTGTAGCTACTGCCCCAACAGCTGCCCTCCCACGGACTGTTGTTGCTCACCCCGCTGTGGTTACTGTGTCTGCAACATGCGTCCATTGTTTATACAGTCTCTCACCGCTCGTCTCCGTGCTGACGTTGTTGTAACTGCTGCCGCAACAGCTGCCCTCCCACGGACTGTTGTTGCTCACCCCGCTGTGGTTACTGTGTCTGCAACATGCGTCCATTGTTTATACAGTCCCTCGCCGCTCGTCTCCGTGCTGACGTAGTAGCTACTGCCGCAACAGCTGCCCTCCCACGGACTGTTGTTGCTCACTCATCTGTGGTTACTGTGTCTGCAACATGCGTCCATTGTTTATATAGTCCCTCGCCACTCGTCTCCGTGCTGATGTTGTTGTAGCTGCTGCCGCAACAGCTGCCCTCCCACGGACTGTTGTTGCCTACCCTGCTGTGGTTACTGTGTCTGCAACATGCGTCCATTGTTTATACAGTCCCTCGCCACTCGTCTCCGTGCTGATGTTGTTGTAGCTGCTGCCGCAACAGCTGCCCCCCCACGGACTGTTGTTGCTCATCCCGCTGTGGTCACTGTGTCTGCAACATGCGTCCATTGTTTATACAGACCCTCGCCGCTCGTCTCCGTGCTGACGTAGTTGTAGCTACTGCCGCAACATCTGCCCTCCCACGGACTGTTGTTGCTCACCCCGCTGTGGTTACTGTGTCTGCAACATGCGTCCATTGCTTATACAGTCCCTCGCCGCTCTGTCTCCGTGCTGACGTTGTTGTAGCTGCTGCCGCAACAGCTGCCCTCCCACGGACTGTTGTTGCTCACCCCGCTGTGGTTACTGTGTCTGCAACATGCGTCCATTGTTTATACAGTCCCTCGCCGCTCTGTCTCCGTGCTGACGTTGTTGTAGCTACTGCCGCAACAGCTGCCCTCCCACGGACTGTTGTTGCTCAATCCGCTGTGGTTACTGTGTCTGCAACATGCGTCCATTGTTTATACAGTCCCTCGCCGCTCTGTCTCCGTGCTGACGTAGTTGTAGCTACTGCCCCAACAGCTGCCCTCCCACGGACTGTTGTTGCTCACCCCGCTGTGGTTACTGTGTCCGCAACATGCGTCCATTGTTTATACAGTCTCTCGCCGCTCTGTCTCCGTGCTGACGTAGTTGTAGCTGCTGCCGCAACAGCTGCTCTCCCACGGACTGTTGTTGCCTACCCCGCTGTGGTTACTGTGTCTGCAACATGCGTCCATTGTTTATACAGTCCCTCGCCGCTCTGTCTCCGTGCTGACGTTGTTGTAGCTACTGCCGCAACAGCTGCCCTCCCACGGACTGTTGTTGCTCACCCCGCTGTGGTTACTGTGTCTGCAACATGCGTCCATTGTTTATGAGGTACCTCGCTGCTCTGTCTCCGTGCTGACGTTGTTGTAGCTGCTGCCGCAACAGCTGCCCTCCCACGGACTGTTGTTGCTCACCCCGCTGTGGTTACTGTGTCTGCAACATGCGTCCATTGTTTATACAGTCCCTCGCCGCTCTGTCTCCGTGCTGACGTAGTTGTAGCTACTGCCGCAACAGCTGCCCTCCCACGGACTGTTGTTGCTCACCCCGCTGTGGTTACTGTGTCTGCAACATGCGTCCATTGTTTATACAGTCCCTCGCCACTCGTCTCCGTGATGACGTTGTTGTAGCTACTGCTGCAACAGCTGCCCTCCCACGGACTGTTGTTGCCTACCCCGCTGTGGTTACTGTGTCTGCAACATGCGTCAATTGTTTATACAGTCTCTCGCCGCTCGTCTCTGTGCTGACGTTGTTGTAGCTGCTGCCGCAACAGCTGCCCTCACACGGACTGTTGTTGCTCACATCGCTGTGGTTACTGTGTCTGCAACATGCGTCTATTGTTTATACAGTCCCTCGCCACTCGTCCCCGTGCTGACGTTGTTGTAGCTGCTGCCGCAACAGCTGCCCTCCCACGGACTGTTGTTGCTCACCCCGCTGTGGTTACTGTGTCTGCACCATGCGTCCATTGTTTATACAGTCCCTCGCCGCTCTGTCTCCGTGCTGACGTTGTTGTAGCTACTGCCGCAACAGCTGCCCTCCCACGGACTGTTGTTGCTCACCCCGCTGTGGTTACTGTGTCAGCAACATGCGTCCATTGTTTATACGGCCCATTGCCGAATCCAAGCAAACATATATATAAAAACCAACTGTGTGTTAAATAAAACCGGTTAAGCGGCTAAAACCTGACTTAGATCTAGAAATCTGGAAGATAGTGTACTTCAGATGCACAGTATTGTGGAATATGGTATAGTGTTTGGCGGGAGCAGCCCCATAGCGCATCGCATTCTACCGCTGCAAAAAAAGTAAACATGCTAATGCCTAGTAAACCATATCTTGTTCATTGCAAACCATTATTTTTCAAAGGAAATATACTTACTATGCCAGATATCTTTATACTGGACTTAGCTTAGATGGTCAAGAGGGAGCCAAATGTATTTATTAAAAAAATCAAGGATTAAAAATTAATTTACAGGACAGAGAGAAATTTTTCATTTGCTCCAAGTGAGCTCCACTTTGACTTATCATGGCCCAAAGTATTTTTGTAGCTATATCTTCAGCTCAACACCGCCTGAAATTAGGAACATTGAAGACCTGAATTTGTCCGAGAATATATTCAAGGATTGAATACCTGCTGAAGAGGCTTAATATTCTATAGAAGAATGTTTTGAGGAAATACAATCCATGACGACCAAACAGTTGTGCTTCTAGTGGGAGATCTTCAAGTATCAAGTAATCCTGAGGACAAATAAATATACGCCTTTACAATTCAGTAGCCTATACTTTTATTGAAAATTTTATATAAATATTTTATATAAATATAAATCAATTTTTTCTGTATAAATAGTTTCAGTGAGTAGTTTCTGTAGTTTTAGTTTCATGTGAGTCGTAAGTGTTAATCTTGGATGACCATCAAATGACTCTTAAACACGAAAAAAATATTACATACAGATTAATACTGTGTTATGTAAATAATTTTCAATTTATATGATAAAATGAAAATTATGATATTAATCCATAACAATAAAGATGTTCAAAACGCATTTTTCAATATCTACATAGACCAAAACTATTTTTGACATAATATACGTTCGTCAACACGATACTGAAAAAAGTCATAATTTTAGAAAACACTTGAAATGCGATAAGTTACTGCGAAACTAATAAATGATCAAAGATCAACCGGAATTAGGTCAATATAGGGGAAGTATTATTATCACTAAAAGAAACAACTCATGGGACTATGGAGTGTGCTAATAAACGTCTTATTTGTCGAAACTTCTTATTTGTTGTAAACAGGGGAAAAATATTGCCATCCTGGCCAAATTTTTATAGAGCTCAATAGAATGGAATTCAGACGGATCAATAGAGAGCGACGCATTGAATGCGGACCTTTGGTCCATATCAGAACATCGTTTTGCTTGGTATAAAACCGTAATAAAACATTTTAGGAATCCGATTGTATCTAATGTAGTTCAAGTCAGTTAAAGTGGCATACGACTCAAACATGACAAACACAACTGGCATACGACTTGACATTAAACATACGAAGTTCAATTTAATCAATGTTATAAATGTATAGATGTATAGATGGCTGATTTAGACAGCCACCAGGTTTTAAGAATGAGAAAATAAATTCTGCTGTGCAGAGCACCTGAGTCAGTATATGTAAAAATATAAACTAAAAAAAAAATTAGATCTCTCTTTATAGAGCTAACACATATTTATTTAAATTAGCCCTGGAAAGGGCCATTTGCATTTTGTCTGGCAGCTGGCATAGCTGAGAGATCACGTGCGTGATAGTTCAGCTGCCAAAGTTGTTGTTCGTTTAGCACCACCCGGGGAGTACGTGCAGCTTTAATGGAATGATGCGGAAGCGAACAACATCACCCGCCATGACCATATAAACAAATGATTAATGAAATGTTTTGTGTAGGACAACTAAAATAAAATGTTAGCTTTGATACAGTGAAGGATATAGCCTACTGTAAATCTGATTTGGAACAAATTTATGAGGTGCCTCTTCAACGTAATTTATTTATATTTATCTTACACGTAAAATGTTCTAGGCATTTTAGGTGAAAAGTAGATAAAAAGAGAACAATTTTGTGTCGAGGGGCTATTGATACATCTACAGGAATGCAAATAATAAGAAGTCTTTTATAAGATATTCCTTCTGTATGGATAGTCAAGAATAATCAAATGAAATATTTGGAACGCAAACAAAGGACGGACAGACGTCCTGCAGCGATTCATGCCGAGCTCATCTCTGCTCATCGTCCTGCTACAATTCCACATGCTATATATATCCTTTAGACATTTGGCATGGTTTTTGTACATTTGATCTACATAAAATTTATAAAATAATAATAATTACTTCTGTTAACTCCCATTTATTTTAAATAAAAATAACATTTTATACAACTGGAAGAATAAAAAGAGAGAACACATAACGAGTTACCACTGCTTTACATATAAATCACATTAAAATTATATCCTCCATTACAAATGGCTCATAAAAACTGCTTAACTAATTCTATATAATCTTTTTCCGCCAATTAAAACAGTTAATTCATGGGATTAAAGATTATGCCTAAACGTAACTGTGGCTTAGTTCTTTTATGTTCTTTTGATATCTGTCCCGAGTTAAATGATCTGATTTTGTCAAAATTGATAAAATGTTGTGCTTGAAGCCTGGTTTATTAAAGTGAAAATACAAATTCAAGGAAACACGTGGACTCATAAATTTAATGGACTTTATCCTGATCATATAACATACCTCAATTAATTAATACATGTATTATTTACCTTCCATGGAAAAAAAACTTAGTAAATTTGAGAGTTTTTGCAACATACGGTAAATCTTACGGTAAACACTAAACGCTATTTTTAAGTTGGCAAATTTATGTATATTACGTTACACAGGATAGTTTAACCGTATGAATGGTGTCTAATGGTTACTATTGATGACTTTTCAACGAGCTTTTGTACCTTCAAACAGCAAAAGTACCTAAATCCGTCATTATTTTAGTAGCGTTTAGCGTTTACCGTATTCATTTACCGTATGTGCAAAAACTCTCTATTATCTTTTTCAGCGTTGAAAAAATTTAATTAGAAACTCTTAAGACTAAAAAAAGTTTTATTTGTGCGTCATCAGTAACTAACTATTTTATTTTTTAGTTTGGTATTACTGGTTGCACTTAAAGATGAAATTCACTCTTACTATCAGATATGTTACTTATGTTATATCATTATTTATTTATAAAGAAAGTATATGACCCAATCTTCGAATAATAATAAAAACATAAAATTTTAAAGTGACAGATCGTCGATACCGAACGGACCCGGGACAATCCGCAAAGCCACGGAGGCGCTGGTGGAATTGAAAGATTAATTAGCCAAAAGCGTGAGGGGGTGGCAAAGTGGTCTACCCTTCACTGCGCTTTATTTATTGCCCTCGATTGGAGATTCTGTAGCGGTAACCTTTAGTCGGAAATTAACCTTGGTTGAATGAGAGCTTTTCAACCTGCTACAATTCAGGCTATGAATACAGTTCAATGGGTGAAAGGGAATTGTAGTATTATCTCAGATTAATTAATTAGTGTTTGTTAAGAGAAAATACACCTAAGATTACTACTTTTCTTTTATACAATATAAAAATCCTGTTGTTAACTTCACTGTTTTAGAGGATATGGCGAATAAAACTAAAATAAAAGCAACATACAATGTGATTTAAAACGCTTTACATTAGGGGTCTATTTAGAGGATTTTGAGAGGTAAATTAAGGACGACACGCTGTATTTTTTATAATGCCCTTTGACCTTTTTAAACACATAAAGCTCTGTAAAAATAGTATTTGGGATAGGATGCTTTTCTAAAATAAATAACAAGTTGGCTAAACAAGTTCTCCATAATATAGAAAAAAACTCCAATTAAAAACTTTTGTATAAAATAACCTTGAATTAATGTTCTACACCCAATGAGTCCTAATAGATACTAAGACGTATTTTATTGGGATATCGAAATTTTCTAAATAAAAACTAATTCGTCAATTAGGGTGGAAATCAATTATCTCACAAACTTCCCCTCTTATGTGTTTAATATTATCAGAGTTATATTTAGCATTCCAGCAATTTTTAAATCGTTTCCGGACTAATATAATTTGAAATAGTTTACTTTAAATGTAATAAATTGCAAACTGATATCTAGGTCATAAAGCAGGGAGCACTGAACGTTTATCATAAAGTTGAACTCAAATAAACCATCCACCAACGGAGGTAAATACGTTTTGCTCGAAATTAATGATGCTTCAATGTTGAAGTGTCAAAACAAACCAACTGTGGAACTGTAATATGACTGTGTACTATGTAGCCTACAATCCCTTACAGTTATACGGTACAGCAACGAAATTTCCTAAGGAAGGTGAGCTTTTATCATAGACACCAATGTGGAAGTATAGAACAGATAAATACTTTTTGAGGGGTCGTAAAAAATTAATGTAGTATACACGTTTGTGTGTATGCTCTTATAGCATTTTTAGCCCAGTACTTTTTATGATAGAACAAACACGTTCTATCATAAAAAGTACTTCCAAACACGGCAAGATCATTAAGTAAGTATACAAATTATATTCTGGCTCAAAAATTCTACAAATTGAGTCTCTTAGTCAAACAAAAGAATTGCATGTATTGTATGCCTTAAAGTACATAGATTAATTTTACCTCAATATAAAATATTTTAAATAACATTTGTAATTTTCTAGTATACATGCAATTCATAACATTTAAAATTTATTTTATTGATTGCTCGTTGCTCAATTTTCCAGCCTCAGCAATTAAATTTTATTTCATATCAAAAAGCTTTGCATTTCAGATATGAAAAATACTATTTTCTATGAGAGTTTATGACTAACTTTTATTCTACAAGAAACTATAAACATTTATTTATTTATATTCATGGTGAGAGCCAATTTACAAAAAATACATAACCTTACAGATCATAGCATGTTTGAAAATGGCATTAGGTCGTCTGAAGTAGACTCAACACTTAAAAACATTTGAGATGACTGGTATTTTATTGTTTTGTTTTGTTAAAATTGCGAAAATGAAAATTTATTTGTTACCATTCTGTGGCTACTGTATTTATATAAAGGTACTAGGTAGGCCAGAGTACATTTTCAGCCTCAATATCGCCAAGGTGTGAGCGGCGGCGGCGCGGCGTAGGAGGCTGAGATAATAGAGATAACATGATCACGCGAGATGCCGTGACCGAGGGGACACATGGAGGGGGGGCAGCGACATT
This sequence comes from Neoaliturus tenellus, assembly GCA_030545055.2. Taxonomy (NCBI): domain Eukaryota; kingdom Metazoa; phylum Arthropoda; class Insecta; order Hemiptera; family Cicadellidae; genus Neoaliturus; species Neoaliturus tenellus. Next base: position 239,040,506 of record CM061531.1, on the reverse strand, counting down.
TATACCACCTCTTTATATGTTAATTGGGACAAGAACCTTACTTGGTGGGTTTCTTGACCATTAGACTCGCTTCAAAATTACGAATACCGGTATGTTTTTATTTCTAAGCGATTTTTTTTGGTACAAAATGTGTACCGTTCATATTTTTGGTTCAAGCAATAAATTTGAGCAAACAATATTTTAACACTGTCCACAAATTTTATTTTCGTGGACTATATAATTACAGTAGATATAACTTTTAAGAAATTCAAATATTATAAATCAATGTTGTATTTAGAATTTTAGTTTAATATTTGTTTGCGTTCTTAGATGATAAATTTTGGTTGTCATCGCTTTAAACGTGTTTAAAAAATAGTTATGAAGGAACAACACGATAAATAAAAACTATAATTAAGTAAAAGTCAACGATTTTGTAATTAACTAGATTAATTGGCATCATATTTTCACGTTAATGAGATTACCGCTACAGTGAAGCTGATTCTCATTAATTTTAGAAATTTTATTAGAGAAATAGATTTTTGTGAATTATTTATTATTGTTAGTTATACGTTAACCATTTAAGCGTAAAATTAACAAAGAACTAAGTTGTACTTGTAATGAATGTAAACATATACAGTTTGTCATTTGTTTGACAGCCTCCACGTTTCCATTATGGTTTTAGTGATTAATCTAAAATTTATCATCATGAGAAATCACTCAGTACGCTTAGATAGATTGACCTAAGCGACATGTCATCATTAGCCTTACCAACCTGGCAACCTGTCACTCGCCGGCAGTGTTCACTTCATTTACCGAGTACTGTACTTGTGTGTTTATGCTGACTAAACGCAAGTTTGTTACATAAAGAGAAGACTAAAGATTCAATTCTCGGAAATTTAATATATAAAATAAAAAAAATAAAATACACAATTTTTTTCTTAAACTTGTTATATGTATGCTGAACATTAAAAACCTAAAACTTTGTTCTCATAAATCGGATATAAATCGAGCAAAATCTATTAACTATGCTTTGGACTAAGCATTGTATATGATTGATATTTATGTGACTGCGACAGACAACGTCTGTATGTTCTGTGGCCTTGGATGATGTGTTCTGCTCACCAAGATTGCTATAACTAACTACTGAACAGTTCAGGGCTATAGTAACTGGTAACTGTCCAGCAAAGTCCTTAGTTTGCCCTATAGTTTTTTAAAGATTTGTTCCTTTAAAACCAACATTGCTTTAAGTGCGTTTTAAAACTAATGTTAGCTCCTTTTAGTTTAAATGTAGCACAAAATTAGTACTTTAAATTTGTCAAAAACCTTTCTACAAGGAAACAAATGGTCAAGTTAATGGTCAAGTCATAAACTACTAAAATATTCAATCCTCATTTTTGGAAATTTTATATCATTTATTTAATAGGTAAAAAAGGTAAACTTTAATAATAATTTAACCTTTAATTCCATCTTATAGGACTAATCATGTAAAAAACTACACTATAAGTTCTTGAAATAGGGACAATCGTGATGAGTTACACTGTACATTTAAATTAATTATTTTTGTCATTATCACTGCTATGTGGAATGTCAATAAACCAACAGTTCTTCAGGCATGCTGTCAAAATGCGCACATAATAGCTATAGGTGTACGTCATTGTAGACAGGAATAACTCAAATAACGAATTAAAACTCTTCTGTAATAGAAAATAAACCCAATGATTGAATAAGTGTTAGTAATAAGTTGTTGAAATCGATTATAGTTAAGCTCGACAATCTTGAGCAGTAATTTTCCTAAGCAATGGAAACAGCATGAGAATATAAAAAATATCAGCAGCCCAACCACATTTACGAAACCATTCTCAACAATGATTCATTTCGTACCTGCAACGTACACCAAAACAGCTGTCACTAACATAATGTTTGACAACTGTCTGTCTGTTTATGTGCTAGCGGTGGAGTTGACACTGGTGTTTGACCGAGACCCCCGGTTGATGATGTTGTCGCTGTAGTTGACCACACCCTTGTTGGTGATAATGAAGACACAACAAAAACCCCGTTGTAACTTACATAATGTTTTCCAACAGTCTGTCTGTGTATCACCTTGTAGTGCAGTTGACACTGGTGTTGGACCGAGACCTACAGTTGATGATGCTGTGGCTGTAGTTGACCACACCCTTGTTGGTGATAATGAAGATACAACAAAAATACAGATATCTCTGACATTATGTTTGCCAACTGTCTGTCTATTTACCTGCTGGCGGTGGAGTTGACACTTGTGTTGGACCGAGACCTCCGGTTGATGATGCTGTCGCCGTAGTTGACCACACCCTTGTTGGTGATACTGAAAGTCCGCAGGCGGTAGAGCTCGTCTCCGGACCGGGGGTTGTACGGCTTCTCTGGCAAACTGCATACTCTCGGTCGTATGTGGTCCGGAACTGTGCAAAAAATAATATTAAAAAGTATAAATACAAGTTTAAACAATGCATATTTTTATTTAGAAGGGAGGAAGCCATACGAGAACGCACAACTGCTATTTTATTTTGATTATTTCTCGCTGGCCCAGGAAGTTGTTTGTGATTTCGCACTATTTTTCATGATAATCATTAGCTGAATAAACAATGATTTTAACTAATTTATGACAGGTGTTATAGTTTTCCCGGATATGAAATTTATAGGGTTAAATTTTTTACCTCTCAGCTTTCATAAAGTTATATACAAAGTCAAGTGTAAGGAGACTTTTTAATTACAATTTTGTTGGCTATTTTTGACTTTCGTGTTTCCATCAGCCCATTGCTTTTATATGATTTGCATCCTATGAATTTTGCATAATTAGAAAAATTCACTGCTGAAAAATGATCGTAAAATTTGCTTATAAATAACGATGTCATTTTAAGGGGTATTAAAATGTTATAAGTTTAATTAAATACACGGGTAATGGCCCAACGTACATGAGATTATATTTTCAAAGCTCACAGGTCAGAGTGGCAATTTACTGGGATTGTTTAATTTCGTGACAAAATTATGAAATTAATTAAGTCCGCTTTGTCGCCGAACCGGACTGAAGGTAAATCTAATTAAAACCGTGATGAAACGCAGCTCGTTTCTCCGGGAGACTTTAATATCTCCGTAGTGCGTCCGCCGACTACCGTCCTAACTGGTTGCGGACGCATCGCCTTATCTGGGAACTCAAAGGAAGATAGTTTATTTTGGTTATGATAAGCAATAATGAAATCACGCAACTGTTAACATTATTCAATACCGATAACACGGAATATCTTGGCCTGTAATGACGGTTTACTGTTCAAACAATTGGAGTATAGCGACGAAGTCGAGGTTGTCGCAGACTGTTTTTAGTACCACATGTTTACCAATTTGCATTCAGAAGTGGAGTATGGCCAGTATTATAGATATTCTGCGTTATCTGTAACTGTGCTATTATTGCAACAAGATTATTGATAGATATACAATATAAGTTAAAATTAATAACCTTTGAGACGAAGTAATAAAAAACAAGCACATTCATAACAAACTAGAATCAATATGTTCAGATTGGCTTTAACTTTATTGAATAGCAAGGGTTCACTCAGAAACACTGGCTTTCGTCACCAGTGGTGGTCAGGAAATCCCTGACGAGAAACCGTACGAACTCAAATAGAAAACCTGCAAAGGTTAAAACCCGGAATCTTCCCAGTCTAGCAAGAGTTGTAAGAATTGAAAATATTTGCATGAGTCTCAGAGAAACTCTAAGTAGACTTTCACTAGTCTGTCAAAATAGTGTACAAGTAGACTGACCAGGAAGCTCGAGGAAGTTGGATGTGCGTCTCTGCCGCCCTCTGGCAGTGTTGGTGAAATTGAGGGGCGCCAACTCCTCGTTGGACATGTTGGATATGTTGGACTCCCGACTGCCGCGACGGGAAGCGAGGTAGGCCAGACCTCGGGGAGAGCTGGGCCGGGACAGAGACGTGGCCATCGTCTCGCCGTCCACCGCCGACTCCTGGGGAACACCTTCACTGTGTTACTATTACCAGACTAAACCGGATAGTAGCAAAGTTGAATATGGTTCTGTACTGCGTGTGTTCTAGAACTTCAAAATGCACCTGGCTAAACTGTTGGCTTAACTGTATTATCACGTAATGTGTGCACTAACATGCTTTTATTGGCCATGTGCTTGAAGAACTACATTAAAACTTATACTGCTAGTTGTTTGTATGCTAGTTGTTGTAACTGTTTTAAATATGGGATGTGTACACAATTATTTGTGTGTAACTAGCTTGGGCATTTTCCTACGTTATAAGAATGTAGCAGATTTTATTTTTATATAAAAAATTAAGCTGCGTAACATTGCTAAATGTTTTTTTTTCTTTTGACCAGTAAATAAAAAGAAAAGCAACGAAATCAAACTGCTGTAATCCTATACTATAATACAAGCACTGTCTGAAGGGATGTGTGTTCCACGATCTCAAATTCTAGCTGGTAGATTTTGCTTAAAATTATCATTTAAGAGTATTTTGGCCCAAAAATAAGTTTAGAAACAGTGTCAATTCCAGAAAAAATTTTATTTGGTCTAAATTTAAGTTTAAAAATCGTAATTTTTAACATTGGTCTTATGGGTTGCTATTTTGGTAACGAAATAATAACGAAAGGTATGCAAAAAATGAACATTTGTATTCATTGCATTAATGTTAAGCAGTCTCTTTGAAACAGCTCCTGTTAACTGTAAAGAGATATAGTTTTTTGTTGGTAAAATTTCAAAAGCTTTATTATTATAATACTATAGCAAAAGTGAATTGAAACCAACGAGCAAGGCTCGGTTAACCTGGAACTATTAATAAATGTAAAGATATTGGCACACAAGTCATTACAAAGATAACAAACTTTCCAAATAAATTCAGGTTTTATCTTCTACGAGTTCTTTCTTTATCTTTAAAGTAAAATGTATTGCATTTGTGAAACACATTATTACATTTAAAACTTTGAACCTATAAAATTTATTGTTCTTGTTTCATTATGTTTTGATTATCAGTTAAAATAACCATATTAACTATATACTATGCGTATATTTATGGAGTTAAGTCAATAAATCATTAACACGATTAACCAGCGTACCGTGCTAGGACTCTTAGGACTCTTTGGAGGTCCGCTGAAGGAGAATTTCCTTTTCGATGTCCCAGGACTCTTCGTCGAATACGACGGGCTGGGCGGGAAATTGAAGTGGTTGGAAGTAGGTGTCAAAGGTGATTTCCTGGGTGACTTTGGCTCTGAAGGGGACCTGTTCCCTATCCTCGGCGAGTGTTCCTGTGGCGACTTGGGGGCGTGGTAACTCCTCGGACTCTTGGGGCACGATTCTGTAGGGGAGATCAACGAGAGACTGGGAGAGAAGCTGTTCGAGTTCGACCTGGACATGTGACCTATCGGTGGGACGGAGTTGTAGTGACTCAGGTCTTTGCACTTCTTGCGAGGCTTGCGCTTGACGGATTGCGACGGACTGCGGGAGAAGTTGTTCTGGGGCTGCGGCTGCGGCGTGGCGGGGGCGGGGCTCAGCTGGAAGTAGGGCTCGATGCATTCCGAGTTGTCGTCCGCGGTGGAGACTGAGCCCCGCCGGCTGCTAGGGCGACTCGACGATGTTCCGGTCGTGGTGGTGAAGCTCAGGGTGCTCGGGCTGTTCATCCTGACCTCGCTACAAGACCTGCAACAAAAATAATGAAATGCTTATGTTAATATGATAGCCTTAGTGATAGTGAAATTCTTTAAGATCGGTTGTTAGTAAACTTTACAGTTTATTTAGTTACTTATTTATACATTTCTAGTAATGCACGTTAATTCCACTAATTTCTAGTCAAATATACCAGGCGTTCAAAAATAATCCTCCTCCCTTCTCAATTAAAATTTATTAATCTTAGTTCTTAATTAAGATGGGTTGCTCATTGATGAACCCTTATGTGTTAGCCTCACCTCACCTGCTGACTCTGTTTTATCGAATATTTAGTAGCCACTTTTTAAAGATATGAGAACAGTTTTTTACAATGTTCTAAAATCTTTCCGCAAATCGATTGTATTATGTATGGTTTGTAATTGGAGGAACAGGGGAAAATACTGACCCACCAGCCATTGTGCACTCCAATTGGGTAAGTACATCTTCTGAAATGCAAAGTTAGCAACATTTTGGTCAGTTGTTTTCCCCACCAGCTTCTTTCATCCTTCCCCATATTATAGTTGGTATCAAATACAATCGATAAGAATTGCTTAAGAGTCATCTTCACCTTTGGGCCCATTGTTGCGCAGTCGGCAATGTTAACCATACGACTTTAATGCTAAAACATGGTATTTTATTCCCCTGTTTTTATGCCGTTTTACTACCGACTTCCTTTAAACTTGGTAAGTGTTTAGTTGAAGAGTTATATTAGGCGCCTCATACCTCGAAATTTTGAAAATTTGACAAATATTACTCTCTGTGACGTTGCAAAGTAACTCGATTTTCCTAAGTAATATATGTTAAATTTTCAAAATTTCGAGGTATGAGGGGCTTTATATAACTATTCAGCTAAACACTTACCAAGTTTAAAGAGAATCGGCTAAAAAACGCCGTCCGAAATAGGGAAATAAAATACCATGTTTTGCATTAAAAGCCAAATGGTTAACATTGCCGACTTCGCAACAATAGGCTACAGGCCCAAAGGTGAAGATGACTCTTAAAAGTATATTTAAAGTCTTTTTACGGTTAAGAAAGGGAGATACGGCAACTTATAAAATAAAATGGAGTTATTTTAATTTTATTTCTAAAGTATATATAAAGTTTAAGATGGGGCAAATAGTTCCGTTGAAAAAGCTAAACAAAGAAACAGTGACAATGTGATTTATCAAAGTTCAGAAAATTGAATTTTAGTTAGAAGTATGTTTTTTTTCTTTTCTTAGCATAGCCCTAATGCGTAATGTCTGTATAGAATATAAAGCGCCTAGGTGCTTATTGGTTAAAATATTTGTCAAAATGAAGAAATTCACAATTTAAGAACAATTACAATCAGTTTACAGGGTTAGTGACACGACAAAAAGTCATGGAACCAAAATGGTAGGATATCAAAAGGTCCTTGACTAAGATTCAAATGAGATTATTGATAGGAATAACTGTTTCGTTATAGCTCAAAAACTAGGATCACGATTATATATCTTTGACTTTTTCTATTTTTTAAGGAATTTGAAATTTAAAATTTCCACTTTCGGTAATTTTTTGTTTGGTTTAACAAATACAAGTAATATTCGTGCAAAATTTTGAGCTCCTAAACTAACTGGAAGTGGTCGGGAATTCGTCTCGCACATGAAATTTCAAATGGAAATGGGACTGTCTGACCTAAATCGGGTTTCTAAATGCATTATTCAATGTTTCAGATACATGATTTTTTAATTTTTCAAACCTCTCAACAGGATAACAAGAATTTATAATTTGTTGGTTGTTGCATTAAGTAGCACATTTCATTCGTTCAAATGATTTTTAAGCTTTGATGAATTTATATTGTTTCGAAAGCGAGGGTGTTATCCTCACTTTGGGTGTTCACGTAATTTGTCATAATGAAAAGATTTTGCGTATGTGTAACAGTGAGATTACGAGAGGAAAGCATGTAACAAAAATGAAATATAAACAATTTACAAAGCAGGGCTTTGATATGTAAAACACACATCATGCTCCAGCACTGTGGCGTAATGTAGCTGTGAGGCACAAGATGGTTTTATCCGGCTTCCACGAGTCTCGATTAGCCTCTGCAGACAGGATATTACATTGCCCGCTACTCTCGCCAACATTTGACGCACATTTCCGCTTCCTCTCCCAGGATCTTGGGTAATATTTGCTCCAAAGACACAACAATTTGCAAGTAGAGCGACAAGAACTATTCACTCTACAATATGGCTGCTACTTGATTTTTTTTTAACTACACTACCTCATTTGTTGAACATGTAAAACCTAAAAGTGATAACTTTTTACAACTCCTATTAAGTTAATTTTCACAATACTTTAGATACTTTATTTGAAACACCGACGCACTCTGTAGTGCGTATTTTAAGGTGAGTATGACTGAAGAGGTGAGTGTGATGATTGTAATGGATAAGATGAGGTGTAGCTTTGTTACTGACAAATATCAGCTGTTTCATTTGTCAGGATCATTAATTAATAGCCCAATAACCAAAGGCAGCTGGGTCCAGTATCGAACCATCAAAAAGCACTAACTTTTCTCAGGACCGAACCGGCAACCTTCAGATTCAAAGACGAGCTCTTTAACCACTCAGCTACCCAGCCAGTGGTGAAATGAGTCGCATCAAATTTTCATTTGATTATATAACCCTTCGACAGACACGTCACCAGTTTGACACATATTTAAAAGATAATCGTAACAATAATCAATAGTGATAATAATAGTATGGTTTTAGTTGAGGGAGATCAACAATTAACTGATAGTTCTCCTCGCCTGGGAGGACTGCACTTTTTCTTTTCTACTCAGATGGACCAACGGCTTGACGTGACTTCCGTACTATGGGAGCGGCCGAACAATCTTTTTGTCTTAAATTAAAGGTATTTACATGCAGATTATGCAACGAGCATCAACATACTTTTACCTTTCGCCTAACAAATCTTTCTATTCAAAATAAATTCCTCCCCTTGTATTCACACGACCAACGTTAATTTTATTCGATTTTTATAGGGAAGAGGGTTTAGGTAAGCTATGGAGACATATTTCTTTCTATTTTTAACATATGTATAATGAAAGAGAAAAATTAAAAAAGAAAAAAAAGAAAGTGTGAAGCAGTCTCGCACTAGTATCTCATCCATACTAATTTATACCAAATATATATTAATGTAAGTTATTAAAAACTCTTTACGATTTTAAAATATGAAAACCCCAAGCGAGATGGTGTATTTAAATTCCAGTTTATTACAGTCTCATGGCTATATTCTCTACCTATGCACACGCCTAAATTTCTGCAATATTGAATTGCACTTGATGTCTTCTTATTGTAAAACCTCTCCACCACACTCACACTTAATTTTCATTTGACTTCCAAAATAAATGCTCAGTCTTCTCATTTTGTTTCTGGGTTGATAAACTCAAAATCTCATTTTTAACAGCTGATTATATAGATATACGGTAGTTATTTTCTGCCGGCAAAATATATTCTCAAGGCCACATATTAAAAACTATATTTTCCTACTAATATTTTTCTATATCTCTACGTTCGCTTTTACATAAAATCTTCCGAGCTGGTTAAAAATACTTCTTAATCGAAAGTTCAGGAATGAACCCGATGATATAGTTAAACTAGGTCTAGGTGTACCTAGTTTTTATCCAGAGGAGGTGGGCGAGGGAATTGCGGCGGGGCCCCGCACAAACCCAACTATAAAAGTCTTTCTTGTTCAAGGCACTAACTGGCTATAAACATGTCTTGGATTTTTAATAGGGGTTTTCAACATATCTGATTGCTAAAATGCTTTTCTTCCTGGAGAAAATGCTTTTTACCAACGGTTAAATAATCCGAGTAATTTTAACGTTTTCGACCCCCTCCAATAATAATAGTTTTTCACCCTCCATAATGGCTTCCCACTTGTACTAAAAAAAAATAATAATGTCCAACCATAAATAAAACTACGAGCCTTTATCGTTTTCAATACACAACCTGGCTACATGGTTAAAATACAGACTTACATTTCAAAGATAGCTTAATCGGTTAAGCTATAATCAGTTAAATCAGGTTTATAATCGGTTATAATCGGTCGCAATGATTTCCTTATATTTAACGGTTTTACGAAATATTCTGACTGTTTTGAACGTTTTTATGAATTAAACTGTCATTATTTTGTACCCAAGAATATTTGTTGGCCCTCCGGAACGGTTTTCCACTTGTGCTTTGGGAAATAACTCTCAACCACAGACCCCCCTTAGAACCTTTCTCGTTTAGTATAATTGGATTAGTAATATACGCCATTAGTTCAGATTGTTTTTACGTGTGACTTTTGTTCTTATCCTACAAACTAATGCCAAACTATAAACAATAAGCTAATAGTTAATTCTAAAATCGAAGTTTTTTATTTGATACCTTTTTCACGTACTATTAGAATAAATTTATTCTTTCACTCTCAAATAAATTTAGCTATACCAATCAACTGTATTTACAAGACAAAATAAAATGAAAATATAACCTTACATTCTAACTGTAGTAGTTAGTTTTAAAGGGAATTTCTAAATCATGTACGGATTGAAAATGTCATTTAAACGGATAAGAGATGAAACTATTCCCCCTGACGAGCGAAACTGTTTATTCTGCTCACATCAAAGATGCATTTCCAGAATTACCAACTTCCATTTTGTGGAATTGAATGTGTCGTTGAGTGGTAATAACAGTACTGCACATTCTTGAGATATCAAAATACACTTCCTTAACCTAAAATTTCCATACAAATGTTCAATTTATTCTGAGTACTTTAACATTCTTGCGTGAAAGCTAATAGTAAAATCTCCGGAGACTTTTTGAGTTCGATTTGAATATATAACGTCTAAGTCTCTGATACCAGTACCACGAAACTATAATCAATTAATTAATATTCCAGTAGTTTGTCTTATTGAGAGTACAGGATGTTCCAAAATTATCGATCCAAACTTCCCCATGTTTTTTCTCAGGTTAAAAACGCCAATTTATGATCTAAAACTTTGGTCCTACTGAAGGAATCTAAAATAAATAAAGAGAAGGTATGGGCCAAGACACGCAACGCCCTCTAAGTACCGGGTGTTCTTTTGCACCTATGGCATCATCATTATCATTACCAGTATTATAGTAAGATGCACGAAAATAGTCCGATGGAAATTTAAACAGCTGAGTCCCCCCTCACCCCCTCTCGCCCGGCAATGTTGTCATTTACGGATATGTTACCATGTGTAATACAGTATAAGAATGTGTGTCAGAATAAATTTGGCAACAATGTAGGACTATCAATTCTCATCGGACTATTTTCGTGGATCCTACTATAGTAAATAAATGGTGATGTCATAGGTGCAAAAGAACACCTGGTGCATAAGGGAACGTTGAATGTCTTGACCCCTACCTTCTCTTTATTTATTTTAGATTCCTTGGTCCAATCTTTCTTAGTTTTCTGTCTGCATGTGTTTTTACACATGCAGACAGAAAACTAAGAAAGATTATCATCGAAAGAAAGAATATCATCGTTTTTGGCAAGGGTGCAAAATTAAAACTTACTATGGTGATTTACTTTAGTCATTTATATTTCAACTGAAAATAGAAAAATGTTATTACTTCTACTTTTAAGATGCCTGACATTTTAAATATCCAAAGTTTAATAACTCAAAAACGGTTTACAAAATTTCAAATATTACTAAAACGTAGAAAATAAAATCGAACAAAAATCAGAGTAAAATTACATGAGTACAGTAAAATACAATAAAATTACAAGAGTAGAAGTATTGGATGAGAACCTGTGTAAAGTATTGCACATAATCCATTAAACCCTCTGATCTAAAGCAAATAAAAATTATAATCATCAAATGATTTCGTTTAGAAATCTTGATATTGTAGTATAAATAATTAATCTTTACAACTTTTTGCAAATTTCCCTATAGGAAATACGCTATTACGGTAGTAGCCATCCGGGACCATGTTTCTTTTTCATTTTGAGGTCCCCAGAGGACAAAAATACCGTTTGTTCATTTTCATATATATTATGTGTGTGTCCTGGTACTGATAACTATTGACAGGGACCTCCGATTTTGATGAAATTTGGTATGAAGGTGTAGGGACCAGGTCTATTTCCATGAGTTCGTGAACCAGCATTATCGGGTAATGGGAACGGGGTTTTATGGGGTTATAAAAGGGTCAAAAATGAGTTATTGGCATTGGCATGTTTGGAGAAAAATTTTCAAAATTCAACAATTTTAACTGAAACCATTTAAAAGAGCTTAAAAACAAATAACTTAGTAATTTGAATTTTTAACATGGCTTAACAGGTTACGGAGAAAATAAAAAAATAGGTTTTCCATGTTAATCTTATAGGGAATGAACAAACCCCTGTATCTCACATATTTATTGACATAACTTGATCAAAATTAAAATGTACACTCACTACTTAGGGTTAAACGTATAGTTACTTACAGCAACCATATGGCGGCAAACCTACCTACTCAACCCCAAGACCCCTATGGGGTTTAAAAATACCCCCGTCGCAGCAGACCTGCGTACTCAGCGAATTTCCAATGGAATTTCAGATTATTTACTTTCCAAATAAAAACACCATAGGATCGAGTATGTAGGTTTGCTGCCATTGGGTGTTGTTAGAAAATCTAAGTTAATCAATAATTGCTGAATGTAAACACAAAATTGTATCAAACTCTGGCAATTTCTTTCCCCCCCATAAACCCCATGGGGGTGAGTATGTAGGTTTGCCGCCATATGGGTTTTGTAAGCAAGTATAAGTTAAACCTTATATAGATAATGTACATACCAAATTTGATAAAGTTATGTCAATAAATAAGCAAGATATAGGGTTTTCTTGATTTCCCATAAGAATAACATGAAAAACACATTTTTGGATTTTCCCCGTAACCAGTTATGCTATGATAAAAATTCAAAATACCAAATTGTTTGTTTTTTAAGCTCTTTTAAATGATTTCAGTTAAAATTGATGAATTTTAAAAATTAAGGTCCAAAAATGCCAAAAACCCATTTTTGACCCCTTTGAAACCCCATAAAACCCCGTTCCCATAACCCGACAATGCTGGTTCGCGAACTCATGAAAATAGACCTGGTCTTACAGCTCCATACCAAATTTCATAAAAATCGGAGGTCCCTGTCAAAAGTTATCAGTACCACGGACACATATATATATATATATATATATATAGATATATATATACATATATATGAAAATGAACGAATGGTGTTTTTGGCTTCTGGGGACCTCAAAATGAAAAAGTAAAGTGGTCCCGGGCTTAGGTCTTACCAAGGCTACTACCGTAATAGCGTATTCCCTATGCCTATAGGGAAATTCGCTAAAATGAAAAATATAGGAACATGAAAAATATCAGAATTTGCTGCAATTTAGTTACATGGTCTGGGAATGGATTTTCCTATATCTACTTGCAATACCCCCAAGGCAGCAAACCTACATCCTCGTTCCCATGGTGTTTATGGAGGAAGTTTTAAAAATTGAATCCTGTTGGAAAATCGCTTAGTACGTAGGTCAAACATTTTTCAATTTTCATCACAGTTATGAGTCACATGAGTCATATTACTAGACAAATAAATTACAATATAAGTTTAAACTATAGATAAATAAGTCTAATTAGAAAGTAGATGATACCGTTTACGAATGCTACGAGAAGGGTATAAGACTGAGTCGTGAGGCTCGAGGAAAGAAAAGTAAGAGTAGTGTAGTTTTTTTTTATTAATTACAACTTTACTGGACATAAAAAGTATCAGTTGTATTGGTTTTGTTAATGATAAATTTGTTTCGTTATAAGCACCGTGCTCTTAGTACCCTTTGCTAATGCTTTGAAACTGTATTTTTGAAATTCTATTCTCCTAAATTCATTTTCGTCCAAACCCTGGTATCTTTAACTTGCCTCCCAATTGACTCAGACTTCCCATAAGTCCACCACCGCCGCCACCGCTTCCACTACTTGCGCTTCCTCCAGCACCAACTCCGACTTTTAAGTTTCCATTAGCACCATCTCCGACACTTACGCTTCCACTGGCATCAGCTCCACTGTTGTTCTTTCCGCCTTTGAACATTCCAAGGATGCCGTTACTACCGCTTGAGTCTCCTCCGGCACTTGGGGATCCACCTGTGGCACCAGCTGTGGCACCACTTGTTTTGCTGCCATCTTTGCCACCAACACTAGTTTTTCCGAATCCAAAACCACCATCTCCGAATCCCAAGAAACCACTTGTTTGGGTGCCTATTTTGATATCGCTACTTTCACTTTCACCACCAACTACTCCTTTTAGCGCACCTATCAGGTTAAACACTTTGTCTTTAGAGCCTCCTATTAAACCTTTGTTTCCCCCGTCGCTTTTAAACACGTAATTTGTCATTAAGTAATTTAACATCTTCTTGGCCAATTTTTGAAATATTCTACTTTTGACACCGCCACTTTCTTCAGTTCCAACCTTTCCGGCACCTCCAACTAAACTACCGGCTTTTCCCAAGAGTCCACTCACGGCACTTCCTCCAACAGCATTCCCAACATTACTCAAGATTCCACCTCCAACACTTCCTCCAGTCTTACTGTTGGCTCCTCCCCCAGCCACGCCTTCAACTAAAGTCCCGGCTTTTCCCAAGAGTCCACTTACGGCACCACCGCCAACAGCATTTCCAACATTACTCAAGATTCCCCCTCCAAAACTTCCTCCAGTCTTACTGTTGGCTCCTCCCCCAGTCACGCCTTCAACTAAAGTCCCGGCTTTTCCCAAGAGTCCACTCACGGCACCGACTCCAACAGCACTCCCAACTTTACCCAGGAGTCCGCCTCCGACACCGCTTCCAACACTGTCCTCGACCTTACTCTCTGCTCCACCCCCAGAACTACCTCCTACACCTCCCCCAACCTTACCTCCGACTCCGCCTCCAACACCACCAACGACCTTATCCTCCGTTCCACCGCCAGCTCCAACCTTACTCCCGGTTTCAGTTCCAATCAAATTCCCGACTCTACTCAAGAACCCGCCTCCAATACCACCAACGACCTTATCCTCCGTTCCACCGCCAGCTCCAACCTTACTCCCGGTTTCAGTTCCAATCAAATTCCCGTATCTACTCGAGAACCCGCCTCCAATACCACCAACGACCTTATCCTCCGTTCCACCGCCAGCTCCAACCTTACTCCCGGTTTCAGTTCCAATCAAATTCCCGTATCTACTCGAGAACCCGCCTCCAATACCACTCGCTACTTTACCCAAGAGTCCATCTCCCCCAACTTTACCTTCTACTCCCCCTACCCCAACTTTAACTCCACCTCCGCCTATCTTACCTTCAACTCCACCCCCATTACCGCCTGCAACACTACCTTCGACCTTACTGTCGCCTCCGCTCCCAATACTTCCTCCTACACCTCCCTCAACCTTTCCTCCTACCACAACTCCACCACTACCGGCCTTACCCCCAACACCAACTGGAATCGGAGGTTTATCCTCTGATACACTATTGGCCCCGCCTGAAAACAAACCTCCGATCTTATTCCCGACCGAAGCTATAGCACCACCTCCACCACCACTATTCTTTCCGCTTCCAAATAGGTTTAATAGGCTATTTCCATCACTTCCAGGGCCATCGTTGCTGCTGCTGGTAGTTGAGGCCGAGGTTCCAAAACTGAATTTTGGAAATCCCAATGCTCTCGTAGACGGGAACACCGCTAGGGATATGGCAAAAGCACACTGAAACAAAACCATTTATTAAAATTTTTTAGCATAAAAAGGATGTTTAACAAATTTTGATTTGCTATGCGGTCATAAACAAATCACTTTAGATTACGGTACCAACTGTTAAAATATAAAAATATTCTATTGATGATTTTCTTACAAATAATTAAGCAGTTGTATATTTCACCACTAGTCCAGAAAGTGTTCGTTACCGGTGCAAGATTGAGAAGTACGAAGAGAATCCGAGTAGTTTGTGATCATTCTAATATTTATGACAATTTTTATCTGATTTTTTACAACTTGATTTCAGGGATGTTGATAAATTTTCACACTATCATGTAAACTGACTCTAACGCTAATAACAAAAATTGGTGAAATAATTTAATTTTAAATAAATTACCCCATATGAAGTCACACATAATTACCAAACCAAAAGTTAGTAGTCATGAGTAATTCAAGTATAGAAAAAAATCTTAAAACCAAATATAAAAGAATAGGCCTAGATGAGTTTATAGCAGTAGCCTTAAGAGTCATCTTCACCCCTGGGCCAGTAACCCATTGTTGAGCAGTCGGCAATGTTAATCATACGGCTTTTATGCTAAAACATGGTCTTGTATTCCCCTGTTTCGGGCGCCGTTTTTCAACCGATTTTCTTGAAATTTGGTAAGTGTTTAGTTGAATAGTTATATTAGGTTCCTCATACCTCGGAATTTTGAAAATTTAACAAATATTACTCTCTGTGACGTCGCAAGGTAACTCAATTTTCCTTAGTTAATATTTCAAAATTTAGTAAAATTTTCAAAATTTCGAGGTATAAGAAACCTAATATAAGTATTCAACTAAACACTTACCAACTTTCAAGAAAATCGGTTGAAAAACGGCGTCCGAAACAGGGGAATACAAAACCATGTTTTAGCATAAAAGCCGTATGATTAACATTGCCGATTGCGCAACAATGGGCTACTGGCCCAGGGGTGAAGATGACTCTTAAGACTTCCTAGGTAATGATGTAGGTTAAGACTTCTAATACTAATCTTTTTTATACAGGACTAGAGATCGCCCACTGGTCGAAATTCGACCAAAAATTCAGTTGATCTTGAGCCAATTAGTTTTAAAATGTTTTATTACTGAAACATCTGTTATTCCTGACTTTATTTATTTATTTGCTTCCAACGGTTTGCACCAATTTACATTATATTGAACATTGATTAAATTGACAAATTCAAGATGGTTGACACAAACTAAGGTCTATACACTAATTATCACAATTTACCAAAGAATATATCTGCAATATGATCGACATTGAATTGAGGACAACGAGATCAAAAGAACGATTAATATAAAGATATAACTATATGAATGGATAACAACAATAAACTATGACATAGAGCTAACCAAGTTCAACTACTGGCAATATGACAAATTACAACAGGCAATAAACTATCAAATAACAATAACAAAAATTGCAACAACTACTGGCAATTCATAAAACTATTACAGACCAACAATATGTTCATATCAATAACAAAACAGAGATAAATAACATCAAGATAATAATCTGACTAAATAACAAAGTGACAGTACCCATATAACTAAAAAAATAACAAGCTAGGAAAAACTTAACTATAGCACCAATGAGAAGATTACAAAACAAATTTTTGGCCATCTAAGGCATCACTGGCAACACACATAAAAAGACACCAGTGTGGCCCTCTAAAGGCACCACAAGCAAGCACTCATCACTAAGACACTGGTGTGGCCCTCTAAAGGCACCACCAAACACAGATTAGAAATGGATTGAGTGAAGCTTCTTCTTGAAGGATGCCGTAGACTCACTAAAGAAGTCGACATGCTTCGCTGCGTCACTGCCAATTCTCAGAAGTCTGGAGATACCGGTGTGGTAGGCATAGTTGCTTGGGTGGAAGCGCCTGCGGAAGATGGTTTTGGACCGAGTACCTCTTGATACTTGAATGCCGATTCCACTAAGTAGGCTAGGAGAGTCAATAAGGCCATTCACTAGTCTATGCAGCACAGTCAGATCAATGTGTTGACGTCTCAAGTGGAGAGGGGCAAGGTCGAAGAGAGTAGCCAATTCATTTACTGGAGTAGTCATATAGGTATAACCCAACCTAGGGCCAAGCAACCTGAGGAAACGGTCCTGGACGTGCTGAAGTTGATCGATATGGTTACGTTGGTATGGACACCATATCACGGACCCATATTCCAAAACAGTCCGCACCAAAGCCTTGAACAGCACAACCAGTGTATTGGGGGAGTGCAGACCTCTAGTAGCCCTGAAAATAAACCCCAGCAACGAATTGGCTCTTGAAGTTATATGATTTATGTGGTCAGCTTGACTGAGTGTAGAAGTAAAAATTACTCCCAAGTCCTTGACACTGTTTACTCTTCTTAAAATTGTGGAGTTCAGTGAATAGTCGTATGCAACAAAGTCTGAACCACGCTTGAATGATATTGCCAGACACTTCGAAGCATTGAGCTCCATGGCATTGTCAACACACCACTGACCGATGAGGTCCAATGAACACTGAAGCTCCTCTCTATTCGAGTCACTGGGCACTTTACTATAAACCTTCATGTCATCCGCAAATAAAAGACTCTCGGAGGGTAATGATCCACAAATGTCATTGATGAATAGGATGAAAAGCAATGGACCAAGGTGTGAGCCCTGTGGTACACCGGACAGCACATCAAAGGGTGCAGAGGTATAACCATCACATTTAACAATCAATTGTCTATTGCAGATGTAGCTACCCAACCAATCAAGCAATGAGCCATGAACACCGTATCCCTTCAATTTGGCAAGAAGCAGACGATGGTTAACCTTGTCAAAGGCCTTGGACATGTCAAGGTAGATACAGTCGACTTGACAAGAATCCTGAAATGCTGACTTAATATAATCTTGAAAAATAAGTAAGTTTGAAACTGTTGAGCGAGAACGTAGAAAACCATGTTGAGCTGGTGATATGCATGTCCGCAGATGAAAAGAAAGGTGATCTGAAATAAGGCTCTCAAATACTTTAGCGATGGTTGGTTGGATTACAATGGGTCTGTAGTTTCTAACATTGTTACGGTCTCCAGATTTATGAACAGGGACGACAAAACCATTCTTAAGAGACTTTGGGAATATTCCGTCAGCGAGAAGGGCAGAGAAAAAGATGGCAAGATGAGGAGCCAGGACAGGAGCGCAGAACTTAAGCACTAAAGGAGGTATACCGTCGGGACCAGCTCCTTTGTTAGGATCAAGGGCTTCCATTTTTTTAAGGACGTCAGTTGGTGAGATTGAGCATTGTGGGACGGTGAAGTTCCAGCCAAAATCATACTCATTAATACTGATTGCTGCATCACAGAAGACTGATGAGAAGTACTGGGCGAACAAGTTACACTTGTCAGTGTTATCCTCTGCCGATCTTGAGTCAAAGCACAATCTTGAAGGAAAGGTTGGATTGTTCCTCATACTGTTCACGTGTGACCAAAATGATTTGATGTTACTGGGGATATCATTTTCTATTTTCCTAGCATAGTTGTCAAAACATTCTTCTGCTAGAGCGCTACAACGTCTTCTCAGAGAACGAAAGGTTTCAAGATGAGATAAATTCCCAGTTTCCTTAAACAATTTATGAGCTATCTTCTTTTTAATGACAAGACTTTCCAATTCCCGAGTGAACCATTTAGGGAAAGTAGAGGATCGTACCTTTTTCAAAGGTGTGTGCTGTTCTATGATGTTCCTAAGGGTTAGACAAAAGCTGATAACATTTGTTCAGTGTGAACAGCAGGGTCAAGCATGGGGTAGTTTAAACTTTGGATGCAGAAAAACACCTTTTCCAAGTTGCATTTGCGAAAGTCAGGAAAATATCTGACTGATTTATTCAATTGGTGTGATCTACCCAGTATGAGGGACACTGAAAGGGCAGGATGGTGCCTATCCTCATTTAAAAGAACGTCTTCAGCTGGAGAAAGATCACAGTTGGTCAAAGAGGAGAACACCAAGTCAAGATATACACCTCTATAATTAGGAACGGTGTTAATTTGAATTAAATTGTGTGTCGAAGCAAGATTCGATATACATTCAGAACGATCAGTAGAGGGGGAGATATTTTGAGAGCCCCATTCTGTAACCGTCAAGTTGAAATCTCCCATCAAAAGGATGTTATCTATAAAACCAGCAGCGGAGACAACATCATCAAAAGTGTTGGAAAAATCTGAGTAAATGGAGACTGGCTGGTTTGGTGGGATGTATACACAACCCAAGATCAATTTTTGAGACGCTATGATGCAGGTTACAAAGACACATTCAGATGAACAGTTAGTGCAAGATAACTGACTGCATGGAATTGAGTCACGCACAGCCAGTAAAACTCCACCACCACTCACTTTGGTGCTAGTAGAAGGGGATCTATCACATCTAAAAATGCTATAACCATTAAGGCCCAATTCTGAATTTTTTATATCAGGGCATAAGTTGGTTTCAACCAGTGCAATAACATCAAAGAAAGAAGTATTTGACCTTAGAGATAACTGGGTAGTCTTGGTTCTTAAGCCATTAACATTTTGAAAATAACAGTAGAGTCTATTCGGTGCACCGTTGGAAGAAACTAGTTTTTTTTCTTTACAATTTGGGGGACATTATTAAGAAATTTGATGGTTAAGTCACTTTCACCGTTAGCAATGCGAGTATCCAGCACGCTCTTGAGGGACTGCAAATGTTCAGATTCCCGAGGTGTCCTGTCTCTGGAAAGTTTAACCTGAGAGAGGGCAGGATCAATCAAGGCTGCCGAGTCAGAAGAAAACTTGCTTAAGATGATTGATACATCAGATTGGTTTGGAAGTATGACCTTCAGGGCTCTCGGTCTATTTTGTTGTTTACCACCAACACGGAAGCATTTAATATGCTCAGTCACTAATGAGGGATGCAAAGGTGAAAAGAGCTTGGTAATCAAATCAAGATCGTGCTTTTTTCTTAAATTTACATCCGAAGACGAAGATTCACGCAGAGAGTAAACCATAACATTCTTCGCACGACGTGCACGTTCATTGGCTTCTGCCAGAAAATATTCAAGATCATTGGACTTTGAAGCAGGTGAAACATCCGCTGATTTCTTCTCAAGAGCGAGTATACGATCCTCGACACTCGCAACCCTTGGCTCAAGTGAGTTAAGGCCGGCCTGAATATTGGAAACTTCCACTTTGATCACTGAAACATCCTGTGATATACTGTCAATTTTATCAATCTTCTCAAGTACCACTTCCAGTTTAGACAGAACAGTTGATAATTGTTGAGAGAGAATGTGGAGCGGTTGGTTTAGGGGATCCAAACAATCATTTCTTGAACAAGACCAATCATTATTGTTTCCCTTTATACGCTGAAATTCAGCTTTGGACACGGAGATGCAAGATCTGTGAAACCAGCGATGACAAGCTCCATGACAATTCAATCCATCATCGGTGTCCACGACAGTTTTTACGCAAACTGGACATGAGTGAGCCATATCCAATCTAAATATATGTATATATCACAGAGTATGAGGCTACATACTAACAAGACAAGCCATACAGTATGATACGCCAGCAGAACAACTAGGTTGCATGAGAAAAAATAAAGCTGAGCGATATGGCAACAGATTTTTAGCTTACTCAGTCTTGACTTGGCTATTTGAATGTCTATGGAACAAGAAAAACAGATAGCAAGCGGGAAAATGTCAATGTCAAACTTATAACCTATACACAGCTTCGCTTTAGTTTGAAGCACCAAATTCTGGTTTAATCATGCTCTTTGATAAATAATGAATTTTGATCAATGCCAAAGTTAATAAAAACTACATATCAGCAAGAAATTTACTATTGCAGACACTCACTGAGTTAATACGATGATATGAGAAACAAAACACTATGTAAACAACAACTTGAAAATCCAATAATGGTAAACGTAAACAAACGTAACGAAAGACACCGCGAACTAGTGATGGCAAAATTTCTTGAAATGACTTGCTATCATTTGTTATTACAACAGCTGTATAATGATTCAATCAATTATTATTCTACCATATGATTAACATTGAAACTTTGAAAGCCTGTAGGGCGTAGCCCTGGGGGCAGATGTGAATGAGAATGGGATTCTGCTCATCCACGGCACAATACCTTTCGAACGGTACACGTGGATTTCTCCTACGATGCACACGAGCTGAGAAAAAAGGAGGAAACGAAACAGTCTTGCCTATTAATATATAGATTATATATTTTTTCTAAAGTATATTTCACATTTTAAATTATACTTTGCATTCATGGGCTTAAGTGAACTTGAGTGAAGGTTTAGCAAACTTTGATAAATATTACCTTTTGTGAGTTCTGCAAGCTAAAATTCCTCAATAAGAGATGCAACATTCCTTTATTATAGCCGATACCCGGCATGATGTATACCAAACTGAACAATTTATTCCCCATCAGGCGAGCTCGTTCGCTAATTTCACTCGCAACAAGTCTATAATATCCTCTTTGTTTCTTATTACCAATCGTCCTTCAATACTTTAATGAGAACTTCCCTAAATACATTAAATGAGATCAACTGTTTTCCCAGTCAAGATTTTAAGTTATACTATAATTTTTAAGAAATCTACACTACCTAGGCATATTTTAATGCGATATGAATGGATGGTCAGGGTAGAATAGGTGTAATGCTTGTGTAGTTTTGTTACATACCAACAAAGCTAATTCATTTCCAGGACAATTAAGTAAGAGACTAAATGAAAACGATGCATCCAGTTTTATAAGCTTTCAAAAAGCTACAAAAAATGTTCTAGGGACCAAAGCAATAAATTTTATACTACTGGACTAGCTCTATAACTACTCAATTACCAAGTCCGTGATTATAAATAAGACTCATTTTACTTAAGATTTTTTCACTCGTATATTAGCTTTTTCAAGGTCTTGAGTTACATTAATCAACATTTCAAAAAATCTTTTCCAAAACACGAAAGTTATTTCGTTAGTCAGTAACCAGTATGCCACATTGCATTAAATTTTACTTACCAATAAGAAGTGCTTCATGGTATTAGAGGCAGCACAAGTGTTCTGAGTGAATCTTATACTCTTACCTTGTGTCAATGACAAGTTTGTCCAGATGCCGAGTCAATCTTCTGTCAGTCATCGCCTTTCGGTTGTCATGTAAACGAATATTTAACTCCTATCTTTCCCTATATTATACCTATCTTTTTGTTTCCACTTTATTTACCCACTGTTTGGATTTCTCTGTTCATTTTATTTCGTGGATATTAATGGGATTTTGAAGATAGGAAATGCTTCTTAATTTTGTTCGCTCATAGGAATTTAGAATTTGAATGACGCATAAAATACACATTTTCAGCATCACCAGAATATGTATGATACATAAAAATACCCCCGTCGCAGCAGACCTGCGTACTCAGCGAATTTCCAAATTATTAATATTAATTTTGACCAGCTAAACTTGTAAACAAAATTTCATCACGTGCTCATAAATAGGGAAATAAATGTCTATTCTCCTTAAGATAAATATAGGGAAAGAGTATGCAGGTATGCTGCCATGGGGGACACTAAAAGTAGGTTTTTAGCATAGAAAAAATTTATTTCTACCATATAAAGCCATATAGTAAATTTCATCAATATCTGTCCATAAATAAAAAAGTTTGCCTATTCTCCATATGATTAACATGGGAAAAGAGTATGCAGGTTTGCTGCCATGATAAGTACAAAAACCAAGATTTTTTACCTTAAATGGATGAATCTCAACCAAATGAAGCTAAATACCAAGTTTCATCCAAAAATGTTGGTTAATAAGTGAAATATTAACACATCCTTATTCTCCATAAGATTAACATTGGAGCCCCAAAAGACAATGTACTGTCTTTAGACTTTGTAATATCTCGGTAACCAATGGAGATAGAGCAAAGCTTCAAAATACTAAATTGTGTGTTTTTTTGAGCTAAATCCAATGGTCAAAATAAAAATTTAAAATTTTTCAAATTTACATATGAAAAATGTAAAAAACCCATTTTTTGGGGTACAAAATCCCCCAAAACTACCCCTTCCGGTAGGTCGATATGTCTGGTTTTCGAACTCATCAGAATAAACGTAGAATTACACATCTCTCTCAAATTTGGTGTCGATCGGACCATTTTTACAAGAGTTATCGTGTCTAGGGGCACATATATACATATATAAGTAGATAGTACTATGGGGTTCCTAGGACACTTTTGGAGACAATCAAAAATCAAACAAATTTCACAGTTTTTTAATACAATTATGCAATATTTTTGCCACTTTTTGGCCAATTTTCAGCTTTTGTCAAATTGTCATAAAAAATATGCAAATTTAATGAAATTTTTAATAAATATGCATGAATTTATATGAAATTGTTTACAGAATAAAAAGTTTTTTAAAACCAGTAAAATTATAATTTTTTACAAGATGATTTAAAATTTATTATCAATACAATTATACTAAAATAATTATTCAAATTTAACTAAAGCAGTTTCTTTATCATCAAAAGTCTTAAAAGCCGTGACAATTAAATTTAAATCTTTTTTATTTAATTCTTTAATAGTTTTATCATCAATTATATTAGTAAATCTTTTTGGTAAATGTATTTTACATTTTTCTAATTCAACAATAATTGTATATCCATATTTATCTTTAATTCTTTCAAATTTTTCAATTTTATATTTTTCATTTAAATTTAAACTTTTTAATGGTTTATATTCTTTAAATCTTAATTCTCTAATATTATTAATTTCTTCTAACAGATCCATTTATATAGGGAAAAAATATTACAAATTCATTTGTGATAGATATGTTAAAAAGTTATCATCATAATTAGGTTTCATACAAAAATCCATATTTAAATATTTAAAAATCATTGGTAATAATTTTTTATATGATATATTACTTTTCTTAAAACATAAATATTTATTAAAAACTAGTGTAATTTTTTCTTTATCTTCATGATTCAATTCAAAATTAATATTTTATATTTTGTTTAAAAATTGATAGTAAAATATCCAATTTGTATAATTCCTTTGTTTTAAAAATAATTTTATATTCTTAGGTGTTATTTCAAAATGATTGGAAATACATAAAATATGCAATTCATTAATTAATTGGTGTGTTTTATATGGTTGAAAATGGTTAAATTCTCTTAAAATATGTTTAAGATGTTTATTCTTATTACTTTTTCTCTTAATCTTTTTTTCATAAATAATTCTTTTACATATATTACATCCTACACAATTTCCAATAATAGTAAAATTAGTTTGATTATGACATCTATAACACATATCCATTTATTAAAAAAATATTTTATACATAAATGAATTGAATCAATTCATTTATGTATAAAATATTTTTTATATATAAATGAATGAACCAATTCATTGTCACAAGTGTAAGAAAAAAAAACTAAAAATATTAATCCACAAATTGTTGAAATGAAAAATGGATTATATAGAATAGCTACTAAATGTTTAATTTGTAAAACAAATAAAAGTAAAATTTTAAAAAAAGAAGTTACACCTATAATTAAAAAAGAATTAACTAAAAATGAACAAATAATTGAAGCAAATGAAATTCATGCTCCAATCAGAAAGAAATTTCTAAAAAGAAAAATAATTACATTAGGTATTGATGATTTATGGGCAGCAGATTTAATTATAATGAAAAATTATGAAAAAGAAAATGATGGTTATAAATATATGTTAAATGTGATAGATACTTTCTCAAAATATGTTTGGTCAAAACCATTAAAGAAAAAAGATGGAAAGTCAGTTTCTAGAGCATTTGAAGAAATAATTAAGGATTCAATTAAAATTAATCATAAATCACCTAATCTTTTACATACAGATAAAGGATTAGAATTTATCAATAAAGAATTTAAAGAAATATTAAATAAATATGATATTAAATTGTATCATACAGAAAATGAAGAAAAATCAAGTATAATAGAAAGGTATAATAGAACACAAAATGAAAAAATGAAAATACAATTTGAAATTAATAAAAATTATAGATGGATAAATATTTTACCAAAAATTGTTAAAGAATATAATAATTCATATCATTCAACAATTAAAATGAAACCAATTGAAGTAAATAAAAATAATGAAAAGGATTTATTAGATACTGTTTTTAAATATAAACCACCAAAAATAATAACCAAATCAAAATTTAAAATAAATGATAGAGTTAGAATTGGAAATAAAAAATCAACATTTTCTAATAAATATAAAAATAATTGGTCTAGAGAAATATTTATAATTTCTAAAATTAATAATACAAATCCAGTTACATATAGTATAAAAGATCAAAATAATGAAGATATTATTGGAAATTTTTATGAACCCATTGGCTTCCTTGACATTAGACACCTGACAAGCCCCTTAAATTCCATGGAAATAAGACAAAAATAAATACTTTTATTAAAACTATCACTGTAGCAACAATTGTTGTTCAATTTTCATGATTTTTTCACTGATTTTTTTAGAAATTCTTAATCTTTAAGAAAATATTACTTTTGTCATAGTATATACATGGTAAGTATTTTATATATATTACTATGTACACATAGTTCTATATAAAAAGAGATAATTTTTGAAAGCATATTGCATGTAGAGAACTAAAAAAAAATATTTCAGCCCAAAAATGATTATATATTAGTTGGTTATTTATTTTTTTACGTGAAAATAAAAAATTATTCCAATATATGTATATTTGACTTGGATATAATATTTTTTCCAAAATCATCCTTTTTTGGCGTTTTACCTATATTTGTAGACGGAGCATTCCTAGCTAGAAAATTCCTCAAAATTACACAGTAAAACAATTATACCTCCAAATTAAATTCTTATTGGAATAAAAATATGTAAAGAATGTTTTATTGGTTCACTTAACAAGTTTCCATACAATGAAAAAGTAAAAGAAAACTCCCACTATATAATTCATAATTCGTCGTCGCAGTTTTCATTATCATCTAAATTACCCTCAGATTCACTTTCAAGCAATAGTTGTGAGATACGATCCTAAAAATTACTTATTTAGTCAAAATATCAACACACAAATACATCTATCACAAGTTTTAGGTTACGGCAAAACACCGATGTAAACAACAACGTAATGGCGCGCTGTGTTAAACATCGCCAGCTGATCAGCTGATTTTATATGCAGTATTGTATTATGTCAACACGTAAATAAAAGATTAAAACTAGTTGATACACTATATATTATGTTTAATAAAGTGTATAAACACTTCTAGTCTTAATGAATCACCATAATAATGGAGCACCTATATTTTATTTACATCATTACGCAATCACGAGTATACTCGGGTTCGCACGTCTGGGCCACTCACGGCCGCCCCGAGTATACTCGGGCTTGTTAGCCAATGGGATAAAAATAATTGGTCTAGAGAAATATTTATAATTTCTAAAATTAATAATACAAATCCAGTTACATATAGTATAAAAGATCAAAATAATGAAGATATTATTGGAAATTTTTATGAATATGAATTGAAAAAAACCAATTTGTAAATTTTATTTTATATAAATGGAAAAGAAATGTTTAAGGTGTAAATTATATAAAGATATATCTAAATTTTATAAAGATAAAAATACTAAAGATGGGTTATATCATTATTGTAAAGAATGTAAGGATTTGTATTATAAAAAATTATATGATAATATTAAAGTTATTGAATTAAATGAAAAACAATGTCATAAATGTAAAGAAATTAAAGATATTTCAAATTTTAATAATTATCATTATAGTAAAGATAGAAAAAATGCAATTTGTATACAATGTATTAGAGAAATGTTTTTAAAACCACAATTTTGTGAATGTGGAAGAAATATTAAATGGACTAATAATTATTTAAGACATTTAGAAACTAAAATTCATGACAAAAATATAACAAAACTAAAAAATTTAAAAATATGATAAAAATAATAACTTTACTTGTTTTAAAAAAGTTTAAATTTTATTGAAAAAATACTATAGAAAACTTAAATTGACTTATGAAAATACAACTATTAATTTTATTGAAAAAATACTCTAGAAAATTTAAATTAACTTGTGAAAAGTTGACTATTGATTTTATTGAAAAAATACTCTAGAAAACTTAAATTAACTTGTGAAAAGTTGACTATTGATTTTATTGAAAAAATACTCTAGAAAATTTAAATTAACTTGTGAAAAGTTGACTATTGATTGAAAAAAATACAATTTAAACTATAAATTACCTAGAAAAAAGTGGAAAAACTTCTCATATTTTTAAGAGTTTTATTTCTAAGTAAAAATTATTTCTAATAAATGGAACGAACAAATAAAAATATTAATTGTCCTTATTGTAATAAAAATATATTATATAAAAATTATGATAGACATTATAATTCAACTAAACATTTACTAAATAAACAAAAATATGATAATAAAATATTTGAATTAAAACATTGGTGTAAAAATAATAATATATTTATAATTATAAAAATAAAACTTTAGATGAATTAACAAATATTAAAGAAACATTTGATCTTACAAATTATTCATTATTTAATATAGTAAAATTAAATGAAATTGCAAAAAAATTATCTGTCAGAAATTATGAAAAATTATCTAGAGATGAACTAATTAAAAGATTAAACAAAATTAAAGAAAATCCAAATAATTTAGAATATAGATCATTTAAATATATTCAAAATTTAGCAATTAAAAATAGTATTAAAATTGTTAATAAAACTAGGAGAGAATTGATTGGATTATTAAATGATTATTTTAAAAATAAACCAATTCCAAAAGAAAATATAATAAATATTCAAGAAGCTTCATCATTAAAAGGATATTTTCAAGATTATATTTTAACAAATTCAAATGATGATTTAGATATTAATGATTATTTAGAAACTCAAAGAAATGAAATAAAAAAATTGATAGAAAAACAAAAATTCAAAAATATTAAAGGACAGATGGCTTTAGAATGTGAATATGAAAGAAAATTAATAAATGGTGAAATTCAAAATAGTAATATGTATTTTTGTATAAAAAGTTCAGATATTTTAAATATAGATGATTTTATTGATGATCAATTTAAGAAATTAATAGTTAGAGAACAACTAAATCAACCATCAAAAGGCTCTGGTTGGTCATTAAAAAGATGTGTTGAATTAAATCTAAAATTATCTAAAAATAATTCATTAAATGCTGGATCATATATAGAATTACCAAATGAAATTAAGAATAAAAAAGGTTGTGTAAATTTTAAAAATAAAGATGAATATTGTTTTATTTATGCAATTAGATGTGCTATTGATAAACCAAACGACCCTCAGGGGCAGTGGGATTTCCACTGTACGGGTGTTTCTTGGCGACCCCGGGGTACCTGAGCCAAGCTGTGAGACCCTCCTCACAGTTCTTCCCGAGCTAGGGCCTTTCTTCTCATCTTTCAGGCCTTAGCTCACCGTCTTTATTCTTTCCTGAGCTAACCTTGCTCACCTTCTTGTTTTCGACCCCGAATCAAGGGTGTCTTTCCACCTTCTTTCGACCGGCGCACGCTGGGGGGTCCTGGGAGTGTCCCTGTTGTGTTGCAGGGACTGATGTGTGCCTCGCACTGCCGATGGTCTCCTCCAGTGTGTCGTCAGAAGCCAGCCGCTTCGGACCTTAGTCAGGAAGTGCGGCATGGATGCAGAGATCGGACTCTGCATTGCCACGGTGCGACCCCCAGCACGTCCGGCACATTTTGTGTATCGGTGCTGGGCAAACGGAGGTTTCGGGCCCCAGAGTTCTGGGGTAGGGGTGTCTTATCTCCTACGGGGGGTAGACCTCCGAGGGTGTACCCGCTCCCGGCCAATGAAGGGCCGCCTCTTGCCGCACGATGCGCTGGTGAAACAAAAGTATGGATTTTCAAAACCAAAACACGAAATTAAAGGAGAATGAGCAGGCCGCCTTTAAGCGCAGCTCAAAACTGCAGAGGTCTCCGCCTTTGAAGACTGGGACGCCGACGGGGGGAATTAAAGCCTCCCCTCCGCCGATCCCGTTCAAGGCTGCTGGTGTCGCCGGATCGTCGGCCGTAACCGGAAAGGAGAAGGATGAGGTTAAGCTGGGTATGGAGGTGACTGAGCCGGTAACACCTCTAGCCGGGATGCAAGGAATTCCTCCCAGGAAGAGCCCTCTTCGTCCGGCATTCGAGATGCAAATGCTTCGGCAGCAGCAGGACGATGCCAACGAGGAGGAAGACTCATGTCTGAAGAAAATGAACGATCTTTTGAAGGAGATGGCCAAGGCTCCCCTTATTCAGAAGAACGTCAACAAGGCGATTAAGGACGGAATTCCGAAACTCGAGGATTTCCTTGGCGAAATCGAGGAATGCCGGAAGATCAGGCTGAAGGCAATGAAGCAGGAGCGCGACGTTGTGAACCGAGTTATGTCTGCTTCGCCTCAAGCTCATCTGGCTGAGTCCCAGACTCAAGCCAGAAAGCGAAAGAAGAGGCAGAGCGGTTCTTCGCCGGGAAGCCCTGAGCTTGTTGAGGTGGACTCGGTGCCGAGACCGGTTTTTGTCACTGCGGCATCGCAGACATCTCCTGTCCAGGCTACTGAGTCCGCCCCGGGCGCTGCCGTGATTCCAGCGGCTACTCCTGCAGAGGTTCCTGCTCCGGCGGCTAGTCCTGCCTTGGCAGAAAACTCTGCCTCAACACCTTTGGGGGGCTGGAAGACGCGCCTGTCTAAGAAAGAAAGGAGGAGACAGAAGCAAGCGGAGGTGACTTCGAAAAGTGCGTCGAGGGTGGAGCGGACGCAAGTCTCAAACCCGGTTGGGGAGGCCTCTGGCAAGTCTGTCAGAAAGCCTAAACAACCCAGGCCTAAGAAGCCCAGGACGGAGGCAATCTTGATCAAGCCCTTAGGGGGGCGATCTTTTGCCGATGTTCTGGGTCAGATTAGATCGCAGGCCAAACCGGAAGAGACCGACACCGTTATCAAGTCTATTCGGCGAACCCAGAACGGGGATGTCCTCCTCGAACTGGGGAAGTCGAGTGACAAGATCGGTTTTGCCGCTTCCCTCAAGACTGCACTTGGGGACAAAGGCTCAATCAAGGCCCGTAGAACCGAAGTGTTCGGTCGAGATTCGGGACCTTGATGCCCTCTCCACCGAAGAGGAGGTGACCCGTGCGATCCAGGTGGCACTCCCGGAGATACCGGCTGATGGAGTGAGGGTATGGCTGACTAAGCCCAACCGAAGTCAACTCCGGATGGCTGTTGCTGAGATGGGCGAAAAGCATGCCAATAAGCTGCTTAGCCTTCAGCACCTCAGAGTCGGTTGGGTCAGTTGCAGGCTCAAACGGAGGGTGGTAGTTTCGAGATGCTTCCGCTGTCTCGGTTTCGGCCACTCCTCCCGAAACTGTAAAGGGCCCGACAGGAGGGCCAACTGCTTCCAGTGTGGAAGCCAAGGCCACAAACGTAAGGAATGTTCCTCGAGCCCCTCCTGCTTCCTCTGCAAGGATTCAGGCTCCAGTGCCCTCGGTCACTTACCCGGGTCTGGTCAGTGCGGTGCCTTCAGAGCCGCACTTGAACAGGCAAAAGGCAGCGGCCGGTAATTCGCATCCTCCAGGCCAACCTTCATAGATCCTGGGGAGCTGATAACCTTCTAGATCAGCTCGCCCGAGAACTTGGTGCTGACGCGCTCCTTATCAGCGAACAGTATCGGGACAGAGACCCAAACATTTGGATCTCGGACAGCCTCGGTACTGCTGCATTTTGGGCACGTAATACACGAGATGTCTTGGTGCGGAGTCACGGGCGCGGCCGAGGATTCGTCTGGGTTCGGTATAGGGACGTGACTATCTTCAGTTGCTACCTCACACCCAACGAGGCCGTCCAGGACTTCCGCGACAAGATAGATAGCCTAGAGGAGTGCGTTCTCGGCACCACCGGGCATGTCGTCGTTGGTGGCGATTTCAACGCCAGGGCCGTCGAGTGGGGAATGCCCTCTACCAGCTCCCGGGGGAAATACATACTGGATTTCATCGCCAGGGCCGGTCTTGTCGTCCTCAACCAGGGCGACACACCTACTTTTCGGCGCCCCGGGCAGAGAGGCACGATCCCTGACGTCACCTTTGCGTCTGAGTCGCTCCTTCCGAGGATCTCTGGCTGGAGGGTTGTGGAGGACTACACGGGTAGCGAACACCAATACATCGTGTTTGACCTGCATGATCAGGCAAATCGTCGAGTTTCCGCATCTCGGGAAGGGCCACGCCGGTGGAACACCAACAAACTGGACGTGGTCAAGTTCACCGAAGTCATCTCTCGGGGAGCGCAGGGGAATCCTGGTGAGGCTGGAGCCGAGGCACTAGTAACATCCACGATGGAACTTATCGTCTCGGCCTGCGACCAGTCTATGCCGCGAAGGAAACCCCGACGCGACAAACAACCCGTTTACTGGTGGACTGAAGAGATTGCGGAACTCAGAAGAACATGTTTAAGAACTAGACGAGCCGCCACTAGAGCGAGAATTCCCGCAGACAGAGTCCGTAAGTTGGAGGCCTATAAAGCTGCGAGAAAATCTCTCCGCCAGGCGATCAACAGGAGCAAGGCGAATAGCTGGAGGAGACTTCGTGACGACGTTGATTCCGACCCGTGGGGCCTGGGTTACAAACTTGTAACACAGAAACTCGGCGCCCGCTCTCCACCTTCCATCATGGAGGGCGCCACCATGGGGAGGATCGTCGCTGCGTTGTTTCCTGAACATCCACAGCGACCGCCGGTTGACTTCGGACGGGTAGAGGACGTTCCACTTTTCACTTTCGAGGAGCTGGAAACCTCCGTTCTCTCCCTGAAGAGCAACAAGGCTCCTGGCCCGGATGGGATTCCCAGTGAGGCTTTAAGGAAAGTATTTTCAATCAACGCTGACTTGTTGTTGAGAAGGTACAATGCCTGTTTGGTAGAAGGGGTGTTTCCGGCTCCCTGGAAAACAGCCAGGCTTGTACTGATCAGCAAGGGCAAAGGTGATCCCGAGCTGCCGTCGTCCCACAGGCCTCTCTGCATGTTGGACACGGCTAGGAAGCTGTTCGAGAAGCTGATCCGTTCCCGCCTGACTTCTGCCGTGGAAGCTGCCGGGGACTTATGCCCCCGTCAGTACGGCTTCAGAAAGGGACGGTCAACGATCGACGCTGTCACCGAAGTTCAGAGAGCTGTGGAGAGAGCCGAGAGCCACAACCATTTCTCCCGCCGAGTAGTGCTTCTTGTTACGCTTGATGTCAAGAATGCCTTCAACTCGGCGAGGTGGGCCGATATGTTGGATGCGCTTCGCAACACCTTTCGTAGTCCTGCATATCTGTTGCGGCTCATCGAGGATTATCTACGCTCTCGAAGCCTGATTTATGACACGAGGGACGGAACGCGGACGATGGAAGTCACTTCTGGTGCCGCACAAGGTTCAATACTCGGCCCGGATCTCTGGAACGTTGCCTATGACAGCCTCCTGAGGTCCGAGATGCCTGAGGAAACAACTTTGGTTGGGTACGCCGATGACGTCGCAGCTCTCATTGCTGCACGCAACGTTGAGCTGGCCCAACTGAAGTTGAACCGAGTTATGCGGGTGGTCAACAACTGGATGTCCGATCACTGTCTCTCACTTGCTCTCAGTAAGACGGAGATCGTGATTCTTACGAAGAAGAGGATCGACACCGTCGTTCGAGTGGGAAGGGAGGTGGTCACATCAACTCGTGCCGCCAAATACCTCGGGGTTATGGTGGACACCAAGTTAAGCTGGAGGGATCAGATCTTCCGTACGGCGGACAAGGCCGCCAAGGTAGTGACTTACCTTAGTAGGCTGATGGCCAATGTCGGGGGTCCCCGATCCAGCAGAAGACGTCTGTTGATGTCCGCGGTCCAGTCGGTGCTTCTTTACGGGGCAGAGGTGTGGGCAGGCGCTCTAGATAAGGAGTGCTACAGGTTGCGACTCGCCCGGGTTCAGCGTCAAGCTGCGCTCCGGGTGTGTTCCGCCTACCGGACAGTGTCCGAGCCTGCCGTCCTGGTGGTCGCCGGAGTCATCCCTGTCAAGCTCTTGGCAGGGGAGAGGAAAGCGATTTATCAGAGACAAGGCGAGATCGGCAAGGACACGGCAAGAACAGAAGAGCGCTCCCGAACCTTCCAGCAGTGGCAACACAGCTGGGAGCACGACACCCGAGGACGATGGACTGCGCGACTTATCAAGCAGGTCCAACCATGGTTGGAACGGCGGCATGGGGAGGTGGACTACTACCTGACCCAATTTTTGACAGGCCACGGCTATTTTCGGTCGTACCTGAACCGGATGGGAAAGACCGGTTCACCGGACTGCATTTATTGCCCGGGTGTTCCCGACAATGCGAGTAGTTAGATTTGGTCACTTCTGGGACAGGTCAGCTGCCCCGGAAGCCACGTGCCGGGGCACATAGCTTCCGGTCGTATATTAAATGAGGGGGGAGGACGTGGGGTGAGCGTTTGAAGTAGATTTACGCATAAATTAAAAGTTAGTTCAAAACTGAAATTCAACAATTCGGGGCTGAACTAAATGTGCGCATAAATTAACCGGGTTCAACTAAAACTTCGCATAAATTAAAAGTTAGTTCAAAACTGAAATTCAACAGTTGAACAAAAGTAGAAGTTAGTTGAAAAGGGAGAGGGGATAATTGCTTCAAGGTCATCCGGAGGAAGTTTAAAAAAAACTGAACTTCTAAGAGTTCAGTTTAACATCGATCGTCGTACAGGTCAGTCGAAACCGACGAGCGACCGAAGAATAGCTTCAAGATCATTCCTCGCCGTCGAAGATACATCCGAAACTTGGACGGGGTTCTGTGGATTCGGTGAAGGCGAAGTTCTCGGAGGATTCTCTCTCGGGTGGGTAGTAGACGATATTTCGTGAACTTGTACTTGTTCTTGGTTTGTATCCATCTTCTTGTAGTGTGTAATTTAGAGCGGAGTAGTTGTCGGTCGAAGAGCGTATAGAAGAATGAAACAGGAATTGTCGTGAGCGCACTTATATAAAGAAGGGTGGGGGTAAAATATGAAAACCTGCTGAACACAGTCGATAGGTGTAACAAGTTCGGAGTTGTGGAAACGTAACATCGAACGCAAAATGTTGTGAATAACATTATCATCAACGTGAACCTGCGAAGTTCTAACAGAGTATAACGGGTTAAAACTTAATTTCTTCCTCACTTTTGTTAAATTTGTTTTAGTCTTTGAAACCGATGGTTTGTAATTATTTCGTAATATATGTTGTGTCCGCAAAAGTTTCAATTTCAAACATTGCGTATCCATCACAAGAAGTATGTCAGACGTGTAGAAGTGAGAACAAGACTGATGAATGAGATATAACGTCGAGCACGCGAAGGTGATTCAAACAGGACGACATGTGCTAATGTAAATGAAATTTCAGGTTAGTAGCAATTAGACTTGTATAATGAAGTTGGCGAAACGTATATATAATGAGTAGGAAGGATGTGAACACCACAAATGCGAGTTAATTAATGGTCACGGCGCGATGAACAATCTCCTTTTATAATGGCTATCGCGTGAGAAGATCAGTTCCGCATGAGCGTCCAAGTGGAACCTCCCGTGTTCACTCAAGCGGAACCCCCCCCATGTGACTAATGAAGCGGAACCCCCCCCCGTGAATAATGAAGCGGAACCCCCCCCCCCGTGACTAATGAAGCGGAACCCCCCCCCTCATAAAAAATGGAGATTAAAATCCCCCCCCCCGGTGGTCACTCAAGCGGAACCCCGCCGGGTCGATGACTGGTTGCTAACCCCATCTAATTACCACACTTCACATCCCATGCCAGCCATGAACTACTATTGTTTGAATGAAACAGAATTAAACATGGCAGCCACCATGGAAAATTCTAACCTCAAACCTTGGTTTTACGTCACTGCGCATGCTCCGCTCCCACTCCTTCGTTTCATTTTTATGCTGCTATAACTTGTACTGGAGTG
Organism: Neoaliturus tenellus; assembly: GCA_030545055.2. Lineage (NCBI taxonomy): Eukaryota > Metazoa > Arthropoda > Insecta > Hemiptera > Cicadellidae > Neoaliturus > Neoaliturus tenellus. Next base: position 239,005,115 of record CM061531.1, on the reverse strand, counting down.
AGCCAACTTTACGCTACGGCGCCTAGTCATGTATTACTCACTTTAGCGCTACTGCGAATGCGCCTAGTCTGTATTACTCACTTTAGCGCTGCTGCGAATGCAACGAGTTCTCCGGATCGGAATCACTCCTCGCTATTGCGCATGCGCCGAGTCCTGTATTACTCAATTTAGCTCTACTGTGCACGGAAAGTTCTAACCTCAAACCTTGGATTTTACGTCGCTGCGCATGCGCCACCCCCACTCCTTCGTTTTATTTTTACACTGCTGCGAACTGGAGTGGATTGAAGACCGTACTGGAGTGAAACAATTCCCCCACCACTGCATTAATTACCCCCACCACTCGAAAACCCGAGGAGCGATACGAGCCCGATTTTCGCGTCAGTCGTCAACGAGTTTTCATAGCGAAAAGTCGTTGGCGACTCGGTAAGAGGTTCAAATATATAGTAGGCCTATATATATTTGAACTTCTTATACTACGTTGCGTTCTTTAATGCAATGTGGTATGTGTGTGTGTGTGTGTGTGTGTGTGTGTGTGTGTGTGTGTAAATATTAGTTGTAAGTTGCACTTAATTTAAGAATTAATTTGCGCATTGCGATGTTAGTTATAAGTTGTGTTTAGCGTTAAGGTGTATTAATTTTAAGAATAATGATGGTATTTGGTTGTGTAGAATTATTTGATATTTAATAACGATGTGTTGTTAGTTTTAAGTGTTGGTATTAATAATTAATGTTGTTGTTTTGCCTTTCAGCTAGATGATAGGGGGTAGATTAAATGTAAATTCAGAGGTTCGGTTGAACTTCACTTAGAAGGGGTGGGACATCCGCAAATTGTAGGTAGCGGACTAGGTTTTTTGCATTTTGTTTAGGATTATGTTGGGTGGGATTAGCTTGGGTGGGTGTTAGAGTTGCGTTTCTGCATTAGCTGTTCCAGTTTCCCTTGTAATTAGTGGTTACACTTGAATGCGGGCCGGGACGTTACGCTTGAATGCGGACGGACCAAACAAAATTGCGTCGATGTCCCTCGCAGAACGTAACTAGTGGGTTGGGAGTGGGAACCGTTAGGCAAACAGGGTGGTGGGAACAGTTACTACTGTTCCCATCACCTTGGTTCATTATAAGTCTTGAATGACCTTGACCCACTTTCGGAAGGGTCAATGACCCCCCCCCCCCCGTGTTCACTCAAGCGGAACCCCCCCCCCGTGTTCACTCAAGCGGAACCCCCCCCCCCTCCAAAAAAATGGAGTCGATTTGCCCCCCCCCTCCACCTCTCTTTCCCCTTCCATCTCCCCTTCCACCTCCCGGGTCCAATGACCGGTCACGGCTTGTCGCTAACCTTTCTCTCATTAGCATACCGTTATAAAAGACGCGACGACCACGGCTAGAGTTTCATTCTGATTCCAGACGTTACGCTGCGAGCTGCGAACAGAACTACCACAATGTCATCCCTGCCGACTACAATTTCCACTACAGCCTGCTCTTCTATTACAAGTTCAACTTCTACTTCTACTACGGCTTCGACTCCAGTCAAGAAAACTCTTCGATTGAAAAATGCTCCCGACTGGTATAAGAAGCAACAAGACTCGAAACCTTCAACTTCTGGAGCTCTTCTTCCACTCACTATGACTACTATACTTGGCAGCATATTTTCACCGCCTCTATCTTCAAACGATTCCACACCATCTCAACAACAATCACCGCCGCCATCAAACAACATGCCGCCGCCACAAACAGTTCCTCGTTCTGATACCACTTCATTTGAAGCTTTTGTTCATGAACTAAGTACACCTATCACTCCACTGTCACCAATACCTCCTACTCCACCACTTATTATGCATAAAGACCACGCCTATCCAAAAAATAAATCCTTTAAACCTGCTCCTAAACCTGCTCCTAAACCTGCTCCTTCAGAGCGCTTTCAATTATTAAAAGAAGAGCGTCGTAGGGCATTTAGCCGTCCCACTACTTGCCCTGAAGTGCTCACTAGGGGAATTAAGAAAGGATCAGCTTGTGGGAGGAAATGTGTTAAGAACGAACATTTCTGCCGTGTACATGTCGTGAAACATCTTTCCGAACCACAACTGACAGAAACCCCCACTGTTGAATACCAATCCGAAATTATTGCTGTGAAAGGAAATAGGATTAAGAGAGGTTGTCTATATTTTTTTGAAAGTGTTATTGACAACGAACACATTTTAGCAAATTGTAACGGCAAAAAATATAATATTAAAGTTATTGAATCCTTGCGTAAAGAAAAATCTGTTTATGAGTTAGACTCTAAAGACTATCTCCTCAGGCATAAAATGGATGGTATTACAAGGTGGGGGCGTACAAAGTAAATTCACATAGATTTTCCAAATTTTGCTAAAAATAATGGGGGAGAAACACAATGCGTTATAGCGTTGTGTTTCTCCCCCATTATTTTTTAACACTCTAAGTCTCGTGACCTACTTTTCAGAGGTCGTTGTACAGTTATATGACCGCTCTGACTTGCATAGCCAGTGTAGCTTCATATAGCGTGCAAAGAATGGTTCCTAATGAAATCTCATCAGCATTCAAAGACAGAGACTGTTGTTTTGCAAGTTAATTAGTCTTGAAATAATGAAGTAGGAAAGATATGAACACGGCAAATGCGAGTTAATTAGTGGTCGCGGCGCGATGAACATTTGTCTTCATTATCACGCAACGACTATCTCGTGAGAAGATCAGTTCCGCATGAGCACCCAAGTGGAACCCCCCCCCCATAAAAAATGGAGATTAAATCCCCCCCCGAAAATTCAAATGGCTATAACTCGATAATGGTTTGTTCGATTACGACAAGCGATACATCATTGAAAAGGTCTATGTAAGACGAACATTTTAGTAAAAGAAGAATTTGGTTATCTTATTTTAGTCAAAAGTTATGCAAATTATTTAAAATAAATATCCCCTCTCCTTCCTTCCCCCCCCCCCACCTCCCGGGTCAATAATTGGTCACGACCATCTCTTACCCCTCTCATTAGCATATCGTTATAAAAGCGAAGCAAGCATTGTTCACTCCTTCATTCTTCTTTCACGCGCCACACTTGTTGTTTCGTCTCTGCCGTTATTATTTGCTTTAAAATGCTTCCTCACCATAGTGAAAACTTCAATCCTTCCGAAATTGCTGATGTTTTCCAACAGCCTGAAGAAGATGTGATAGATTATTCTGATAGTAGCAGTGACAATGAAAATGATAGTAGCAGTGACAGTGAAGATGAAGGTGAAGATGTAATTGAACTTGATGAACAAATGAGACCAATCTACATCGATGAACAATTTCCTTTTGATACAATAGAAAGATTTATTACGGAAGCACACAAATGGCTAAATTTAGGATTCAATGTTATAATTGGTTCAGCTATTGTGTATAATGACAGTAGGTTCTTCTGTGTAACACCAAATACTAGAGAACGTATGTTGACTTGGCAGGATGATGTTATGAAGTGTTATGAGCTCGAAGTTAGCATTGGTGGCTACTTTGTCGCACAAGTGGTATAATAACCACATTACCCTTCCCTCACCCCCACCCTATCCTTATTCCTTCCCCCTCCCCATTTTTAAAACTCATAAAAGGCGGACTATGAACCTCCAGGTTTTTAGTCTGTACTTGCACCGTCAAGATGAGTACTAGACTTGATGGTTTTATAGCCAATGATATTAATATATGGAGTTTGATAACAAACTTGCGTATTAAAATTGAAGAAACAATTATGGCAAACAATGGGATAGGAGTTATTGTTATTGTTTCATTGCTAAGACATATTGATTTTTTGTATGATATAAAAGTAACAATCAACAATATTAATGAACTATTTCCCTGGACAATATTTATTCGCGATAAAGTTGAAGAGCAGAAAATTACAGTAGATGTGCTAGCAATGAAATATAACCTAGATAGAGAAGAATAACTACGAAACGCTCTCCCCCCACCTTTCTTTATGTTGTGCAAAAGAGTGGGGAGTAAAAGAATATAAGACTAAGAAAGCAATACATAGTTCGTTATTCGAGGTAAAAGAAGTGGTAAACAAATATGTTGTCTAAAGATACTCCATTTGTTAAATATTTTGAAGTTAAAAATGTTTATATTAGTACAGACGAAATGGAAGAAGACAATATAGAGGAAAATTATAACGAAACTGATAATTATTCAACGATGGATGAAGAAGAAATGGAACAGTTTGAACAAGAAATCTTTGAAGAAATGATAAATGATAGTGACGAAGACATAGTTAAGGAAGCTATTGATACATTTATATTAGATTCATAGTTGGATTCACCCATATCACCTTTATTGTCTTCTGAATCCGAATCCGAATTGGACTAAGGTAGTTCCCCCACTTTATTATTCAAACAAGTCTTATAAATTGTGAGTTTTGTCATTAGTAAATCAGCATTTGTTGGAGCTACATGTATGGTTAATAATGTCTCCTAGAGATACTTCTTTTATACAATTAATTGAAATTGTGAGACAACGAAATATTATGTTAGTTCAAGAAGAAGATGAAGTTGAAACAACCGACATAATACAAGATCCTGTAGAAGAAGCAATGGAAGTAACAGAAATTGATCAAGAACCTTCAATGATGGAAATGGTTGAAACACAAAATGAATCTCAAGATGTAGAAGAAACTGTTTCATATTCAGTTTTTTGGGAATTTGCGTCAAATATATTTGTTATAATTCAAATTGAAGCTATTAATTCTGAAGAAGTGGTGGGGGAAACTTCTCCCCACCACTAGCTTAAAGTTGGTGGGGGAATGTTCATAAATGTGTTGGTTATTTGCGTAGAAGCTTATTCGTCAGGAAACTGTTGACTAAAAATGTTCAATCCTAACGCAACTACAGAACCTTCTTCGAGTAACTGTCGAGTACAAACGTTTCGTGCTGTACCTTTTGAACCTTCGTACTATAAAATGATAGGTATTCATGAGATTGCAGTCAATGATCAGAAAATGTTCAAAATATTCTGTTCTCGACTTAATAGAACCTTACGTCTACCACCAAATACGATCACTTACAGGCTACCTCTGATAGACAAAGATGATGTAAGCAAAATACCAATGATTCAAGTGAAATTTCTGGAAGATGGAATTCTTGTTAATTTAAGAGAAGTATATCATAATGACTATTCGAAAAGAATAGCTTTCAACTTTCTTAAGGAAAATATAGGACGTGAAATATACCAGTATCCAGAACCATTTTACAGATACCTTTTTGAAAATGGAGCAAGTGTAACAGTGGAAATAAGTATTAAATTAATGTAATTCTCCCCACCACTAGCCTAAAGTTAGAGGGGGAAGTGCATAAATGTGTTGGTTTTCTGCGTAGAAGCTTATTCTTCGAGATATCGTTGACCAAAATGTTTCGTCATATTCCTTGTGATCCAACTTCTTCGTTCAGGGAGAATCAAAGATTGAAAAGACTAGAAAAGGAAAAACAAGACCGACAAGATATGAACATGGAGTTCAATCGACTACAATTTCAAATACCTGGAATTGCAATGGAAGCACCAAAATTGAAAACCCTACACTGGGCTGGAAGTTACATCAAGTATTTAAAACTACAAATCGAAGCAAGAGATTTAAAATTGAAGAAAGTGGAAATGGAAAATTGAGAAATGAAGAAACTAATATCACACATGTCTGGTAATACTACAGTTCAAAAAGGTGAAGAAGAAGGAAAAGAAATATTAGGAATCTAAATTATCAACAATCTTCTTAGAGAATGGGGAATAGATCACTTTGTGGTAATAGAATAACATGCCACTTAGTGATCTATTCCCAGTTCTCGCTTGATATCCAATGACCTTGACCTATATAAAAGTGGTGGGGGGAAAATCATATAAGAAAAAGGTTTTAGATGTAACTATCAGTATAAGTCTAACACGATGGATAGGTTGTTGGTTCTGTGTTTACAAGAAATTATCAATAATGGGTTTCTTTACCATTACATTATGAGATCAAATGAGTGTCAAATACCTAAAGCAATTCGTGAAATGCTCATTGAATTTAAGAAAGACAATTATGGATTTGCTATCTATCTTGCTTATACTTTTAAAGATGGTACAAAAATGTGTCATGATTGTGGAAAAGCGTCTGTTTTAGATTTTGAACAATTCCAAGATGATAGAGGTAGGTTAGTTCATCTTGTAAAAGGTCAAATAATGAAATTCGAAACGTGTAATAACACTTGCGACATTTGTGCACAGTGTTTGTTTGAATTTATTAAGTATCGTGCATTCAAACCATAATACCCCTTCCACATATAAAGGAGAGGGGAAAAGAGTGGGGGTTATAACTAGGTGGGGGAACGTGTATAAATGCAGGTTGTTTGAAGAGAGTTTTATTATTGTTGCGGCATTAGAAGAAACATCATGGAATTCGAAGTGCGCCATTTTAAGATTAAATATGAAGAGTGGACCTCTGTTGCAAATTTCATATCATCGAAAGAGGAAGAAAACAAGTTGATGCAAGTGTATTGTTACATAGAAAATGAAGAAAGCCATCACAAGGTGATGAGCTATCTAAACAGACCGAATGTATCGTCGAGAAGTCCTGAATTTGTCAAATACTTAAAAGATGAAGATGCGGATGTCATATTGGAAGTATGGTATAAAATTTGAAATGTGAAAAAACAAGTATAAATAATTATGGTGGGGGGAAGAATATATAAGTCGGTGGTGGGGGAAATGTGATAAAAGAAGTAAAACTTTAGAAAAGAGTTCACTCTGTACGACAACAGTGAAAGATGACTGATCCTTCTGCAACACCAGTATTTTCAACTACAGATTGCCACCAAAACTTAGAACCAAAGATGTATTGCAATACTCCAACAACAAATTATTATCAAGCTCAACGGTCGCAAGTATCTCATTGTACTTCAACATCAGTGTTGAAAATGTCAAAGCCATATCCAGATTGTATGTACGAACCATTAACACCATCTTCGGTAAGACTAAGGAAAAACCTAAAAATGAGAGAAAGGTGCAAGAAAGAAAAGATAGAATTTGCGAAATTGCAACTAATAGTGCCTTCCATTCAAGTTGGATGTAGCAGACTGAAAACTTTAGAAAAAACTAACGCATATTTGTTACAATTGTTGGAAACTGTTGAAGATTTGAAGAAGAAAAATGGACATTCTACCAAGTAATATTCAAACACTCATTCCCCCCAGAAAAACCAAAAAAAAGATAAAAATAACAAAAACCCCAAAAAATTAGATGTAGAATAGAGAGCGAGGAATAGATCACTTTGTGGTAATGGACTAACATGCCACTTAGTGCTCTATTCCTCGTTCTCGCGTTAATACCGGATGACCTTGACCTATATTAGTAGGGTGGGGGAAATTAAAAGTGGTGGGGGAAAGTGTATAAAAGACGAGTGTACTATAGTCGAATTATTCTGAAAGCGAACTTGTCACGAGTAAGGACTTGAAGGAAAGTGTTATGGACTTGACTACAAATAAAGATAATAAAAAACTAAAGTTACGGGAAATGGCTAAAGCAAGAGAGTCAAGAATAAAGTTGAAGTTTTACAGACTACAGAGATTGATTCCCGGGGTTAGGTTAGGTGAAATACGAACAAGAACAGTGGACATGGCAGCTGATTACATTAATCAGTTACTTACGGAATTAATGATAAAAGAAGCTAAAATAGAAGCGTTGGAACAAACGATAAAACAGCACTTTGAAAATTCGAATTGTCAACCTATAAACTACGTAATAAAAGAGGAAGTAAAAGATTGAAATTGAACAAAAATGAACTTGAACTTTGGTTATTGATTGGACACTTCTTAGAGAATGGGGAATAGATCACTTTGTAGTAATGAATTAACATGCTGCTTAGTGATCTATTCCCAGTTCTCGCTTAATCTAAAATGACCTTGACATACTTATCAAAATATCATATAAGCCGAATCGCAAAGGGTTATTCCTCATTTACTTGAAATGGCTCCTGTGGACAACACCGATTATCCAAGGAAACCTCTTATTGAAATATTGTATAAAATTCAACTAGACGATTTTAATATGGAAGAAGATGATAATAACAGTGAAACATCAGAAGTAGAAAGTGTAAATGATATGGATGTAGATCTAACAACATCAGAAGTAGGAAGTGTAAATGATGTGGAGAATGAAAATTTGGATATGGATGTAGTAATATCAGAATCTTCATCATCGTTTGAATATGAAGAAGTACATACTGAAACTCCAACTGGAATAGAGAACACAAATGAACAATCAGTTAGTAGAAGATTAATGTTTCGTCCAAGACGTTTGTTTTCCTCGGATAGTGAAGAAGAAGAAGAGGATGATGATGAAATAGTGGTGGGGGAACCGTTATAAAAGCGGGACTGTCAGAGCCCATTTCATTTCTCGGCGAAATTTCGAAGAGTAAACATCGTCAACATGTATCATTGCGACAAATGTTCGGAATCGTTTCACGATGAAATTCTACTAGATATACATAAAGAACTAATTCACAACAACACAGAAGAAGATCAAGAACCACAAGAACAACAAGAAGAACAAGAAGAACAAGAAGAAATAACAGCAACATCTTCAACTACTTTACCGAATCTACAAGTATTTGCTTTACCCGGTAAGGTAGTAATGCATCATAAGATTCAAAATGAAAACTTGAACTTAGAAGAATTTATTAGAGAAGCAAAACCAATCGTAAGTAAAACTTTAAAAGAAGAATTGAAAAGATTAAACTTTCTTAAATTTGGTTTACTACTAGAAGCTATGTTTATAAATGCGCAAGAAGAATTATCACCAAGAGGATTCATAACAAAAAACCGAACCATCATGGAAAGTTCAAACATTGATTCAATAGTAGAGAATTGTATAGAAGAAATATTAACCAAACTTCAGGAACACGAAGGAAGAGGATCCGGATGGAGTCTTACAAGTATTGAAGTATTAGATATAAGAGTTCACAAACATGGATATGGACTAATGGGATCTAGTTACATTCCTTTGCCAAAAATAATTGAAAATACAAAATCTTGTATTAATGTTCAAAATGAAGATAATGAATGTTTTCGCTATGCTATGACGACAAAGTTTGTATTACGAACTCCACATAGACCCAACCAAGAATATGAAGACGCAAGACACAGGTACAATTTTCAAGGAATGACATATCCCGTTTCTACGAAAGATATATCGAAATTTGAAAAGAAAAATCCCGGCACGTCTATTAATGTTTTTGCTTTAGATAGTTCAAACAAAGTGTATCCTTTACGAATTGCAAAAGAAGAGCTACCAGATCATACGGATTTACTACTACTAACGCGAGGAGATGTGTCTCACTATGTGTACATAAAGCAATTCGATCGTCTTGTTAACAAGCAACTTTCTAAAGCTCGACACAGAAAGATAATTTGCAAGAGATGTTTTAATTTTCAACGAGAAGGAAGACAAGGAAGAGAATGGTTACAAGAGCACAAAAGATTATGTAACAATAATTATGAAGCAAAGATTAATTTACCTTCGGAAAACAGAGCATTCGTTACATTTGAAAAGGTTCATCATCAATACCGTATCCCTTTAGTTGTGTATGCGGATTTTGAATCAACACTTGTTCCAGTTGAAGATGAAAATTGTGAAGCAAGAAAAAGTGTAAAGTATCAAATGCACAAACCAAACAGTTTTTGTTTAATGGTCAAATCAACATTATCAGAAGAACATTTAAACAGATATGGATTAACTTCAGAACCTCTACTATATCGTTGTGAAAATGCGGAAAAAATATTTCTTGATCACCTATATTCAATAGCTGGAAATACACAAAGATTATATACAAATATTGTACCAATTAAACCGATGGACGAAGAAGAAGAAATTCAACATGAAAATGCGACTCACTGTTTCTTGTGCAAAAATGATTTTACTATTGAGAATTATAAAGTTAAAGATCACGACCACCTCACAGGTTATTACAGGGGTGCTGCTTGTAATAAATGCAACTTGAGCTATCGTTTACCACTATTTATCCCTGTGGTTCTGCATAATCTCAGTGGGTACGACGCTCATTTTATAATACCTGAATTAGGAAGAGACGACGGTAAAATCGATGTGTTAGCTGAAACTTCAGAGAAGTTTATAAGTTTTTCCAAAGAAGTTGGAAACGTCAAACTAAGATTCTTGGACTCCTACCGATTTTTGCCGTCGAGTTTGTCCAAACTTTCTGAAAATCTAAGGAAACAAGATTTAATCGAAACGAAGAAGATTGTAAACAGCGACAAACTGGATCTGGTACTTCGAAAAGGTGTTTTCCCATATGATTACATAGACAGTTTAGAAAGATTTAATGAAACATCACTCCCTCCAAAAGAAGAATTTAAAAGTAAACTGTACGACATGGATATATCTCAAGATGATTATGATCATGCATGCAAAGTATGGAACGAATTAGGATTTAGAACATTGGGGGAATATTCAGATTTCTATGTTAAATTAGATGTGACTTTATTATGTGATGTGATGGAAGAATTTAGAAATACGTGTTTTGCGTCATATGGATTAGACCCTCTTCATTCGTACACTTCGCCTGGACTAGCGTGGCAAGCCATGTTAAAAGAAACAAATTGTAAAATACAACTTCTTACAGATATAGATATGGTGTTGATGTTAGAATCAGGAGTTCGAGGAGGATTGACGCAAAGTGTAACACGTCATGTCAAGGCGAACAATAAGTATTTGCCCGATTATGATGCATCAAAACCAACAACATTCCTGGGTTATTTGATGCAAATAACTTATACGGATGGGCAATGTCGAATCCCCTTCCATATGATAATTTCAAATGGATAGACCCAGAATCAATTGGAAACATAATGGATATACCGAAATATGGAGAAACTGGTTACATATTTGACGTCGATTTTGAATATCCCGAACATCTTCACGACGAACATTATGATTTACCACTTCTTCCGAAGACTGAAATTTCTCCAACTGGAAGATGGCCGAAATTATTGATGACTTTAACCAACAAGTCTCGGTATGTTGGACACTACTGGATGATACAACAGGCCTTATACTTGGGATTGAAAATTACAAAAATTAATCGAGTACTACAATTCTCTCAATCTTGTTGGTTAAAACCGTACATTGACAACAACACAAGAAGAAAAGCCGCCGCTACATCAAGTTTTCAAAAAGATTTCTTCAAACTAATGAACAACGCAATATTTGGCAAGACTTTGGAAAACAAAAGGAAACATAAGGATATCAAATTGGTAACTGATCCAGTAAAACTACAGAAATTAGTGCAACAACCAAACTTTGGTTCATCTGTAATTATTAATGAAAATCTAGTTGTTATTTCCATGAACAAGAAGTCAGTTCTAATGGATCGTCCTTTGTATCTAGGAATGTCAATCTTGGATATTTCCAAAACACACATGTACGAGTTTCATTATAAGAAGATGGTTAACTATTATGGAAGAGAGAACATTGGTATTGCATATATGGATACGGATGCACTAATTTACTGGATTAAAACAAATGACATGTACGAAGATCTACGCACTTTTATGTATAAAGATGATTTCGACTTTTCCGATTATCCCAAGGACCATCCAAATTACGACTACGACAGAAACAAGAAAGTATTGGGAAAATTTAAAGATGAAACAAATGGTGTGCCGATGATGGAAATTGTAGCATTAATGTCCAAACTATATTCATTTCAACTGTACATAAGCGAAAGGAACGAACATCAAGTCACGAAGAAAGCCAAAGGAATAAAAACCTCTTTCCTGAAGAAGAACGTACAGTTTGAACATTATAAAAGATGTTTGTTTGAAAATGTTGAAACAAGTGCAACATTTAACACCATAAGAAGCTTCAACCATCGTCTTTTCAGTGTGAAGCAAACCAAATCGGCATTGAGCTATAAGGATGACAAGAGATACATCCTTGAAGACAACATAAGAACTCTGCCATTTGGACATTACTCTCTAAACCCTATCGACCAGTAAACCTATTCTTCGTCCTCTACCTTCTTCCTTTTTTCCTTTCCGTAAAGAAGAGGGGACATGGCAAGCCTAATGCCATGTTCCCTCTTTTTTACACTAATATGAAATGGCCTTGACCTATATTCAAACTATATAAAAGAGAATGAACTGTTGTACGGATCAGTATTTTTACAAGCGATGTGCAAGCAACACCTGAAGATGGAAAGTGTGAAGGACAAGATTGTAAATGAACTACATAAACCAGCAAGAAGAAGATTTCCAAGAAGAAGTACAATTATTAAGGGAATGAATGATCTGTATCAAGCTGATCTCATTGAAATGATACCGCACAGTAAATTAAACAAAGGTTTCAAATATATTTTAACAATTATATACTGTTTTACTAAAATAGCTGACGCTTTACCATTGAAGGATAAGACTGGTAAAAGTGTTACAAAAGCTATGGAAACAACGATACAAAGAAATAAATTCAAAATCAAACATCTACAGACCGATGATGGAAAAGAATATTTTAATAAAGACTTTGGAGCTTTAATGAAGAAATATCAAATAAATCATTATTCTACAAATTCTGAAGTTAAAGCTTCAATAATTGAAAGATTCAATAGAACATTAAAAGGAGCGATGTACAAACAATTTTCAAAACGAGGATCATACGTGTGGTATGACATATTACCACAACTTATAAAAGAGTATAACAACAAATATCATCGTACCATCGGAATGAAACCTATCCAGGTAAACAGCGCTAATGCTAAGGTTGTATTACAACGCATCAGAAATAATACAACACCTAAATTGGAAAAGTTACAACCAAAAAAGTTTAAAGTCAACGATAAAGTTCGTATAAGCAAATACAAAGGTGTATTTAGTAAAAGATATCTACCAAATTGGACTAATGAAGTATTTACAGTTTATAAAGTGCAACCAACTATACCTGAAACCTACTTATTAAAGGATAACAAGGGTGAATTACTTCAAGGTGGATTCTACGGACATGAATTGTTGAAATCAACAGTCGGTGATGTATATCTTGTTGAGAAGGTTTTACAAAGGAAAAAGGATATGGTTAAAGTCCGGTGGTTAGGATTCGATAAAAGTGAAGACTCTTGGATTCCTTCAAAAGACCTGGTATAGTAACTTAATAGCTCATTGTGTGTTTAACCTTGACACAAGATGGAGATTGTACAACAAAAAGATCGATTTAATATCAATAATATTGATGAATTGACGGTTGACAATGATAAGTTAAATCATGGTAAACATGGTGAATTACTACCAAATACAATAAGATGTTTAATAACTGGTCCTTCAAATTGTGGAAAAACAAATGTTGTTTTTAACCTTATAACTAATCCTAAAGGATTGCGCTTTAACAATATATATATTTTTTCAAAATCATTGCAACAACCAAAATATCAATTATTGGATAAAGTACTTGCAAGTGTACCTGAAGTGCATTTCTACAAGTTTAATGCCAGTGAAACAATTATGCAACCAAATGAAGCAAAACCATTTTCTATTTTTATTTTTGACGATGTGTCTTGTGAAAATCACGACACTATAAGGAATTACTTCGCTATGGGAAGACATCATAATATCGATAGCATTTATATTGGTCAAACATACAGTAAGATTCCAAAACAACTCATAAGAGACAATGCAAATATGTTGATCATCTTCAAGCAAGATGAAACAAATTTAAAGCATATATACAATGATCATGTAAATGCGGATATGCCATTTGAGAAATTTAAAGAAATGTGTGGCAAAGCATGGAATGAGAAATATGGCTTTCTCGTTATTATGAAGGAAGAAGATATTAAAAATGGTAGATATCGTATAGGGTTGGATAAATTTGTATTTATGCGTTGAACTACCGATGCTACATCTAGTTACACGTTGAACTTCACAGTGTAAACATGGTGAATCAAGAAAAACTATTAAAAGAAATAAAATCACTCAGTGATTCTATTAGGATGAAGAATCGTGCATTGAGGATGGGTTTAAGTGAAAGAGAAGAATTTCTAGAGACTACATTTAAACCTATTACGGAACCTTTAAAACAGATATCAGAAACTATTGGTAAACCTCGTAATGAAGGAGATATTTTACTACCAGTTTCTAAACAAGAAGTACAAGCATTAAAAAAAGAAGAAGATGATGATTCATATACAAGTGCTAGTGAGCAAGAAGAAACAAAAGAAGAAGAAGAACCAATTGTTGAAAAGGAAGAAGAACAGCCAATACCTGAAGCTGAACAATCTATTCCAAATTTAACTCAATTGAGTAGCGATATATTACAACATGGACCTCTTGGAAGAAAATATATAATGAAAATGCTACACGACATGAAATCAAACCCGAATTTGAGTAGATCACACGTATACGGAGCAAGAATTGATGGGAATGAATTAAAGATCGGCGATTCAAAGCTTGAAATAACACAAGACGATTACATCATTATTGGTGAGCATAAATATAAAGGAACAAAAGGACTTTATGAATTAATTTTTAAAAACATACCACTAAGATATTCATCCAAAGATTTAAGTGTTTTTAAGGAAATTCTACAAAATACTAACGCTCATAAAAGAAACTACTTAAAGGATGCAATGATTAATCGTTCACGTGCAACAAAATATAACATTGTTATAAAAAAGTTGTTTCCTCCACGAAAATTGCCAACATTACGTACTGCACCAGCGGTGAGACAACCACTGAAAAGAAAATCTTTATCACTTATGGATTTATCACTTCTTGAACAACATGGTAAAAAGAGTAAAGGAGATACTTCAACATCTGGCAAAGGATTGATGAAAAATCTATACAATACGAATGTGATTTACTACAACGACATCAATAAATTGGTTGATAGAATGAGACTATTGCATGAAGCCATGGAAGCCGGTCATACAGGTTTAAATAATGAATGGGTAGCTCTGATTGACGAACTCAGGAATCGCGGCATAATCGTATAATTGTCCGCGGATATATAAGAGTTGCAGGCGTATAATGTGTCAGTTCTAACATGAGCGTCGACAAGTTCGGACGATACTCCGCGTTAGGAGTGCAAGTTGGAGAAAACAGAAAAAGAAGTGGATTACCGCAAACACCCGAAGGTGACTATAACATAAGTAATAAACGTTTAAAGTTTGTTAAGGATCCAGAAGAAGATGGAGATGCAACAAATTTAAAAACAGTAAAGGAGGAAACATCTACAAGTTTAAAACTCGACAACAACCAACTGTATGATGCAAAATCTCACAGGGTTATTAATGTTGCAAAACCAGTCAACAATGGAGATGTTGTTAATAAAGGCTATTTTCTATCTGCGATGGAATACGCTTTACTGTTGGAAAAGACTAAAAGTGGAAAAAAGTACAATGCTTTAAATTATAAAATAACTAATGTGGCAGATCCAACCGAGGATACAGATACAATCAATAAGCGTTATTTGCATTCTGTAATACCAGAAAAGAAAAAAGATGGATTTTCCTTCTATAAATATACTATAAACGATATTGGATATCCTAAAGAAGAAAGTGATGGTGTTAATATTAAATACATTAAAGATAATTGTATTTTATATAATGGTGCTGTTATTGATTGTCATGGAAAAGTGTTGTCCAATTTGAAAGATGGTTCAACTCCATCGGATGCTGCTACCGTGAGACAAATGAATGAAAGCTTGAAGAAAGGAACATCCGCTTTTGTTAAACAAAATCAGGTGGTGTCAAAGAAAGGTGATGAGTTTATGCAAGGAAGTGAAAAGTTTACCTTACTACAACTACAAAATAACAAGTGGGATGGAAAAAATAAAAGATTGTCAAATATAAGTTTAGGCACGGAAGAACATGATGCTGTTATTTTAACACAAGTGCCACAACTATCAGCTACTGGTGTTAACTTTATATGTGGAGGTAGACGATTAACCCATGTAAAATCTGGTAAAGATGATAATGATTGTGTTGTTGTGAAACAAACTATAGTTTTAGATAAAATAAATAACTTATATGATGGAAAAAATAGAAGAATATCTAACATATCAGCAGGAATAGCTCCGAATGATGTTGCTACTATTAATCAAGTTATAGCAACGTCTAATAACGATCCATCTGTGTATACATGTAATGGTAAACGTATCACAAATCTTGATAATCCTACACGTAACAAAGATGCTACTAATGTAGAGTATGTAATGAATCTTGTAGGTAATGTAGTTATTGATATGCAAAATCATTTGATTTATGCATCGATGAAACACAATAAAATCGAAGATTCTCAAAGAAACCAATGGATTAAAGATGAAATCATTGATAGATACTAGTAAAACTTATGAATATTTAAGTATAGAATACACAAAAAAAGGATTCATTATCATAAAGTATTTCATAGAGTGAAGACGTTGGTTACATAAAACAGCATAATGAAGACCGTATCGCTCAGTCGTCGTCAAGACAGCGGCAAGAGAGGACGTGGTTTAACATCAGCTGCATTATCCCTGCTCAGACGGATTCCAATTGGTGCTGTTGTGAATCGAGCGATAAACGCTTTACCATACGAATTACATCTGCCCGGAGGTTATCAATATTGTGGACCTGGAACTAAGTTGTCAAAACGTTTAGCAAGAGGAGATCCTGGAATTAATAAATTAGATCAAGCTTGTAAAGAACACGATATAGCATATTCAAAGTATAAAGATTCAACAAATAGATCAATAGCGGATAAAATTCTAGCGGAAAAAGCTTGGCAAAGAGTAACATCAAGTGACGCAAGTATTGCAGAAAAAGCAGCGGCTTGGGCAGTAACTACAGCCATGAAGACGAAAGCTAAATTTGGTGCTGGAAGACGTCGTCGCAGAGGAAGACCTGCAAAGAGAAGAGCTCCCAAAAGAGGTGGAAACATTAAGAAGAGACGTCGTAGAACTCGTAAAGCAACAGTAAAGAAAGCTTCTATTTGGTCAATGGTAAAAAACGGAGCAGGTTTATACCTAAGACCGTACCGTGTGTACTAAATAAGAAGAATCAATTGATAATTCCAAATAAAGCCTTAACAAATCATCAGTTAAATGATTATGTAAAATGTTTGAAAATACCATTTTTTCGAGGAGTTTTTATGAAAGATGCATTACCAACTAAAATATGGGAAAATGAAACTGGAATAGTAAATTTGGATTCCACCTATGGTCCAGGCACTCATTGGGTATGCTATAAAAAGCTCGGACAAACCGTTTACTACTTTGACAGTTTTGGCAATCTACCATCGCCGAAAGAACTGCAACATTATTTTCGAAACTCCAAAAACATTTTTTACAATTACAAAAGAGAACAACCTAACAATACTGAAATATGTGGGCATTTATGTTTGGAGTTTCTAGCGAAGAGTGTCAGTCAGCTTTAAGATGTCATCGTATACAGTGTCACTGAGTGGAAATTCATCCACATTGAAAAGTACGCTGTTCCCAGCATTGCGTCTATCCAAGGAAAGATTATGGGAAGCGGCATTACTTGATTTAACTACCTACAACTCAATTCCCAATGTTACGGAAGGAAAGAACAATTTACTACATTATTATGAAACTAAGGATGCTTCAGAAAAATACTCAGAATTGAAAATAATTACATTTCCTACTGGAGCTTATGAAATCGATGATATAAACCAATTACTACAAAAACAACTCGGAGAAGAAAATATCACCGTTAAAGGAAACAATAATACTTTAAAAGCAGAAATAACTTCAAAATATTATATCGATGTCAGCTTGAAAAACTCCATTGGCAGTTTACTTGGATTTACAGATACAAAAAAGAATATATTAACTCCTGGAACTACTCATTCAGGTGATACAACTGTTACAATATTGAAAGTCAATAGTATCGATGTAACGTGTAATATTATACACGGATCGTATAGAGAAGGAGTGAATCAGCATATTTTACATACGTTTTATCCAACAGTGGCTCCTGGTTTTAAAATTGTTGAGAAGCCACAAAACTTGATATACCTACCGTTAAACACCAGTTTCATTTCAGACATCGTACTGAACATATTGGATCAAGACGGTGTTAGTGTTGACTTTAGAGGAGAAACGATAACTATACGGATACACATCAGAGCGGCAACATAAAGGTCAACATGGGATTATCATTTAAACCGCAACGGAAGAGTCGGGAGCTCAGTAGCTCCTCGACATTGGAAGAGTTAACATCGGACAACATTCGTTTTCTACAGAAGATTGGATTGAAACTTAACAACGATGGATATCCTGGATATATCTCAAGGACCGACATTCGACGAAACACTATGGGAGAAGGAATATCACACGCACAACCCTTACACTTCATCAAAATTAAACAATAACGATGAAATAAGGATTCCCATTCAACAACAAGATATTTACACATTACCGTGTGAAAGTTATTTGTACATTGAAGGACGGGTATTAAAATTGGATGGAAAAACTGCTTCAACAGTTCCTTTTATAAATAACCCGATGGCATATCTTTTTGATGAAATAAGATATGAGATATCAGGGGTGACAGTTGATTCGACAAAAAAGGTTGGTATAACAACGACATTGAAAGGATTAACATCATTAACACCGCATGAGAAGAATTCAATAGTTACCGCCGGATGGGTTGCCCCTGATAAAGACACTATAACACCGGATTCCAACGGTCACTTTGATTTTCATGTACCCTTACGATTGCTTTTGGGATTCGCTGAAGATTACAAACGAATAATAATAAATGTCAAACAAGAATTGGTATTACTCAGATCTTCAACTAACAAGGACTTGATACTTGCAGACCCTGCAACTACGGAAGATAAACTGGAATGGCAACTACAATTGGATAAAGTTGTTTGGAGAGTACCTCATGTAAGATTGGCCGATGAACATAGAATCGTATTATTGAGAAAGTTAAAGTCTGACCGTGATATCCTGATGCCATTCCGAAGTTAGGAATTCCATGAATATCCTACACTACCTCAGACAGAACGACAAACATGGACCGTCAAGACATCAACTTACTTGGAACGGGCAAGGTACATAATACTCGGTTTTCAAACTAAGCGAAAAGATGTTATCACTGCAAATGCCGGTCAATTTGATCACTGTAAAATAAAGAATTGTAAAGTTTTCCTAAACTCTCAATTCTTTCCGTATGACAATTTGAATGTCATGTTCAGCAAAAAACGTTTTTCCATTTTATACGATATGTATGCAAGATTTCAATCGTCATATTATGGAAAGACTAATACACCACTATTATCGCCTGACCAGTATTATTCCAAGGCTCCGATAATTGTAATCGATTGTTCAAAACAAAATGAATCGGTAAAATCATCAAGTGTGGATATAAAAATTGAAATGGAATTTGAACAACCAGTAGCGGATGGAACTTCAGCATACTGTCTAATTCTACATGATAAAATAGTTACTTACACACCGCTGACCGGAATTGTGAAGAATGTACTTTAAAAAGAATTAGTACAACGACTGCAGATTTTTGAGGTTAGAATTATCTGCTTCACTTTTTGAGGTTAGAATTTCGTTTGTGAAAAACAAGTTGAAAACAAACATTTATGTGATTGTATAAATTTCAAGGATTTCACGAAAAACATAAAAGCGAGAAAATCATGAGTGGAAAGTTCATTTTATATTCGACCGTCGTATGGGAAACATCGTTCGCAAGATGAGTTCTACTAACGGAGAAGAAAATACACCTCTAATGGATGAGAATAGTTCAGATATAGAAAAACAAGTTGAACGAGAAATGGACGAGTTCCTCAAGTTTAACAAACATAAGAAGAGAGAAGAAGAAAAAGAAGAAGGAGAAGCTGAAAAAGAAGTAAAAAGAAAAAAGGTTGAAGTTAACATTACAACTAATATTTTAACAGAAGTATTTCTTCGGATTTTCTACCCCATTTCTTCATGCATGACGAAAAGTATTTCAGTTGGAATTTTAAAATCATTGGATTATTCACCGATTGTTATTTTAAATCATGGAAATAAAATGGTTACATTCACTGAAACTTCTTGGGAATCATTTATGAAACATTTACATCTTTTGGAATGCTATTTGAGTAACAACACATTTGGAAGAAGAACAAGATTAAGTTTATTGGAATCAAATATTGAAGTTGATATAGTGAAACATCGTGGAGGACAAATGGTTCGCTTCAGAGATTTAACTAGACATGATGTAAAATTACATTTGACTAAAGAAGAATTTTACACTTTAAGTTGTACTACCGGTCCCGTCACTAGATATTTGAAACAACTAATATTTTCAAGTGCAATAATCAAAGACTATCTAATCGATACATTGGACAGACAACCTTTCGTTCCAATTTTATACGGTCCCGTGGATACTTCTATTTTTAATCGAATACCTCAAGAAGTGGATATGTGGAGACAATTGAACAACTATCACACCAACTTTAATATCGACGAAGAAGCGCAAGAAGTTAAAGAAGAACAATCGTGTTTGTAATACAAGTCAGTTGCTGACGAGACTTCATCATGAACAAACGGGTTTCGTTTTCTAATGCGCCACATATAATGGAAGTTAAAAGAGGTATAATTGAATTTCAAGCTTTTCGAGGAAATGATGGAAATTTTATTACAAAAGAATTAGTAATTTTGGATATGAACACATCTGTAGTTTATCATTATTTATTCAAACCTCCATTACCATTCAATAGACTAACAACTAAAGCGAAAGTTACAAACAAATGGCTGTACAAACATTTTCACAACTTAAGATGGGATGAAGGTTTTATTAATTATAACGTGATGCCACACATTATGAATCATTACTGCAAAGAGTTCAAAACTATCTACACAAGAGGATTGGAAAAAGCTAATTGGATACAATCATTTACAAGTAACGAAGTGATAAATGCAATAATATATAGAGATTTCCAATGCTACTTCAATGAACTTTGTATTTCATCAAAGAGTTTTAAACATCGAAGGTCACAATGCGCTTTGAAGAATGCCTACCGCTTGAATAATTTCCTTCAACAGAATGGTGGGGGTAATGTCGGTAATAAAAGTGAGAGCGCTACCATGACGCAGCATGAGTATTACTCGAACCTTCGAAGAGACAACATCTCCGACGGACATTATTATTAACAAGAAGATTAACAAGAAGATTAACAATAACATCAAGATGGCATCGCAGAACTTTCTTCAAAATTTGGTTGATCAATTCAACGCTCATTCAAAATCAACAATCTT
This sequence comes from Neoaliturus tenellus, assembly GCA_030545055.2. Taxonomy (NCBI): domain Eukaryota; kingdom Metazoa; phylum Arthropoda; class Insecta; order Hemiptera; family Cicadellidae; genus Neoaliturus; species Neoaliturus tenellus. Next base: position 238,983,859 of record CM061531.1, on the reverse strand, counting down.
ACCGACGAAGAGATGTTCTGAACTAAAAGAAGAAAAACATTACATCATACATACAATCAAGAAGATGGACACTTCATCTGGTGATGCTATTAATTGCACATTGAGCGAGGCGCCGTATACAGTTGGTGACGAACCGAAGTTTCAGATATTCCTACCGAAACGATTTGTACAACTTCTACAGAATGAAGATCTTCGTGTTATTCAACCCGGCGCACTCTATTTGGTTTCACACGGACCGAGTGGAAACAACTCAACTGAACTAACTATTCATGTAACACCTTCTACTAACTAGTTTGTACATAGCATTGTAAATATATGTGTTTGTAATGGTTTCTCAATAAAGATAATATAAAACAAAAAAGAAAAAGATAAAAGAAGCAAAATATTGTTATGTCTTTATACATAGCAATATGTTGCTTTTTTAAAAATTCCACGGGATGACCTTGACCCAATTTTGTGTGATAATAAAAGTGAAAATCAACTTGTGAAATTCATCAGTCTACGACTACCTTTCGTACCGTACACATCTCGCTCTCTATCACTAAATACAAAACTTCAACATGTCCCTAAAGGTTAAGTGTGCTTCTTACGATACCAACACCATTACAAGTTTTGAACAACTTGAAGATTTAACAAACGAAATGCGAGTTTTACTTACCGGTGGTTATCACTTAACTGTTGATGTTAGTGCTACTAATGTAAGGATGTTTACTAAAGCAAAATATTGCGATGATGAAGTATTTCTTTCTACACAACCTACAACATCTTCATCGCCGACTGGTCAACATAACATCAAGTTCCACAAGTATTGCCAATGTTAAATAACTTTCAACAAATAAAACTAAGGAATCACGTGATCAATGTCAAGTTGATAAAAAAAGGGAATGATACTTGTATAACTAATCATTCGCTTCCCGACTCTCGCTGCGTCAACACCTAATTTTAAAGATGTTATACAGAATGATGATTGAACTTGATGGAAAAATCTATGGAAAAGATTACAACACCGTTGAACAAATGACTGAAGATTTAGATATATTAACTAAAGAAGGATATCAAGCTAAATTAATTTTAAAATTTCCTGAAGTACATCCACTATCGACTGAAGAACTTATCGCTATAGCTAAAGCGGAGAGAGAGAAAAAGGCTGAAGAAGACAAACAAAAACAGACAAAGTCTGAAGAAGATAAACAGAAATAAACTTCTTAAGTATAAATATTCCTTACATTAGTAAGGTATAATTTTTTAAAACTTCGTTTGGATGACCTTGAAATTACCCCCACCACTTTTTGTAGTACATAAAACTGACTATTCAACACTATACACTCTTATTCTTTCACTGGACTCAGCAGCGTCAACATGGAAGAACAAAAGTACAAGTACGAACCTCGTTACTGTTGTGAACAACAGTGTACAGATTTAGGACCAATGATGGTGGACGGGTTAGCTTGCACTAAATGTGAATTTTTTGGATCTTGTTACTGCAAGTGCAAAACAAAACAACTACCGCCACCGGAATTGCGAACTTTCAAATTTTACAAATCAAGATATTTTCATACATGCTGTCCTCAAAGATGTTTCAAATTTCATCCTCTCGATCTAGCTCATTGTCAACGCACCAAGTCTCATCAAGATGATTTTTGTACACATATGATAAAAAGATGTAAATACAGGTCAGATTGGTATTCCGATCCTGTAGAACCATCGAATGTGTAATTTCAGTTTTACACTCTTTTTTAAAACTTCAATTGGATGACCTTGAGATTTCCCCCACCATTGGTTTTTAGACTTCCCCCCACCATTAGTTTAAGTTTTGTATCTTATTGAATCCACCTTTGAATTATTTCACTTCCAACACTCTAACTAACAACATGGGATCGCCTTTCGTCAAGTTTCAACATATAATAACTGACAGAGAAGAATTGGAGGAAATATTTCAAAATTTGCTTTCTGTCATGGATAGATATCCTATGAGATGGATCAGACTTGATGTTCACTATTTACGTCCTCGTGATTCTTCATCATCGAGTGAAGACGAAACAACGACTACTACTTCAGCTAGGATATTTCAATTTTCTTCATCATCGAGTGAAGACGAAACAACGCCTACTACTTCAGCTAAGATATTTGAATTGAAAGACGAAGAAGAGGAACTTAGCTATTTACTTGGTCACAAGCTCATGCTCACCGACAAATAAGCGTCCTTCCTAAGCGCCGATCTTCATTCAATCACCGACTCTCGCACGATGAACAACTCTCCGTTGGCACGAATGAATTCTAGTTTCGAAGTAAATTCTAAAGAAGATTTGCAAGAAATATTTAATACTTTACACGAAATTGTTAGTAAATTCAACACTGTTAAAATGAATCTGGAAATAACTTACGCCTGTCCTATTTGTGATAAGGTTGAAAGTTCTGATGAAGATAGTTTGCTGAATCTTACTCCACTTACACCTCTACAATCAGACACGACAACAACAAGTACGGAAGCAAATGGTGAGCAACCTCCTTCCCCCACCACTTCTTTGTGATTCAACTTCCCCCCACCACTTCTTTGTAATTCAACTTCCCCCCACCACTTCTTCGTTTAACTAACGTTCCTAGCTTTCACTTCTCATTCCGTCTCCAACATTTGAACTATCAACATCACTTGTTTCAAAATTTCAAACACCAAAAAACAACACTAATGATGGATATGATGGATGAAGTTTCCTTCGTCACAAGGATGGAAGAGGAAAAGATGAAAGAAGAAAAATTGAAATTGGAAATTAAACGTTTGCAATTGGAACGGGAAAACCAACTCGAGATATTACGTTTCTTCAAACTTGTCAAATACGTCATCTGGGGACTCTGCCTTTACCTTATCCTCGTCGTCGGCGTTTGCTTTTACAACTCCGTATTTCATCACAAAAATTCAACTTGTATTGCACATTGATTGTATTTGTTTTTGCACATTGATTGTATTTGTTTTTACGAATAAAGTTCAAAACTTAAATCTACCTATCCCGCTATCACCGGGTAGTTCAACTCTCAGAACTATTTCCTGTGCTAGCGGGATAGGCTTTTTTAAAACTTACTCGGGATGACCTTGACATACTTTCCGTAACCCAATTATCAAGTTGAATTTCAGTTTTGAACTAACTTTTAATTTATGCATACCTCCCCCTCATTTAATATACGACCGGAAGCTATGTGCCCCGGCACGTGGCTTCCGGGGCAGCTGACCTGTCCCAGAAGTGACCAAATCTAACTACTGATGCGGAACACACATTCTTCCGCTGTCCCCGTTGGGAAGGGCCCCGACTGGAGGCCACACAAATCTTTGGTGCATTTTCGGTGGACTCGGTCTGCCAAAAGATTTTGGAGGATGAGGGCAACTGGGATTGTTTGTCACAGTTCGTCCGGGGCATCCTCCTGGAAAAGAAAACCGATCTGGACCGCGAAGTGGCCCAGATCCCTTGATCGAGCGGCTGGATAAGGAGCGAGCCCCACGGGCGTAAGCCAAATTTAGGCCTAGCCTGACGTAATGTGACAAACAATTCCAGGTTAGATTCCTAAAGAGTAGAGGAGGTTTTTTAGTGGGTAAACCCGTTTTTAGGGGAGCCCCACACTACAGGCTGGCCACCTGTGTGCGTAATGCATTTTTACGCCTCTCCCTCAAAAAAAAAAAAAAAAAATTGATAAACCAAACGAACATGCTGAAAGAGTTAAACAATATCAAAAATATATAAATGATGATATTTTTAAAGGTTTTGATTATCCAATAACATTAAAAGATATTAAATTATTTGAAAAAAGATCGTTTGACTCTAAATATAACTATCCATCAATGTCAATAAATATTTATAGAATTGATGAAGATGAAAAAATAGTGCCATTACAAATATCTGAACATTATAATGTAAAATTAGAAATTGATTTATTATATTATAAAATTGGTAATAATTGTCATTATATATTAATAACAGATTTAAATAAATTAGTGTATTCTCAATTATCAAAACATAAAACAAAAAAATATATTTGTAGAAGATGTTTGACTCATTTCTACAAAAATAAAGACTTGAATAATCATTTAGAAATATGTAAATCATTAGAACCTTGTAGACCTATAATGCCATTTCCTGGTCAAAAAGTAAGTTTTAAAAACTATTACAAAAAGTTTGAACATCCATATGTAATTTATATGGATTTTGAAAGTATATTAGAAAAGATTGATAATTGTAAAAATAATCCAAATTGCTCATATACAAATAAAATTCAAAAACATATAATTTTATTATAATATATGGTCCATCATTTTTCAATATAAAATCATTTTCATCAAATTTATTAAATTTCTTTTTAAATTCTTTTAAACTATTTATAAAAATATTTTTTATTTCTTCAATTGTATAATTTCCTTTATTTATATCAAAATATTGATCTACAAATTTATCATCTTCATCTTTAATAGAATATCCATAACAGTTTTTATAATCATTTGGTATATTTGATATAAAATTATCTGAATAAAATCCACTTAAACCAATACTATATTTTCCATCTAAATGTATTGGATGTTCTAATCTTAATTCTAGTTTGGATGAATGACCAATTATTTTAAATAATTTCATCTTATTTAAATGGAGAAATTTTTAGAAAAAAAAGATAATATAAAATTAGAATCATATGATAAAAATAATAAAAATGATCAACCTATTAGATTATTAATTATAGGAACAAGTGGATCTGGTAAAACTACATTATTATTAAATTTTATTTATAAAAGATTAATTCCATATTCAAATTTATATATTTTTAGTAAATCATTAGAACAACCATCTTATAAATTATTACAAAAAAGATTTAAAAATATAGAATCAAATATTAATAAACAAATTTCTTATTTTTCATGTGATTATATGATTCCACTAAATAAATGTAAACCAAATTCATTGGTAGTTTTTGATGATTGTATTTTAGAAAAACAAGATAAAATTAAAGAATATTTTATAATGGGTAGACATAAAAATATATCATGTATTTATCTATCACAATGTTATTCAAAAGTTGATATGCAATTAATTAGAAATAATTTAAATATGTTATGCATTTTTAAACAAAATGAACATTATATGAAAAAAATATATAATAATTTTGTTGGATCAGATATGAAATTTGATAAATTTAAAACTATTTGTAATGATTGTTGGAAAGAAGACTATGGATTTTTAACTATTAATTTATTGAAAAAATCAAATGATGGAAAATATATGAAAAATTTTTCTGATATTAAATAATGATAATGGCTTGTTGTATGTTTGATTCAATAACTGATAGAATATTTATTTTATTAGTATTATTTATTTCATTAGTATTTATATATTTAATGAAAATTACAGAAATAAAGTAAAATAAATTGTGTTTAACATAATTAGTGTTTATGTTAACATGATTTGTGTTTGTGTTAACATGATTTGTGTTTTGTGTTAACATGATTTGTTTTTATGTTAACATAATTTGTGTTTGTGTTAACATAATTTGTGTTTTGTGTTAATATGATTTGTGTTTATGTTAACATGATTTGTGTTTATGTTAACATGATTTGTTTTGAACCTAAATTTTTCTTTGTAATAAATGGATAAAATATCTGTTAATGAAGCTAAAAAATTAGATGATATTGAGAAAAAATTAATAAAAGAATTTAAAAATCAAATTAAAATTGAAGATAATTATGAAAAAATTAAACAAAAAGCATATGAACCTATAACATCAGCAATTGGTAAAGTTGAAAATAAAATTGGTGAAGTCTTAAATGAAAATAAAAACCTTATGGAATTGGTACCTATTGTTAATAATTTTGCCAATATATCAATACCAGAAACTGAAGAACTAAATTTACCTTCAAGTACTCCATTTAGACCAATTAGACAACCAATAATTCAAGAAGTATCGACATTTATTGACCCAAATTTAATTTCACCTCAAACATTAGATAAAATTATTGGTTGGTCCATTAGCACAAAAATATTTACCAAGAACAAAAGATGATAAATTTGGTTTATATTGGAATAAACATAAAAAATCATTTATGATTGGTGATAAAATAACTGTAATTGATAATGATGATTTAATAATTGATGATAAAAAATATAATGGAACACATGGATTATGGAGATTGTTAACTTATGAAAAGAAACCAGATAATAATTTATATACACAAGATGATTTAAATAATTATTCAAAGATTTTATGGGAAACTAATTCAATTTATAAAAATAATGATCCAAATAGTAAAAAACCAAAATCTAGTAAAGGTGATAAATATATTAATTTAATTAAACATATTTGGGAATTAAAAGGGGAAATTGAAGGTTCAGGAATCAGACAATATACAGAAAATAAAATTGAATATAGATTTATAGATGATTTAAATAAATTAGATAATATTATTAATTATATATATGCACAAGAATAAGCTGGTAATAATAATTTTTTAAATGAAAAGAAAGCAATTAAAGACTTTATATCAAATAAATTAGATGAATTAATTGAAAAACCTGCAGGAATTAAGTATTTAAAAAGAATTTTGGCAAATATTTCATCACCATTATTAAAAGATGGATCAGGTATTTTAAATGATGTTATAAATAATTTACCTTTTGAATTACATGTACCTGGTTATCAATATCTAGGGCCTGGAACTAAATTAAATAAAAGAGTAAAAAGAGGTGATCCTGGAATAAATGATTTAGATAAAGCTGCTAAAGAACATGATTTATTTTATAGAGATCATAAAGATACAAAATCTAGAAATGAAATAGCTGATAAAATTTTACAAGATAAAGCATGGGATATAGTAACATCAAATGATTATGGAATTGGTGAAAGATTAGTTGCATTACCAACATCAGGTGCTATGTGGATGAAAAGAAAATTTTTTATGGGTTTAGAAGTAGGATTAAAATTTTAATAAAATTTTTCATTAATTAAGTTAATCTATATTATAAAAAAAACTATAAATGTTTTTCTTAATAAATGGAAAAAACAAATATAAACTTGACAGATAATCAAAAATCAAAAATAAAATTAGCATTTAAAAATAAAAGATCAGTTATAATTCAATTTAATATTGATCAATTTAATGAAAATGGAAAAGATATTATATTATTATCTAAAAGACAAATTAATAAACTAAATAAACATAAAAAAATAAATAAAGGATTAAGATTTGAATTTTCATATAATCAATTAAAAGAAATAAAAAATGGTGGATTACTAAAAGAAATTTTAGATTTTGCTGATAATATACCTATAGTTAAAAATTATACACCAAATGTTAGAAAGGGAGTAAAAGTAGTAAAAGAATCTATAATTCCTAAATTTAGAAATTTTGTTGATTGGTTAGATCATGAATTAAAAAATGTAGAAGGATCTGGTTTAGATAAAAAAACATTAAAATATATGAAACAAAATTATAAAAAAATTTTGAACCACTAACATTAGGTGAATTAGAAAAATTGTGTAAAAATATAAAATATTTTAGAGGTGTATTTATGAGAGATATATTACCTAATAAAGTTAATAAATTTGAATGTGGAATTATAAATTTAGATTCATTTGATGGAAATGGAACTCATTGGGTTTGTTATTATAAAAAAGATAAAATTAAATATTATTTTGATTCATATGGAAATATAGTTGATAAACCACCAATAGAATTAGTTAAATATCTAGGAAAAGATAATATATTTTATAATGATAATCAAATTCAAAATTATAATGATCCACCAATTTGTGGTCATATATGTATTTTTATATTAAATGAATTAAATAATAATAAAAAATTTGATAATGTAATAAATAAATTAATCCTTAATAAATATGGATTCACAAAACACATTTGATCTGTTCTGGAAGACAGAAAAAACATCCAATTAATATTAAAAAAGATTATATAAATTCTAAATTAAATATATTTTTTAATAATTTTAGTAAAAGTTTTAAAAGTCATGTAAAAAAGACTGAAAATCTAGTAAATGCTATTGGTTTATCAAAAAATTATATAAGTATAAATGGTAAAAGAATTGTTAATGTTAAACCAAGTATAAATAAATATGATGTTGTAATAAAATCAGAATTAGATGAAGTTTTAGATTCAATTATTAAAATTGGTAATGATCATTCAGAAACTAAAAAGGATTTAAATAAAATTACAGACTTTTTAATTAATATTGGAAAATATGTTGAAAATTTAGAAGAAAAATTAGAAAAAGAACTAAAATTTCTATTTGATGGAGTCAATGAATCCATAAAAGAATTAAATGCTGAAATAATACTAATTAAAGATGATATAGATAAATTACAATAATTATTTTATATAAATGGAGTTGATTTATTGTCTTAAATGTAAACAAATAACTAATTCTAAAGATATTCAAATAATAAAATTGAAAAATATAAATGTAATTAAATCAAAATGTTGTATTTGTAATTCAAAGAAAAGTTGTTTTACAAAATTTTCTCCCTAATAAATGGCTCTATACAGTGCATTTGATTTATTCATTATCAGAAACCAAAATCAATTAAACAAAGATGATTGGGATGATATTTCTGAAAAATATGAGTTGAGTATTAATATGATGAGATTGTTTCAAAATAAATTAAATTGGCAAAAAATTGCTCAACATCAAAATTTAACTATAGATTTTATTACTGAATTCATAAATTATCAATTAAAAGATTATATTGATTTGATTTGTAAATATCAAGATTTAACTGAATATTTCATTCATGATTATGCATTTACCTTAAATTGGGAATTAATTTTAGAACATCAAAAAATATCAAAATATACTTGATCATGCTACTGAAATTGAATATTTTAAAAGTAAAAATGAAATTGATACATAAAAATTATAAAATTTGACATCATAAAATTATAAAAATTTTACTTGTTTTAAAAAAGCTTTTGATTTAAAAAATTTATCCTTAATAAATGGCTGATTACAAAAAATTTATAAATGATATTGAAAGAGCTGAATACAAAAATTTCTATCCATTATCTAAATTACATTTAAATGAACCTAATAAAAAAACTGAATTTAATATAGATTTTGGAGATGGATTTTGTACTTCTAAATTTCAATTTTATATATCTGGTAAATTGACTAAATCTGTTGGAAATGCATATGATAATGGTGCTAACATAAAATTAATTGATAATTTTGTTCCATTTTTATTTTCAAAAATTGAAGTTAGAAAACATAATAAATTGATTGATGAAATTGAATATCCTGGTCTATTAAGTACAATTAAAGGTACTTATTCAAAATCAGAAATAAATCAAATAAATAATGGTTTTGAATCAAATTTTAAAAATAAGTTTGAAGCAATTGGTAATTTATCTCATTTTGGATTAGGATTTTTTGAAAATGTAAATATTCCAATATACAAAGGAGGTTTTAATATAACATTTATTAGATCAGAAGATAATGATGCAATTTTTAGATGGAAAACTAAAAAGGCTGATGGATCTTATGATAATGCTACATTACCAACTGAAGGTAAAATAACAATTGATGAATTTTTTATTAGAGTTCCTATAATTGAATACAAAACACCAAGTAAAATTCAATTAATTAATGAACTAAGCAAATTTGAAAAAGTAAATTTTCATTTTAATCATTGGCAATGCATTGAACAAAAAAATATTACAGGAAAGAATTTAAGTTTTGATATAACAAATATCTATAGAAATATTTATAATCCAAAATTTATTATAATTGGATTTCAAAAATCAAGAACAAATGATTAGTTATTTGATACTTCTAAATTTGATAGTATGTATGTAAAAAATATAAGAGTAAAACTAAATGGTCATTATTACCCTGATGAATTGGAAAATTTTGATATAAACAATGAAAAATTTAGAATTATGTATGAAATGTATCAAGATTGTAATAAAGTTTATTATATTAGTAGTAAAATATATTATAGTCCAACAGAATTTCTAGAAAATAGACCAATTTATGTAATTGATACTACAAAAAATCCAACAAATATTTCAAGTTCAAAAAATGATATTATTATTAATGCAGATTTTGATTATGATATAGTAGCTACTAGTAAAACAAATTGTTATATTATTATTGTATCTGAAAAATTACTTGAATATAATATAATCAAAAATGATATTACTGAAATAAATTAGTTATACAATAATAATTTTAAAATTTTATTTAAAAATAAATACATTTGAAGCGTGCATGGCATGCACACTGAACTTAGTTTTTGTTATATTTATCCATTTTGAACATTGATTTTGTTCACATTTTTCAACAACTTTAATTTATCATAAATCAGTAATATTCAAAGCGTGCATACCATGCACACTTAACTTAGTTTTTGTTATATTTATCCATTTTGAACATTGGTTTTGTTCACATTTTTAAACAACTTTAATTTATCATAAATCAGTAATATTCAAAGCGTGCATACCATGCACACTTAACTTAGGTTTTGTTATATTTATCCATTTTGAACATTAATTTTGTTCACTGAAAATTCCATAAAACTCTATTCATTTTGGATATTATTTTAGTCAAATTTTACTTGTTTTTAAAAAATTTTATTTTGTAGGAAATTTTGTGAAAATTTAGGCATATTTGTTGAAAATTTCATTAAAATTGCATATTTTTTATGACAATTTGACAAAAGCTGAAAATTGGCCAAAAAGTGGCAAAAATATTGCATAATTGTATTAAAAAACTGTGAAATTTGTTTGATTTTTGATTGTCTCCAAAAGTGTCCTAGGAACCCCATAGTACTATCTACTTATATATATAAAAATTTTAATGACTATTATTTTTGGTCTCTGGGCACCTCAAAACGAAAAAGTAACATGGTCCCGGGCTTAGGTCTTACCATGAGACCTACGGTAATAGCTTATTCCTTATGGGAAATTCGCTAATATTCCTTATGGGAAATTCGCTAAAAACATTATAGACTCATCAGCTGTATACAATGTTTATATTACAGATTATATTTTGCCTCAAAAATTTAAATATTAACAATCACTAAGTCTTTCAGGGACACATAAGGCACATAATAGGTTACATCATTGACTATGTATAGGATTATTAAACAATGTAATACTAAACAACATGTGAACTTTGAATTAAGTTGAATAAAATTAATCGTAGTTTGTTTAAATAATCTCAAAACTACCCTGTGTTCGTTTTACTTGTTTACAACATAAATACTGTATCAATGCACAAAATTCCTGAAATTTCGAATAATTTTCGTATTGGTAAACTGAATGAAGAATTTTCTTTTAGTACATTTACATTTTGTACTCTTTTAGGTTTAAAAACAATTTTTGGAGGTTAGAATTTGTCTTTTCCCACTTCTAGGTGATAGCTAAATTGTAACCCATGAAAATCTTAAGTTTTAGCATACACACATAAAATTTAAGGTTTTCTGTAGGAATTTGTCTACCACAAATTCGGCCTTGAAAGAATGACCGAGTCAAAAATGGTGCGCAATAAAACTTAACATTAACATACCAAATACAAAAACAATTAGTGCACTCGACCTTTTAATTCCGGCCTGTGACATATTGCTTAGAATTTATTAAAATCTTTAAATTATGTATTAACTCATATGACTTCATGTACCAATGCAGTTTTCTCAATGAACTCCTTCAAGACTTATATTTCAAGAATTAGAGTAGTCTAATATTGAAGAAAAAACATAATAAATATGATTGCTAATTAAGATTAAAGAAATCTAACACACTTAAGAAATTTATAATTGTATGCCTGAAGACAAAAGAGTAATGTCATTAGATCGAGTTGATATGAATCGATAGAATGATTAGATCGGGTCCTATTTCAGTTTCCTCTTATGTGATACGTCCTCTATAAACGTAACATTTCTAATAACGATTTAATTGCTTTTATTATTTCCTTTTCTTTGAAAGAACTACTTTTTCTTTTCATTAAATTACACCGATAAATGTTAGAGACTTTAATAATAGGATTTTTTAGCTACAAATTGCCCTTGCTGAGAATGAAAGGATCATACGTTGGAATAATTTCCTTCTTCACCTCTGGCGGGTCTTGATTAAGACAGACTGCGAACTCACCGGGAACTTCTTATGTAACTCCTCGGAGGCCCTTTCAAAAACTTGAACAATCCTCGGCTTTTATTGAAACTTTCCGAAAGATTCCGTTCTTTCCCTCTCAGGTCGATATAAAGGAATTTCAAACTTTATTAGGGATTGTTTCTCGTTTCGAATTCTTCACTTAATAACAAAGCTTTGAATGTAAACCTCCTTCTGTGAAATTCACTTACTAACAACGTGAATTTAATTTTTTAATTTTAAATATTATTGGAGAGATGTGGAATAATTTTGTAAATTTTCTTCAAATATTGTTAAAAAACAATAAAACTGTTATTGTTACAATAATAGTAAAGCTGGTAAACTTGATTGCGAAATAATGATTTAATGTGAATGGAATGCAATACTATACACCTTTTATACTGGCTCAACTTCAGTTAGCTATGTATAGCTTTCAGAATTATTACAAGAGCATAAAAAGTTAAACTTACTTAACCTTAACTAAACATTACTTACCTTAACGAAGAAAACTACGAGGATTTCTGGAGACCATCATATCATGGAATCTGCAAAAAAAGTAAAGTTTGATAGAACATCTAGAAGTTTCGAAGTTTTAAACCAAAGTCGAATTCAATACGCAAGAAATAGAGACAAAAATTGACGCCTAAACAAAAATTCAAACAATTATGAAAAGGTAAATTTAGCCTTGCAGTGATTCTAAGTAATGTTCCATACAAGTATTGACATTGTGAGGGATATTTTGTTTGTGCATACAAATTTTAAATAAAATATGTCTCAGAACTACAATAGGGATATATATAATCATAATATGCTGTAAATCAATGAAGTAAAAATAATTAATGTAAACACACACTTACAAGATTAATTTCTTTTTAACATATAGTTTGTACCAAGCTCAAGGGCACGTCACTCTATAATGGTTTATATTTGGTTTTGTAAGTACTACCGGTACTACATCCAAATTAAAGTCTCCATTTGATCTTCATGACAGAATTAAGAAGTGACAGAAATTGATCGTTGATATTTTGCCTTCTCTCATGCGTGACATTGAAATTTAATTCCACCAAGCGGGTGTTAAAACTTTTTTGTATGAGAAGTCTATCGGCGTAATACTTGACTTGGTATTTGCAAAATAATATACATTTTCTGACACTCTAGAGTCTGCTTCAGCATATCTTTAATTAATGAATATTTAGGTGGTCTGGTAATAAAGCTTTTGTATTTGGTTGTAATATTTATTTATACTAGTATACGTGTTGCTCGAAATCGAGCAATTTATTAAAATACAGTACAAATGTCACTTTAGCTCTAAATCAATGACATCCGGCCAATCCAAAAATGTGAATATCTTTAATCGCCAATAACTACACGTATTTACAGCTGATTATTAACAGATGTTTCAAACAAATGCTTTATTCAGTCCCCAATGTTATTTAAATGGGAGATTTTGAGATTTCAATGTTGGATAGCGCCTTTATTTTCAGTCCGATTCTCATCAATTTTTGGCGGAAACGACTACAGACCAAGCCCTATCCAACGACACCAAAAACTTGAAAATCGGTTGAAAATTGTAGGAGGAGTTCTCAAGACAAAAAAACCCTTAGCGTATTAAATAAGTATAGATTTTGCTAATTTTTAAAAACTATTTATATGATTATAAAAGTTGTGTAAATAAATTTAAAATTGAATGATTTCAGAAAACTTTAAATTAGTTTTACGGTACAACCATCCTTGAAGGAAAAAGGCTTGAAGTATAACTGCGCAAACTTATAATCCAATATAAGTAAGTTTGGAAGAGCCTTAGTTAAACTTTAAAAGTTTTGATTACTTTAAGTCGTAAGTACCATCCTAACCTCTTTCCTTATTTTCCCAAAGTTTATTTAATGAAATATTTTCCATTCCTGTACATACACTGAGTTCCGCCAAGATATAATTTGCATTTATAAGTTTGCCGCATAATCTTAGTTATATTATCATGTGGGACATTCGGGAGGGGAGGAATATTCCAGAACTACGCCACCCTCAGTATTGAAGTGACAAAACATTATTTTTGAGAAAAATGACATTTTTCAATGAAAGGAAAAAATCTTAAAGTATTATTAAACTGGTAACAAATCGATATTTTAGCTTAATCGAAATGCAAATCATTTAAACTATTTTCCCAGGTTTGTTGTTTATGAAAATATGAATAGTCCCCATTAAAGAAAAAATGTTAACAGTGACTAAAATGAAAAATATATAAAGGAAAACATAAGAAATAAAACACGCATGTTACACTTCAACATGTTGTTGTTGTTATTGGTGGATAAGGAGACCCCGGCCGAACCGTTGAGCACGTCTGCCTCTAATGGGCATTTTGCGCAAGCCCCCGGAAGGATGGGATATTGAAGGAAGAGAAAGGGTGAGACACGGGACTGTCCACTCATGTTCAAGTTAGGGGTTTCCATGCCCGTCGCATTCCTCACCCCCTGCTGTCTTGAACATATGTTCCAGCTAGGGGTTTCGATGCCCATAGCATTTCTCCTCACCCCCTGCTGTCTACATATGTTCCAGCTAGGGGCTTACATGCAGTTCGCATTGACCCCCCACTGTCTTGAACATGAATGGATTATGAAGGAAGGGAAATTGTCATAGTGGACAGCCAAAAGACTTACCACAGTGTTATGACAACTTCGTTTGCTGTACCCAATGTCAACTTCGCAACTAGTATAAACCAGTTTTAAAGTTGTCCTGGGATACACTTCAACATTACAAACAGTTAATATCTCCATCTTAAGCTTTCTTGAAAGTATTTCTAGTTAAAAAGTTTAAGAGGATAATTTTCCCGTGCAATTCTCTATCACAGCAGCATGTTTACACATAGGGTGTGCGTGAGAGAAGGGAAGGTTTTAATGGCTTTATCGCTGTTTGGTGCCTCGGGCCTTATCTAAATAGTCCATCCGCACTCACCACTCATTAGGTCATCTGGAAGTTTACTTTCATTGATTTTCCGGATACCGTAAGTTTCATCTCTAAATTTTGTACTAAATACTTAAGTCTCTATACCTCAATGCTAGTTGTGCTTGACTGGCATAACTAAATAACTTCTTGATTAGCATTATACGTGCTTGTACTGATATTCGGGTTGAAATAATAAAACGTCTTCCAACACTACTCAATATATTTACACTTATACTGAGTCTCGGATTGGGCCTGATGATGACCGGTGTGACTGGTCGAAATCGATCGCCATCATAAGATCTTTTATAAATATTTACCGTCTTGTAAACAATTACAGTATAAGTGTAAATATATCGAGTAGTGTTGGAAAACATTTTATTATTTCAACCCGAATAAATACTTAAGATAAAAAAAGAAAATGGTTTTATATTTTAACTACAAGATTACATAACACAAACCTTATAAAAATAATTATAAACATTTTGTGTATGTACTTATCTTAGAAGACTTTGATGGATAATTTAAAAGTGGAACAACTCGTTAAACCTTAGTCCATAAATGACTTTAATCTGGAACAACTTACGTAACATTAGTCCATATACATAATTTCAAAACGGAAGAACTCGTGAAACCTGGGACCAGACATTCGTGAGTCTATTTAGGTTTATATTAATATTTGTCAATAACAAAGAAAAAATATAAATAAACAACTTGTTTGGATTCTATCAAATGGTTTCAACTGTTCAATTATACGATTTTACTTTATAACTGTCAAACTGAGCAGCAAATCTTTATCTGAACGTTTTATAAGTCAGTGATATAGTTTTTTTTTTTTTTTTTTTTTTTTTTTTTTTTTTTTTTGAGGGAGAGGCGGAAAAATGCATTACGCACACAGGTGGCCAGCCTGTAGTGTGGGGCTCCCCTAAAAACGAGTTTACCCACTAAAAAACCTCCTCTACTCTTTAGGAATCTAACCTGGAATTGTTTGTCACATTACGTCAGGCTAGGCCTAAATTTGGCTTACGCCCGTGGGGCTCGCTCCTTATCCAGCCACTCGATCAAGGGATCTGGGCCACTTCACGGTCCAGATCGGTTTTCTTTTCCAGGAGGATGCCCCGGACGAACTGTGACAAACAATCCCAGTTGCCCTCATCCTCCAAAATCTTTTGGCAGACCGAGTCCACCGAAAATGCACCAAAGATTTGTGTGGCCTCCAGGCGGGGCCCTTCCCAACGGGGACAGTGGAAGAATGTGTGTTCCGCATCGTCGGGAACACCCGGGCAATAAATGCAGTCCGGTGAACCGGTCTTTCCCATACGGTTCAGGTACGACCGAAAATAGCCGTGACCTGTCAAAAATTGGGTCAGGTAGTAGTCCACCTCCCCATGCCGCCGTTCCACCCATGGTTGGACCTGCTTGATAAGTCGCGCAGTCCATCGTCCTCGGGTGTCGTGCTCCCAGCTGTGTTGCCACTGCTGGTAGGTTCGGGAGCGCTCTTCTGTTCTTGCCGTGTCCTTGCCGATCTCGCCTTGTCTCTGATAAATCGCTTTCCTCTCCCCTGCCAAGAGCTTGACAGGGATGACTCCGGCGACCACCAGGACGGCAGGCTCGGACACTGTCCGGTAGGCGGAACACACCCGGAGCGCAGCTTGACGCTGAACCCGGGCGAGTCGCAACCTGTAGCACTCCTTATCTAGAGCGCCTGCCCACACCTCTGCCCCGTAAAGAAGCACGGACTGGACCGCGGACATCAACAGACGTCTTCTGCTGGATCGGGGACCCCCGACATTGGCCATCAGCCTACTAAGGTAAGTCACTACTTTAGCGGCCTTGTCCGCCGTACCGAAGATCTGATCCCTCCAGCTTAACTTGGTGTCCACCATAACCCCGAGGTATTTGGCGGCACGAGTTGATGTGACCACCTCCCTTCCCACTCGAAACGGGACGACGGTGTCGATCCTCTTTTTCGTAAGAATCACGATCTCCGTCTTACTGAGAGCAAGTGAGAGACCGTGATCGGACATCCAGTTGTTGACCACCCGCATAACTCGGTTCAACTTCAGTTGGGCCAGCTCAACGTTGCGTGCAGCAATGAGAGCTGCGACGTCATCGGCGTACCCAACCAAAGTGGTTTCCTCAGGCATCTCGGACCTCAGGAGGCTGTCATAGGCAACGTTCCAGAGATCCGGGCCGAGTATTGAACCTTGTGCGGCACCAGAAGTGACTTCCATCGTCCGCGTTCCGTCCCTCGTGTCATAAATCAGGCTTCGAGAGCGTAGATAATCCTCGACGAGCCGCAACAGATATGCAGGAATACGAAAGGTGTTGCGGAGCGCATCCAACATATCGACCCACCTCGCCGAGTTGAAGGCATTCTTGACATCAAGCGTAACAAGAAGCACTACTCGGCGGGAGAAATGGTTGTGGCTCTCGGCTCTCTCCACAGCTCTCTGAACTTCGGTGACAGCGTCGATCGTTGACCGTCCCTTTCTGAAGCCGTACTGACGGGGGCATAAGTCCCCGGCAGCTTCCACGGCAGAAGTCAGGCGGGAACGGATCAGCTTCTCGAACAGCTTCCCAGCCGTGTCCAACATGCAGAGAGGCCTGTGGGACGACGGCAGCTCGGGATCACCTTTGCCCTTGCTGATCAGTACAAGCCTGGCTGTTTTCCAGGGAGCCGGAAACACCCCTTCTACCAAACAGGCATTGTACATTCTCAACAACAAGTCAGCGTTGATTAAAAATACTTTCTTTAAAGCCTCACTGGGAATCCCATCCGGGCCAGGAGCCTTGTTGCTCTTCAGGGAGAGAACGGAGGTTTCCAGCTCCTCGAAAGTGAAAAGTGGAACGTCCTCTACCCGTCCGAAGTCAACCGGCGGTCGCTGTGGATGTTCAGGAAACAACGCAGCGACGATCCTCCCCATGGTGGCGCCCTCCATGATGGAAGGTGGAGAGCGGGCGCCGAGTTTCTGTGTTACAAGTTTGTAACCCAGGCCCCACGGGTCGGAATCAACGTCGTCACGAAGTCTCCTCCAGCTATTCACCTTGCTCCTGTTGATCGCCTGGCGGAGAGATTTTCTCGCAGCTTTATAGGCCTCCGACTTACGAACTCTGTCTGCGGGAATTCTCGCTCTAGTGGCGGCTCGTCTAGTTCTTAAACATGTTCTTCTGAGTTCCGCAATCTCTTCAGTCCACCAGTAAACGGGTTGTTTGTCGCGTCGGGGTTTCCTTCGCGGCATAGACTGGTCGCAGGCCGAGACGATAAGTTCCATCGTGGATGTTACTAGTGCCTCGGCTCCAGCCTCACCAGGATTCCCCTGCGCTCCCCGAGAGATGACTTCGGTGAACTTGACCACGTCCAGTTTGTTGGTGTTCCACCGGCGTGGCCCTTCCCGAGATGCGGAAACTCGACGATTTGCCTGATCATGCAGGTCAAACACGATGTATTGGTGGTCGCTACCCGTGTAGTCCTCGACAACCCTCCAGCCAGAGATCCTCGGAAGGAGCGACTCAGACGCAAAGGTGACGTCAGGGATCGTGCCTCTCTGCCCGGGGCGCCGAAAAGTAGGTGTGTCGCCCTGGTTGAGGACGACAAGACCGGCCCTGGCGATGAAATCCAGGATGTATTTCCCCCGGGAGCTGGTAGAGGGCATTCCCCACTCGACGGCCCTGGCGTTGAAATCGCCACCAACGACGACATGCCCGGTGGTGCCGAGAACGCACTCCTCTAGGCTATCTATCTTGTCGCGAAAGTCCTGGACGGCCTCGTTGGGTGTGAGGTAGCAACTGAAGATAGTCACGTCCCTACACCGAACCCAGACGAATCCTCGGCCGCGCCCGTGACTCCGCACCAAGACATCCTGTGTATTACGCGCCCAAAATGCAGCAGTACCGAGGCTGTCGGAGATCCAAATGTTTGGGTCTCTGTCCCGATACTGTTCGCTGATAAGGAGCGCGTCAGCACCAAGTTCTCGGGCCAGCTGATCTAGAAGGTTATCAGCTCCCCAGGATCTATGAAGATTGGCCTGGAGGATGCGAATTACCGGCCGCTGCCTTTTGCCTGTTCAAGTGCGGCTCTGAAGGCACCGCACTGACCAGACCCGGGTAAGTGACCGAGGGCACTGGAGCCTGAATCCTTGCAGAGGAAGCAGGATGGGCTCGAGGAACATTCCTTGCGTTTGTGGCCCTGGCCTCCACACTGGAAGCAGTTGGCACTCCTGTCGGGCCCGTTACAGTTTCGGGAGGAGTGGCCGAAACCGAGACAGCGGAAGCATCTCGAAACTACCACCCTCCGTTTGAGCCTGCAACTGACCCAACCGACTCTGAGGTGCTGAAGGCTAAGCAGCTTATTGGCGTGCTTTTCGCCCATCTCAGCAACAGCCATCCTGAGTTGACTTCGGTTAGGCTTTGTCAGCCATACCCTCACTCCATCAGCCGGTATCCCCGGGAGTGCCACCTGGATCGCACGGGTCACCTCATCTTCGGTGGAGAGGGCATCAAGGTCCCGAATCTCGACCGAACATTTCGGTTCTAGGGCCTTGATGGAGCCTTTGTCCCCAAGTGCAGTCTTGAGGGAAGCGGCAAAACCGATCTTGTCACTCGACTTCCCCAGTTCGAGGAGGACATCCCCGTTCTGGGTTCGCCGAATAGACTTGATAACGGTGTCGGTCTCTTCCGGTTTGGCCTGCGATCTAATCTGACCCAGAACATCAGCAAAAGATCGCCCCCCTAAGGGCTTGATCAAGATTGCCTCCGTCCTGGGCTTCTTAGGCCTGGGTTGTTTAGGCTTTCTGACAGACTTGCCAGAGGCCTCCCCCACCGGGTTTGAGACTTGCGTCCGCTCCACCCTCGACGCACTTTTCGAAGCTGCCTCCACTTGCTTCTGCCTCCTCCTTTCTTTCTTAGACAGGCGCGTCTTCCAGCCCCCCAAAGGTGTTGAGGCAGAGTTTGCTGCCAAGGCAGGATTAGCCGCCGTAGCAGGAACCTCTGCAGGAGTAGCCGCTGGAATCGCGACAGCGCCCGGGGCGGATTGAGTAGCCTGGACAGGAGATGTCTGCGATGCCGCAGTGACAAAAACCGGTCTCGGCACTGAGTCCACCTCAACAAGCTCAGGGCTTTCCGGCGAAGAACCGCTCTGCCTCTTCTTTCGCTTTCTGGCTTGAGTCTGGGACTCAGCCAGATGAGCTTGAGGCGAAGCAGACATAACTCGGTTCATAACGTCGCGCTCCTGCTTCACTGCCTTCAGCCTGATCTTCCGGCATTCCTCAATTTCGCCAAGGAAATCCTCGAGTTTTGGAATTCCGTCCTTAATCGCCTTGTTGACGTTCTTCTGAATAAGGAGAGCCTTGGCCATCTCCTTCAAAAGATCGTTCATTTTCTTCAGACATGAGTCTTCCTCCTCGTTGGCATCGTCCTGCTGCTGCCGAAGCATTTGCATCTCGAATGCCGGACGAAGAGGACTCTTCCTGGGAGGAATTCCTTGCATCCCGGCTAGAGGTGTTACCGGCTCAGTCACCCCCATACCCAGCTTAACCTCATCCTTCTCCTTTCCGGTTACGGCCGACGATCCGGCGACACCAGCAGCCTTGAACGGGATCGGCGGAGGGGAGGCTTTAATTCCCCCCGTCGGCGTCCCAGTCTTCGAGGTCGGAGACCTCTGCAGTTTTGAGCTGCGCTTAAAGGCGGCCTGCTCATTCTCCTTTAATTTCGTGTTTTGGTTTTGAAAATCCATACTTTTGTTTCACCAGCGCATCGTGCGGCAAGAGGCGGCCCTTCATTGGCCGGGAGCGGGTACACCCTCGGAGGTCTACCCCCCGTAGGAGATAAGACACCCCTACCCCAGGACTCTGGGGCCCGAAACCTCCGTTTGCCCAGCACCGATACACAAAATGTGCCGGACGTGCTGGGGGTCGCACCGTGGCAATGCAGAGTCCGATCTCTGCATCCATGCCGCACTTCCTGACTAAGGTCCGAAGCGGCTGGCTTCTGACGACACACTGGAGGAGACCATCGGCAGTGCGAGGCACACATCAGTCCCTGCAACACAACAGGGACACTCCCAGGACCCCCCAGCGTGCGCCGGTCGAAAGAAGGTGGAAAGACACCCTTGATTCGGGGTCGAAAACAAGAAGGTGAGCAAGGTTAGCTCAGGAAAGAATAAAGACGGTGAGCTAAGACCTGAAAGATGAGAAGAAAGGCCCTAGCTCGGGAAGAACTGTGAGGAGGGTCTCACTGCTTGGCTCAGGTACCCCGGGGTCGCCAAGAAACACCCGTACAGTGGAAAGCCCACTGCCCCTGAGGGAAGTCAGTGATATAGTGGCAATACTAAATAATTGGAAGAAAAAACATAAAGTAAAGTTGATGCGTAAAATGGAAGACATGTTTATTTGTTATATACGAAATTTAATTAATATTTTTAACCTTATTTGCAATTTACTTAGCATCGGCTCTCACCTTGACACGCCTGAATATTTATCATATTTTATTCTCAGTATATAGTTAAATAGTAAACTATTTTCTATCGAAAAAAATAATAAATATCTCTATCATTGTGATTTACAAATTTGGTGGCCCATTAGAATAAAAAACAAATAAGCACTACGATTATAAAATGTACTCCATATTTTTCCTAAATTTTTTTAGAACCTAATTTATTTTCATTTTAACTTGAAGAAAGGACTATTTAGAAAGTCTTTATTTGGTATAAATGCCCTTAAATTTAAGGTGTTGGAAAAAACGGTCAAAATTGAAAATAAAGCAGGAGAAGTGGGGTTTACTTTGCAATTTGTAAAGTGGGACAATAAAGTGTTCCAATATTTTAAATTTTGAAGTTATTTTTAATTTTTAGCGAAATGCATTTTTAGTGAAACATATCCGAGTTCAATATATATAAAACTAGTCGAGTTTAAACATTTGGAAAACGAAAATAAACCTTAAGGCTTGATGATTCATTTTTATTTTTAATTGTTAAATAAATGTTATCTAGCTTAATAATTACATATTAAGAAAATAAATTCAATCAACACAACAGTCGAAAAACAATTTAAAAAAAGTACTTATTAATGACTTGATTTAAAATTGCTTATACATTTGGAGGTTAAAGGAAGTTTCAAGTATTTTTATTTTATTTTCATACTGGGTTTTGTTACGTTCAAACTCATTATTAGTTAGGCTATTGTGTACTGGAATCTTGGGGTCACACAGAAGATACAAAAATCAGATACAGATCAAAAGATACAGAAGACCGTACCAAATTTTCTCTAACGAAAACTACAATTCCATAACATTTGTTGAGCCTAATGAAAATAAAAAAAAAAAAATCTTATATCTGTGTACATCACTTCTGTTTTACACATTTAGTTGCCTTCTAAGACTACACAACAAGTTTTTATAAATTCCTGCCCTCCTCTGGTTGGCTGGAATTACCATCAAAATGTATTGCCTTTTAATGTTTGTAAGGAAAAACAAATGTATATACACAAAACAATACAGAACACTTGCAAGAATACCCTTCAGTCTATATATCCAGGCCAGATAGAAGTAGCATTTCCCTGGAGAATAAAACAATCTAAAACGAATGCCGAAGTGTCGGTAAGCCTTAGAAAATAGTGAATTTCTAATGAAATTCATTATATTCTAAACATGTCCTTAATGGGAATAGGACGAGAACGAAAACTTGCTGCTTTAGTTGTAACTTCTGTAGTTAAGTACGGTATATTATAAGAAAATAAGTATAACTTTAGTTAACCCTCAAACAATTATGTAAATGTATATGCATTCCAAATCTACGTATATATGAATTATATAAAAGAGGTGAGATAAATTTATTCCCCATAAAAAACAGCAAGAACCATTTATTTTTAATATTTTTCTTAACCAGTTAAGATAGCAAACTTTTAATTTAAGTTCTACTGAGGCTAGCAGTTCTACTTGCTCTAACATATGACCGAGGATCACATAAAACACGTGAAAAAATGCGTCCTATAGCATGTAAAGCCTGCAGAACTGACAGCTTAGCTGTGTCCTCCTCAACAATACTTCTGCGGCTCTACTTCTGTGTCTGCTACTTCTGAACCCACAATACCAAGCTGATTGCGACTTAGCACGACCATCAAGGGAGTTAAAATTTAAGCACTTGCAAGAAATATCACATGTAATCAAACACATTCTACAATAGTGTTTTATAAAATTTTAATGCATTTAAATGCGGTGTGCGATTGTAAAGCCATATTTCATGTTTTCATAATTATATAATGATCCTAATATAATTATGAAAACATTATACTGTATATAATCCTTGCATTATTAGACTATTCTGTTCCTAGATGATTACTTAGTAGCACAGACAAAATTAGTCTGCTAGTCGCTAGTGGGATAGCCAACAATAAACATTTAATGCAGTTTTACCTGTACTGTATAAATTATGGATAATAAAATTTTAAATTGGTTAATTTTGTTTCGATTAAATTATAAAATATAATTCATAATTAGGTCTCCCAATATATAAGTACTATAAAATTTTTACTATCTTATTAATTGTTAAACGTTACATTCTGTAAAGGTATGTTTATTTATACAATAATGATATATAGTATATATATATATAGATATATATTTGTTTATTTATACAATAAAGAAGAGTTTGCCTTTCGAGTTAGACTTTAAAGTTAGTTTGTCTTTGGAAACCCAACTGGGGTTGAGAATATAGCCAAAATAAATTCAAAGACTGAGGTAACTTCTAAAATTTTCATTGTAAAAAAATAATGTTTACACTAAACGAATAAAATGATTAAAATGTTTTTTCTTGTTATTATTAGTAAAATAAAATTACTGTCAATTTTTTGATCAACAAATGAGCGTGTTCATTGTTTTACGATGTCGTTTTACATGCCTATGCCAAAATTTATTAATTGTATCTACGTTGTCTACGTATTGCTTAGTAAATTGTAATAATTTTGTTGTATGCCTGTGAGAAAAATACTTAAAAAAAATTGAAAATAGATTAAATTTAATCTATTAATAAATACTAAACATCTATTTATTACAAAACTTGATAAAGTGACAAATCTGCACAAAAACCCCGGGGGATGATATATGATAGGGTTATATAAACATACACATAGTCTATTATAAGATTTATTGTTACCAACATTTATTACAGGATTTCAATGATATTTTGTAAAGTTTTTATATGCCCGCAGACCACCAGTACAAACACCTTGTTCCCTTTAGGAAAGTATAACAACAAAAGTTACTTTTAAAAGATGTCCAGAAATTTACTAAAGGGGGCAGGTTCCAGGAATGTGGTGGTCTGTTTGGATATCATATTCAAACCAAATATAATTGAACTGTTATAAATATATCTACTAAATAACAATTAAATGTATTATATTTATGAGTTAAGTTTGTAATTTTTTTATTTAAAATCATGGGTTTTAAAAGTAACTCCATGTAGCCTCCCAATATTAGAGACTAAAATACTAACGCTCCCTGTAATAATTAATTGAAAATTGTTTAACTTGAATTTTAAAAGTACAATATCAAAGCGATATATTGTATATAATATCCTATTATATATGAGAAATATAGTATTGTACTTTAATTTACCTTTTAAAATTATTTTGAATAACATATCAAATAAAATATGCCTTGATACCTCCATGAAACTTACATTGATTGGGTTGAAACAAAACTATCAAAACAAGCAAAAATATTGTAATCAAAATAAACTGATCAAAATTGACTTGCGTAAAAATTATTTATTGCAGTAAACAAACTGTTGTAATGTTATTCACTTAATAATGCTAAGCGATAAAGAAACTTAATAAGTAATTGATATGCTTAAGTAATAAAAATGCATAAAAAACCGATATAAGAAGTAGTGGATGGAGATATCAAGTTAATTTATCCGGTCGCTTGTGTGAAGACAATGAAGGCACTCGTCTTTTCCCCGAGGCCCAGCTTTGTTTGTGTCATCCAAACAACGTTCATTCTGAAAGTTTTGACATTGTGTTGTGAATTAAATGTAATAGCCTATATTTGAATGTTTTACTCCCTGAGGCAAAAGACCGTGTTATTACGGCGGTTTCAAGCATTCATTTAAGTTTAAGTAAATCAAAATGAAATATAATTCATAGCCAACTATTGTATTCAAACATTGTTGGTGATCGAGCGGTTTCAACAATAATTATTGATACTTTATGTTTACATTTAGTAACAAAATAGTACATATACGTAATCGACATTTTTTAAAATATGTTTCAGATTGTATGAAACCATCAGGTGAATAAAATTAAAATAATGCATGTTTTAGATAGATAAAGTCTTAAAACCCAAAGTACACTAAGCGAAATACATAAAAAAGTCCAAAACCTTATGATTGGAATTTTTAACGTGTCTTTCGTGAGTCATAAAATATATATTTGAATCAACCCCATCCGGCTGTTGTGACTGTATGAGACCTGTTACAAATTGCCCCATAAATAATAATTTATATTAGTTCTTTTTACCCCTTCTTTGTTTGACGATTGAAATGTATTATTAATGTTAGGCATACTGTACTAGTTTTCCTCATTTTATAGTGTTTGATTCTTGATTCTAAATAAGTTCATCTATAAAATTTACACTCCAATAATTTTTTTTTAAATAGTCTAATTAAAACTGTTTAGGATGTTATTAACTTTTAATGCACTCTCTCATCAATTCATAGTTAAGAATCTATAAAAATAAATCATCAAAACTAACTATATTTTAATTAAATTATAGTACAAAGATATTATGATCAATCAATACATAAAAAGCACTTTCTTCAAATTAAATTTTTTATCTTTTTACACATTTTTCTAAAAAACAAAAAGTATATATTTGATCTATATATATAAATTTTATTTAAATGATATTACACATAAAAAGGAAACCAACAAATAACTACTCGTATGTATTTATTTTATAATCCTATTAAAGATAAGCTACATGCGCCGAAAGTTGACGACAAATTACTTCCACAAGAACAATAACTTTCCGCTAAGTTCCTAAACATCTCTGGAAGGCCGGCGGGGTGCTAACACCTTAACCCAATCAATTCAAGTGTATCAAATTTGCTTCCACCATCACAGTGCGGTGGCGGGGTAACGAGCTTTAGCCATCTACAAACTAAACATTTTTTTAGAAAGAAGTTTAAACTGTTACATGATAAACTTATAACGGTTCTGAATTAGTATTAGCTTTTTACTACAGGATTTGTCATCACAGTCCATTCCATTACAGTTAATTAAAAATGTTTTAACAAACGGTATATCTCAGCAAAAAGTTGAACAATGATTAATAGCTAACAACACACTATAACCAAATGGACATTGTTACTGCGCTTTATAGAGGAGAGTCAAACAGCTATGAACTCTTGTAATTAAAACCAACCCATTATAACTTATAAGCTTTCATGATGAACATTGAAAGTTTTGTAAAATATGCTGATGTATTCTACGGAAAATTTATAGCCACAAACAAAGCATTTTGGTAATGAGTTTTAATTTTTTTTTAACTGTTGTAATCTTTATAATAAATTTGAATAATTCAATAGGCAGATTTTAATTTGCCATGTGGTTCTTTTTATAATACCTAAACGTATTTATAATAAATCTAAATAATTGTTTTTGTAATATTTTGTGATAAATATTTGGAAATTGTAAAAGAAATCGTTATATTATAATGGTAATAAATTTCTAGTGTATGTTCGACTATACAAAATCCTGCCTTTTCTGAAAGGGCTACTCGATATTTAATTTGTTTTTATATAATTCTAAAACCACATTCAAGAGGAAATTAATTAAATCAAAATCAAGTTTGTCATTATGTTTGACCTCTTTCCACTGTTCAGTTGTCAGACTGAGACAAGCCAAAACCTCCAGTGGCCACTTTGTACTATTAAACCGCCAAATTAAATGTAGTAAGTTTCATAATTAGATTCAAGGGATTCCATAGCTTAGGTAACGATGTAATAACTCAATTACTTTATTACATCTTAAATTAATGTCTCATTTATAGTTAGAACTTTTGAATTTAAAAGTAATCCTACAAATTATTTATTTATTTATCTAAGGAATTGCACCATTTTATAATAGTTAAAATTCAGTAAACAATATGACAAGCAAATGAAATTAATAAGATTGAGACTAAGGATAATAATAACAAAGTGGAATTAAACAAAACCAAACCAGATGAGTTGTACTACATGATTAAGAAATAAAAACAAATAAAAGTACTTAACAGAAAAAAATTAATAATGGCGATATTAATACTTAAACTTTTCTACAATAAAACAATTTCTACCACGTTTACATTTACATATTTGTATTTATATACCATGAAAATGGTCTTATATCTAAAACACAACTTAAAATCTGTAGTAGAATTTGTAATGAAAGTATATTTTCAGCAAATAATATTGTTTTATCATTGTTAATCACTAGTTACTTTGCAAAATTCACACGCACTTGTAACAACTAAACTAAATTTAATTTGGTATCACATATAAAGGCCAATAATGTATTTTACTTCTGTTATAAAGTAATGTATATCATGCACCGTATCACCATAACTTGTTAATAACTTCAATATGCAGAAAGGAAGGACTTTACTCCTACGGAATTCCTTACAGAATTAGATTGACCGTCTTTATTTCAGGCAAGTGCATGACCCAGGTGTATAGGTATCATCTTAGGGCGTGGGCCGTACAGATGTACAGTATTGATATCATCTACACTACACTAACTATGGCAAAAATACTTGATGTAAGTCATCAAAACCCATCTGGTGGATTGGAATTACCAGATAACTATAGTTGTTTAACTAAAAGAAATATTTTAACATCATTTGTGACTAATATTTTTCACTAGGTTTACATAAGTAGGCCTAAGATCTGGCAATCGGTTTTTTTTTATCCCGTATCAAAGTTATTTGCAAAGTTTGGAGAAAACCGTTAGAGCAGTTTTCGAGATCAGTGTGATTATACATTCATAAATACAAATACACTATACTCGTAGAGTATAGAGTATAAGACAAACTTAAACATTTTTAAAAATCTGTTTAATTAAGAATTAAACAATCTATAAAACGTTTGCTTTTAAAAATAAAGCAATATTTTGTCACTTGTTTTTTAATAGAATCCTTTTACTCTCTTAAAAATGGGCAAAAACTCAATATACAACTACAGTGTTCGACTCATACCCACAATTTGCACAAATTTACATACTTATACCCACAAAGTTACACAATACCGGCGTTAAAAACTATCCTGTATAACATTTCCCGACGGGATTGGTTAAGATAATTAAATCCTGGCTGATGAGATTATGTTGTTAGGAGTTACCCAAAACCTTTCCCAAAACCTTAATTCAGATTTAGATATGCGTCTGATAAGGTTGATAAGATGATTTCTGATAAGGCTGAGTAGCCCAGAGATACTAATGAGACATTCATTAGCAAAATTTAGTCTAGAAAGTTTTAAAATACTCGTTGTAGTAGATAATTTTCACCATGGTAACTGTATATGCTAACATTTTTTTATTTGAGGAAACCTTGGAAACCAAACCGAATTGCTTTAGATTCGTTCTGTACGAGCAACTATTTTACTAATCCAGTAAAAGATATTTTGTACCCATGGAATTCTTAGAGCGATTTGTTTTGTCGACGTGGTAAGTAATCTGCGAATTATCTATCATTAAAATAGCATATTTCTAAATATAATAAAGTGACATAATAATTCAAACATTTAAAAAATGAAAAACAACCTTAGACCAGTAAAATTATAGTTGTTCTGTATTATTAGAACTTCATGTAGATTTGAAAAGTACATAAAGCAAAATAAACGATATCTCTCGGAACACCGCCGTAAGAAACTTGTTTGTAATTACATTGCTTTCAAATTAATACAAATATTAGTTTTTTTCTTATTCTTTTGATGAATGATGAATACCGATTATGGTATAATACATCGATACCATTTTACTGCTCGCAGAATCCCTGCATGGTCAGAGAATGTTTAATGGAATTCGGTCATGTAAGTGGGTTTATATCTGACGAAAAAAAGAGAAAAAAACGTATTATCAAAACAAGACCTAATGAAAAATTATCATAGTCTGACACTCAGGTCTTGTCGTGCGGACTACCGTTACAAAATAAGCTTGTTTAGTAAAAGTTGCTTTATTCAAGTAATCTTTTTGCTATCATATATGTAATTTATTTTCTTTATAGTTATTAGAATGCTTTTCATGATCAGTAGAATAGAGACAATGTTACGAACATTGGTTCATGACGATTGTTTTTTTTCTAAGCAATGATCATGTTATGTTGAACTATTTGTCTGAAGGGGACATATTGCAATTGCCTATTAATAACTTACTTTTTAGTTTAAATTATTTCCCAAACCACAAGATTTATAAATAAAGTATTATGAATTTGGAAAAGAAACTAATTTAAAAACAAATTTGAGATGGAAATAAAGGTTAAAATCTCAAACAAAGGTTAAAAACTCAGCATTGGATGGTAATTTGAGGAGGTGTCTTGCAACAAAGGAACTCAACTGACAGCTTGCTGGGATCATCTGAACTATTAACATTGTTTAATGTAGATTATTAATACTAATGTGTGGTTTCAGCACTCGTGAACCATCGTTCATGAGAGGGGCCATGATGATGGGGGGAGCGGCGGCGGCCTTCCTGTGGTGGAGATCTTGTGAGGAGCGGCCTGAGCAGTACCAGTACCAGTACGATGTCCTGGAGATGCCGCCTCCACCGCCGCCCGCGCCGCCAGTCAGGCGACGCCGACGCCATCGAACCCTGGACAGCTACTCTCGGGGCGTGTAAACCAACAACAAACAAACCCCCCACAACACATATGGATACAGCTACGGGCTGTGCCCAACAAACCCAAACACAAACGCTGTGGCGAACTTCCAGACAGCGGAGAAAGAAGTTACGCAAGAAGAAAACAAATCAAGAGAAAGATAAGACGGAGATGACCACCAACTAGCAGCGATGCCCACCGTATTGACGAAGGCCCTACGCACAAGAATCAGCTCATCTTAGACAGTAACAAAGCTACACTTAAAATATCAGGAGGAATCAATGATGAAACCATTTCATTTCAAGAACTGATATGGCAAAGCAATCTAGCAAAGAATGACTCACTTCTGCTTAAATAAGAGAAAACTTACATACTCACTTGAAATGTTTGTGAAAATGACATTGTACACCTGTTGGTGTAAATGAATAAAATAGTTTGAAAAGTGTTTTGTTGTTACTATAATAAGAGTTTTCTTAGAAAAATAACAAAAACGTAGTAGTTATGGAATTTGAGATGGATTTTGGAAAAATTTTCCAAACAACGTAATAAATTAAAACTTGACTTTAAAAATATAGGTTTACACAATATTTGATAAGGGACAAAATCTAATCATTATGGAAAAGTATTTTGATACAAACTAATTGTGCAGATCATAATTACAAAAATAAAAAAAATGTTATTTAAAATACATTGGTTAATTTGATACAAAAATAGTGTCAGAATATGAGTTTCATTATTCTCTAAATTAGTACCCTACTAACTATATAAAATTAGATACCACCGCATATAATGAAGAAAACGTGTTAATACTTGTTTGGCTTCAGTTAGTGAATTACTTAGCTTACAGTTAATTACTTACAGTTAGCGGTTACTTTTCCATTTTCTTTTACTTGATTTGATAGTGCTTCAGCACTCATATAGATGACTTGTACTTTAAAGGTAGGCCTATAAAGGGTGTTTGGTAGTCATTGTAAAAAAAATTAAGGGGTTATTATGCACGTAAAATGCATCGAGATTACGCAATTGAGGTAGTTATGTGTTACTTCACCTTGCAGCAACAGTCTTTTCCAACATTTTTAAATTTATCGACATTGTCCATCAAAGTCTCTTTTTTCTCACCATTTACCAAACTTATTAGAACTTTTTATGACATTATTAGAATGTACACAAAATTTTCTATTACAATAAGTGCAGTTTGTTCAAATTAAGTTAAAATAATTGCCATAACGGGAAAGCTGTTAAGGGATGTAGTCAATCTACATATTGGTATGTCCAAATGTTTTGCCCTCCTGGTGATTTGGAGATGTTTTTCATTGCTCTGAGTGAAGAAGTTGTGTATCAGGGAGTCTAGTACATATTGACTAGATGGTCGGAATGCACAGTCTAGAAAACAAGGGTATAAAGTGATAGTGATCTAATTTCCCAACCGAGGACAACGGCCTAACAATAAAATCAATGGGCATAGAAACTTTAAGTTTTCTGAGGAGGAACACAGCCCTGGAGAGTTTGTAGCATACCTGAGTTGGATGCTCTTCGCATGACAGGCTCTGTATCTTGTCTTCATTCAGTTGTAATTAGTTGACTAGAGACAGTGTATCAAAAAACAAGGGATGGTCTATGTCTGATTCTTGTCATGGTGTCGTCCGCAAATAAAAGCGAACGTCCCTAGAGATGCAAGTCGTTGAAAAGGACCAAAAACAGCAGGGAGCTAGGAACCCATTTTAAACTGAAGAGTGAGTGGATCAGATGAGGTCCAGCTATCTGATGAGCTGATGAGCGATCAGATAAGCTGCTATCTGATGACAAATAGCAGCTGATTCAATTGTCAGGATCATTCATGACAGTCAAAATAATAATAATTAGACCCCCTACTCCCTCATTTGAATTGGGATATCCCACGGATAATCCCACGGTCTCTCATTCCAGGTTAATCACCCCAAAAATAAAATCCTATTTACGCCACTAAAGTGATTGAAATAACGTTACAGCACAAAATTCAAAAACCGCTCATTTAAAATAATCATAGGCAATGATAAAAAACAACATAAAAATATACATTAAAACATGCGATTTTATGGCTTATACTGTTACAATAATAGTAAAACACACATAATGCACATACAATTACACACGTTTTCAGCATGTATGCATCGTAATAAACAGATTATATTTTGCATTGCAAAATTTTTTTGCCTTTACTTAAAAGAACCCATTCTCTTTCGATCTAATCCACCTTCTCTCCGAATGCCAATTTATTCTTTACAAAAAGATTTTGTAAAAAATTGCCCAATAGCTGTAAAATATATAAATTTAGATGTTTTTAAAGGTTATAAGCTTTTCATCGATTACCCTGAAATAATCGGAATAAAAGTAACAAGTTTGTAAAGAACAACGAAGTATAATCTCTAGATTGAGGCGTAAGGAACCTATGGTATATATTTTTTTGTCAAGGGAATATTTTAAAGTAAAAGCGAGCTTTTCAGAAATACCTCCAGCCCAGATCGCCATTCAAATCCGAGGAAGCGTAAATCCGTTTTGGTATAGGTGGCGGGCGCGCGGCGGAGCTCGATTATTCATACAATGAAAATCATGTCATGATATTCACTTGGGATTGTTAGAGCTATTCACTCGACAAAAATATTGTTTTCTGCTCTGTAAAACTAATTGAGAGCACTCATCTTTTACTACTTCTTTCTATTTTCTTTGAATATAAATGACAAAATATTATTGCTTATGACAGGAAGTCAAAAGTAACACTCAGTGTTCAATTTCAGCTTAGTATATGTTTAAAGTCTTTACTTGGATTGAACTGAGAGAGTATATCTGACTCAGTTCATCTACAGTGTTTTTAGCTTCTCATAATTATTTTTGTTAAAGTCTTTCATAGCATTCAATCGTAAGCAAATCTATCGAATAATCTATCGAGGAATCGAGAAGATCGGTTTAAAGATGGGTTAAAGATCAAAATTACTTAATTTCAAAGAACTGATGAACAAGAGAATTAAGAATTCTTGGAAATTGAATGTAGTTTAGTTTAAGTTCAAAGAATAAGTTATTTTTATTGATTGGCTGAGAAAATTGTCAACAGAAAGTCCAAAGCTGGTATGATACATAATTGCTTACCTATGAATTGGAAAAGTGGGACATGATTCAATATTATACATATAACTGATATTCGGCTCGATATGGGACCAAAATTATGGAGGTGAAAACAAATCAAACTCCATAGGACCAGATGTAAATTAGATAAAAGAACTTAAAACTTAAAAGTTGAGATGAGATTTAGGTTTATTAAAAAAATTGTATAAACAATGACATGTGAGTCAAAATCAAATATTGAAAATATATGGCAATGAAAGCCAGTGATTGAACTAATGGAGGGGGTGGTTTGCTTCTGGTATAACTGTATATAAAACAAACACTCGGTCTTCCCGGAAAATGTCTGGGATCAATAGGTCGCCATTTCAGTAAAGGTAAAGGGTTTTCTTATAATATCTGCAAATGGTAGGAATCCATGGGAATCCATTACCATGCATATGGTTATGCCCTTAGATCGTTCGGGGTTCTTACGAGTGGAGTAGTTAATGGTTAATTGAATCTTAAAAATTGATATATGACAATTTATTTTTATTTTTGTGATTCAAATAGTTTTGCTAAGTATCAATAGACAAAGAACTATTCTTAGTCATAACTGTTTAAAATAATAAGAAATATTTTACAATAAGCTAGCTTTGTCACTTATAGTGTTTGCCTAAAATAAGAGTATATTGCCGTAACGATGTGTTCTGTGTAATAATTGAATCTGCGACATGACCAGCCCAGCCCCTAAATTGAATTGTAGTAGAACGACCAAACCACGCGTTCTGATTGAAAAAATCATCAGAAAAACAATTCACACAATCATAGACGATTAAATAGTTCAGAAATGGGATGAACTACCCTTAACTCCGTCAATGTACATGATTTCTTACTTGGTGATGAGTTGGAAATAAAGTTACATTGGAAATATAATTTGCTTTATATAGGGTGGAAACAAGAGTCTAGAAGCTATGTAATATTTCTTAAGTAACTAAGCTATGAAACTAAAACTTGGCAAATTGATTTTGAGTGTACTTAAGGAAGTCTACTTCCTAAAGTACTTATTGTCGTTGGACCTCGAAGGATGTCTGAAGCAAATCTTCAATATAAGCATAGGTCAATATGTACATCAAATTTTTTAAGATCTCTAAGAATGGAGAACGATGCTGCAAACCCGACGTAAAAAGAATGACCGAATCAAAATGGAAGGCGATGAAACTTTGCTTTGAATTCATATTTATGAAAACAAAAAATGCAATAACTCCCAATACACTCGACCTTTTGAGGTCGGGTTTGTGGTGAATTCTTACGAATGCAAAGCCCTTTAAAATGATATATTATGATACGACGTAGGCCAATGCAGTGTACCTGACGACTTCCACTAGTTACGTCCCTCACGGAAGTCTTATGAAAAACTTCATTGGCATACGTCATATTATACATAATTTTAAAGGGCTTTGCATCCAAGCAATTTTACACAAACTTCACCTCGAACGGTTCATTGTATCGGGAGTTATTGAATTTTTTGTTTTCATCAATATGATTTTAATGCAAAGTTTGATCGCATGCCATTTTGAGTCAGTTCATTCTTTTGAGGTCGGGTTTGCGGCATTTTCTCCATTCTTAGATACCTTAAATTTGATGTACATATTGATCTATGATTATATTGAAGATTTTCTTCTGTTTCCTTGCAGTCCGTGTTCCCTTGGAGGGCCAAAGACAATAAGTACTTTAGGAAGTAGACTTTGGCACTCAAAATCAATTTGCAAAGTTTTAGATTTATTACTTAAATAAAAAAAATATTAAATGGTTTCCACAATTTTTACACCCTGTATATCTAAACAATAATAAATAACCTTGTCAAAACAAATTCACGGATAAATCAATCAAATCTTGATATTTCCCACTTTGAATGAAATATAATGGAATCCTGTCATAGAACTTTATTAAGGGTATTAAATAAATAACAAACATTTTGACATTTATGCTTATCCTCTCATAAGGTATTTGCATTATGTATCAAAATATTTCTTTTAGAATTTTTGTATAACGGTTTTCTGTGTGTAAATCAAAATAAATTAAATTTGTGGAATAAAATGTATTAAATTCAATTTAAAAATCCTTTAACTAACTTAATGTTCGGAAATGTAAAGATGAAGTTACGGCGAGGCGTAGCTTTAACGAAATAAAAATTACCAACTGAGGAAATAAAGGATTAAGCAAGCTTAGAAATAATTAGATAAACTGAAGATAACATGATTCCACACCCACTAAACTTATTTATTTGTTAAGCAGTTTATTTATTTGTTATTTTTTATCAATTGTTACTCGTAATAGTAATAATGATGACAATAAAAACATCAAAATAACGACACTTGATACGAAACGGGCAGGTTGGTGGCTTAGAGGGCAAAATGAGACGAAAATAGGCTGCCAATCTTTTAAAGATGTCAAGAATATTTTTTCCTTTTTTGCGAACACCTGTAAATGTTTGATTGAGTTAATAAACTGCAAAGAAACGACATAATCAGCACTTTTTAACATGGGAAATCCCTTAAGGATTATTTTTGGACATAACGAAAAAGATTTCAATCTCGACCCTGGTATGTTTTTATGTTTATGTATAGTGACAGTCTATTCTTACATATGTGTAAATAAGTAAAAAAATAGTATATTTCGTCACTAGTCCGGAAAGTGGTCGTTATCGGTGCAAGATCGAGTTTCAAGTACGAGGCGAAGCCGAGTACTTGAATTCGATCGAGCACCGATATACCACTTTCGGACGAGTTACGAACAGTACTTTTCATCATACCGCCTTTAATAAATATACAGTTTGGATAAAAATTAATAAATTTTAATCTATATACCCCCTCTTACGTTGTTATTTCTTTATCTTGTATTTGAACTATTTACAACTAAACAATCAGCTGTTTGACATTTATATATTGGAGGCAACGAGGTTTAAGTTACTGTAAGCAGAATAGCAGCGCTAGTGGTGTTAAACATTGGAAGTTTTTTTCCGGCCTAGTCCCGAAAACCACTGTTTCGAGGACTATAGTAAGATGCACGAAAATAGTCCGATGGAAATTTTAACAGCTGTGTCCCCCCTCACCCCCTCTCACCCTGCAATGTTGTCATTTTTTGTTATGTTTACCATGTGTAATACAGTATAAAAATGTGTTTTAGAATAAATCTGGCAACAATGCATCGACTCTCATCGGACTATTTTCGTGAATCCTACTATAGTCCCGAAAACTTTGTTTACCAACACGTTTATCCAACCCACCGGGAATCAACTAGTTTCGATCACAGCTGGCCGTTCCGAAAACAACGTTTATCGCAATGGTATGATGAAAAACATATTTTCTGCCTGGCACTTGTGTTCTTTATGTTTTTCTATAATTTGTTATTACAACAGCTGTCGAAGTGCACAAACACACAGAGAGCGACGCGACAAAACGCGATTGAATCAAATCCATGTGATCGGGTGGGGGCGAACACACTAGCAGCGACGCGACGCGACGACGCGAGACGATTACGTGGATTTGATTCAATCGCGTCACGTCGCGTTGCTCTCTGTGTGTTCGTGCTCTAATGATTCAGTAAATTCTTCTTCTTCTATAAGAGTAACATTGAAACTTCAAGAGACAGTAAAGGTATTGCCCTGAGGGCCGATGTGAATTATAATGGGATTTTAATCTACAGAACACTGCCTTTCTAATAGTATGCGCGTATATCTCAAATAACTCGAAAACACGCACTCAAGCTTCAAAAAGCTGCATACAAGCTGAGAAAAAAGGACGAATGAATAATGCTTGCATATTAATTTATAGATAATCCCATGTATTTGTTATTTTATTGTTTAATTTAATTCTCCTCTTTACTAACCATTTCCATTTAAATAAGCATTTTTGATAAAAAAAAGTAAAAAATACAAATATTAAGGGGGAAATGGTTTAATTTAACAACAAAAATGTGTATATTTTCTTCCAAAAAGTTTTAAATGATGAAAAAAATAAATGTTATTAAAAAATAAATCTAATAATTTATAAATGAAAAATGATCACTGTGTCTCATGGGATAAAAAAGTAGATGTTAATTCTATAGTCAAGTTTTGAGAAGCCTTGTTGAAATGTGTATTGACTCTAAAACTCTGTAAAGCTTTTCTTGTGCGATCTCGCAATTCCTCACAAACCGGTCTTGACATTGTTTTTCCTGTTAGGTTATATTAAAAATAAAGTTTTAACTCACTCATTACTATTGAGCCTGGTTAGAACTTGACTTTGTCTGCCGTTTGACCCACCGTGGGACATGTGTGGAACATTTAATACTTGTTGAAAAAATATTCTAATAGTACTATATTAAATTATTTTGTATTTTGATACAAATATGCTTTACTTTATTTATTAAAATGCTTTTCTTTTAATTACCCTGTGATAAGGAAAGGCTTAAATCCGATTCTATTTAATCAATAAGCCATAACAGAAAACAAAAACATAGATGTTCTCATCATGCAACTCATTAAGACAAACAAATTACAAAATGGCTGAATAATTTGATAATTCTCAAAACAAATTAGTAACATGGTGTTGTGCAGGTTGAATGCTAAATTAGGAGATTACAGCGACGCAACGCGGAGTGGTGTACGTGACGGCAATGTTCCGTGCGTGATTGATACACACGACATGTCTGCAGCCAGCCACAAAAGTGTCATTAATGTCTCCATTACTGAGAATTCAGCGTTAAACTGCCGTGCTAAGGAATTGCGTTAAAATACGTAAAAGGATTTGTTTTAAGTTAAAAATGAAATCACCAGTTCAGTCTTTTACTTTTAGTAATGATGAGTGAAACAAAACCACGTATCAATATTCTGATGACACAATTACACAGTACTTAGGCTTTGAATCTACAAGTAGTGTCAATCAGTCAGGCTTAAAAATTTCTTTATTACTTAAGTTGCGTTGTTGACAGTCAAGTTATTAAAACACGTGCTTTGGTTTGCTTTTAAATCGAGAGTCAAATGATCTCACAAAGATGATATGAAATTAAATATGATTAATTAAAGATTGATTGATTGAAAATTGACTCAAACTTAATGTGTAGTAGTCAACGAAGTGTTCCTTTTCTGTAAGCGAAATTTTCCCAGAAAGAAATTGGGCATTTCACAGAGTGCAGAGTGATAGGAGGGGGTTAAAATTGATGACATTTACCCTGCAGAATATCAGACAATAGCGCGGCATGGCCAAAGTCATGGCGATTAAAAATATTTGCTTTGTTTACACAAAAACACGTATATTAATTAGGAGAGCCGAATCTTAACAGTGAGCGAAGACTATCTACTTTGAGGTGCCCTGTTAAAATGGCACTAACAATATAAAAATTTTCATTCAACTTAATTTTGTAATTAAATTTTGTTGTACATGGCAACAAACAAGTAAAGCAATCAAATGGTTTTAAAATGGATAGTGTACAATGAAGTTTATTAGTAGGTCGTCATACATCGAGGACAATGAAATATTTAAATATATTATTTTTTATAGACCGAGATAGGTTCAAACAAGGAACAAAATACAGCATTAATGGATGTCTTAATGGAGCAGGATTTTAAAGATTGCTTTATTGGATCTATGCTATAAATTTAAATACTACCACAAAAAATATATATTTTAGAAACTTTCGTAGTGAAGTGCTGGTAATCCGCCATGGTCTATATTATTTCAATTTTATGATTAGGGCTTTTCCTCTTTAAGCCACTACTAAACTATATTTAATGTTAATTGATTATTTCATTAAATTTGATATGATATTTACTATTACACTTACAATATTTCAAATCTCTCCGTTTTAAATCGTAATAAATAATATTTGTTAAATATATTGTATACAATAAATTGGTGAATATAAATAACAAAATAACAAAAAATGGTTCAAAAATAGTGCCTTCCTACGCTCTAGAAGTCCTATGCGGAAATTTGTGACGATCTACACCGGGGTCCATAACTTTCAGGCAGCTTTGGATCTTTTCCGGGCTTCAAGATAGCCATAATTTTGGATTTCCTAAATATCCCTGGCTTGTCACCGGGTTTCAAAATGGCGTTGAAAACTTCAAGAAGCTACCGTCTAGCCTTGGTATCCGAGTGTTTTATAAACTCCGGGAAAATTTTATCCAAGCCTGCTGCTTTGCCAATCGGCATCGCATTAATCGCCGCTTCCAGCTCATCAAGTGAAGGGTGTACAGACTTTCAATGGTGCTTGCCGACTCTCCTTTATCTCCTTAAGCTTGAAATTAATTTTTCTGAATTAATTTCTTTTACAATTTAGATAAACTATAATTTTCTTACAGCTGAACGAAAAACTGGGAAATAGTTCTTACCATAATTTCAGCCTCCTGCACTAATTATATTAACACAATTTTTGTAAGGCTATAATCTATAACCCTAAAAGTACTATGGTGGATTTGAAGTAAATTCTGCAAATGTAGACCTACTAATTACTTCACTTACTACGTAGACACACAAACGTTGCAGTAAATTCAGTAGTTACTGAGAATTCAGCTTTAAAACGGTCTATTAATAAGTAAATTCCAAGTAAAAGCATTCGTTTTTTGGTCTAAATTATTTATCAGATCACCCCCTTACAGTTTAATAATTATGAGTAAAACAAAAGAATTTAGCAAAAGTTACTATGTCTTTTGACTTTATTCTATTTTTTTAAATTAAACATAAAAACCCCAGGACAAATTTTTATATATTAAAATTCACAGATAAACTACATTTTATCGACCAAACAATTCGGGGAAAAAGTTTCCGCTGAGGTAGTATTGAAGATGGCAGACACTGAGCCAGTGCTCCATCGCGGGGAGATCGTTATTGGTCTCCGGGGACGAATGCCGTTACTCGTACCTGTGTGAGGTGCCCCTGCTGCGCTCTGTTGTTGTTCCAGCTGAGGTAGTATCGAAGATGGCAGACACTGAGCCAGTGCTCCATCGCGGGGAGATCGTTATTGGTCTCCGGGGACGAATGCGGTTACTCGTACCTGTGTGAGGTGCACCTGCTGCGCTCTGTTGTTGTTCCAGCTGAGGTAGTATCGAAGATGGCAGACACTGAGCCAGTGCTCCATCGCGGGGAGATCGTTATTGGTCTCCGGGGACGAATGCCGTTACTCGTACCTGTGTGAGGTGCACCTGCTGCGCTCTGTTGTTTTTCCAGCTGAGGTAGTATCGAAGATGGCAGACACTGAGCCAGTGCTCCATTGCGGGGAGATCGTTATTGGTCTCCGGGGACGAATGCCGTTGCTCGTACCTGTGTGAGGTGCACCTGCTGCGCTCTGTTGTTGTTCCAGCTGAGGTAGTATCGAAGATGGCAGACACTGAGCCAGTGCTCCATTGCGGGGAGATCGTTATTGGTCTCCGGGGACGAATGCCGTTGCTCGTACCTGTGTGAGGTGCACCTGCTGCGCTCTGTTGTTGTTCCAGCTGAGGTAGTATCGAAGATGGCAGACACTGAGCCAGTGCTCCATCGCGGGGAGATCGTTATTGGTCTCCGGGGACGAATGCCGTTACTCGTACCTGTGTGAGGTGCACCTGCTGCG
The DNA here is from genome assembly GCA_030545055.2 of Neoaliturus tenellus. NCBI lineage: Eukaryota > Metazoa > Arthropoda > Insecta > Hemiptera > Cicadellidae > Neoaliturus > Neoaliturus tenellus. The sequence goes on along the minus strand of CM061531.1, from coordinate 238,943,283 downwards.
CTCTGTTGTTGTTCCAGCTGAGGTAGTATCGAAGATGGCAGACACTGAGCCAGTGCTCCATTGCGGGGAGATCGTTATTGGTCTCCGGGGACGAATGCCGTTGCTCGTACCTGTGTGAGGTGCACCTGCTGCGCTCTGTTGTTGTTCCAGCTGAGGTAGTATCGAAGATGGCAGACACTGAGCCAGTGCTCCATTGCGGGGAGATCGTTATTGGTCTCCGGGGACGAATGCCGTTGCTCGTACCTGTGTGAGGTGCACCTGCTGCGCTCTGTTGTTGTTCCAGCTGAGGTAGTATCGAAGATGGCAGACACTGAGCCAGTGCTCCATCGCGGGGAGATCGTTATTGGTCTCCGGGGACGAATGCCGTTACTCGTACCCGTGTGAGGTGCACCTGCTGCGCTCTGTTGTTCCAGCTGAGGTAGTATCGAAGATGGCAGACACTGAGCCAGTGCTCCATTGCGGGGAGATCGTTATTGGTCTCCGGGGACGAATGCCGTTGCTCGTACCTGTGTGAGGTGCACCTGCTGCGCTCTGTTGTTGTTCCAGCTGAGGTAGTATCGAAGATGGCAGACACTGAGCCAGTGCTCCATTGCGGGGAGATCGTTATTGGTCTCCGGGGAGGAATGCCGTTGCTCTTACCTGTGTGAGGTGCACCTGCTGCGCTCTGTTGTTGTTCCAGCTGAGGTAGTATCGAAGATGGCAGACACTGAGCCAGTGCTCCATCGCGGGGAGATCGTTATTGGTCTCCGGGGACGAATGCCGTTACTCGTACCTGTGTGAGGTGCACCTGCTGCGCTCTGTTGTTCCAGCTGAGGTAGTATCGAAGATGGCAGACACTGAGCCAGTGCTCCATTGTGGGGAGATCGTTATTGGTCTCCGGGGACGAATGCCGTTGCTCGTACCTGTGTGAGGTGCACCTGCTGCGCTCTGTTGTTGTTCCAGCTGAGGTAGTATCGAAGATGGCAGACACTGAGCCAGTGCTCCATCGCGGGGAGATTGTTATTGGTCTCCGGGGACGAATGTCGTTACTCGTACCTGTGTGAGGTGCACCTGCTGCGCTCTGTTGTTGTTCCAGCTGATGTGTAAACGCTGGCAAATAAATAGTAGTTTTCATCACTAGAACGGAAAGTGGCTTTTTTTTCGTAAAACAAATGCGTTTTACGAGCGAGGCGAAGCTGAGTTAGCCAACGTTTTTCATCATACTGTAAAAATATAAAATGAAAGTATATTAATTAAAATTCCATTATCTATTTACGTTTATTAGTTGACTTCCATCTTAATTTAAATATTCCTTTTAAAAAGCTGATATGTAAGTTGAATAAGAAACGTCAAAATCTTACATTAAAATTGTAGATTGCAAGTAGTTTTTTGTTTACATTGGCCTTATTTGTTTTGGATTACTATGATTTTTGCTTAAGAAAAAAAACTTTTGAGGTTAACTCACGGAAGAAATTAACACATGTTTTTTTCGGTTCGCCTTTAAAAGGCTACAGAAAACGCCAACTTTGTGGACTAAATACAGGCCAGAAAATCCAGAAAATGGCTGTTCTACGTGTAGTATGATCTCCATTTTACATAAAGTTATCATGCAATACAAAGAATAACTTAACGTCAACGCAAGAGTTCATCAGGCACTAAATAGGATATTGAACCAGATGAAACATGCATAGGCTATCAATTTAACTTAGTGGTATTCCAAATAATCTACATTATCATTAAATGTTACAAAACAAAAAAAATCAAAATGATTTACAGTGAGAACATGAACATTAGACAATGGGTGAGATAATGTGCAATAGTACATAATTAAACTGAAAGACACAATTCAATAAGTTATTTGAGCTTAACTTGGGTTAACAATACAAAGTATGAGCTATGTAAGCTACACAAAGATAAGAGCATGAAGCTGACAAGAACTAAAAAACTAAAAATCAACTAATCACTAATAACTAATCAACTTAAATCAATGTTTGTTTCTGATCACGTCACTAGATGAGTTTACGCGGACTATGATAGTTTCTTAAAGTGATTTTTATGTTTATTTTCACAATTTAGCTATGATGTAACTAATGGGAGCAATCACTTAGTTCATATTTGAAATAAAAATGATAAAGTAATTAAATGTTTATAATTTGCGGAATTTTGTTAGTAAAAACTACCTCAATCACAACATACCTTTAACCTTAATAAGTCATCAAGTCCATTATGATTGAAATACCAATATGTTTTATTTATAACCGAGGAAAGGGGTTTCATTTAAACTTTCATTTAAACAGTTTCAATAACTTGAGTTGGACTTTAGGATGGTTCAAATACCAAACCTGTAATTTCTATGAATTTCTTGGAACTAATTATGAAACGCAGTGAATTAGTTTCAGAGGGTAGTTAATTACACAAAGTGGGCACTGGAGGTTTTGGTTTGGCTCAGCCGGACAACTGGACAGACATCAAACATGGCGACCGACTTGTTTTTGATGCAATTAATTGGGAGCGTTTCATTACTTCCAGGTTTCATAACTTCCAGGTCGCTAAAATTTAATAAATATTAACAACCTCACTACTACCAGGTATCACTTCTCCCAGGTCTGATTATTTCAATACAAAATTATAAGAAATCATAACTTCCAGGCATCAAAACTTCCAGGGATCACAACTACCAGGTCTTTGATATAAATAAAGCGAGCGCCTCACAACTACCAGGTCTCACAACTACCAGGTGTACAGTCTGAGTCAAAACCCGCATGATGCGAGTAGGTAGGTTGCCTCGCTCACGTTGCAGGCGCTTCCGCGGCAGTCGTCACCGCTGCGCACTTCTAATCATATTTCAACTTTAGCTTGAACTTTAAATCTCTAGATCAATAAAACAATCAGTTAATTAAATTAACTTGAATTGAAGTTAAATTACAGTTTAATTGCAATATTATACATTATGAAGTTATTGACAGGGGTAATCACTTTGTCTTAGATTTCGTTAATAGTTTAAAGTATTACGATATTCATACAAATGTTTATGAGTAGGTTTTGTGGTATGAGATTAGTTGTTAGATTGTTTTTTTGTTTTATTTTTTTTAGAAAATAAATATTTTAAATTAAATTTAAATACAGAGCAGTAACAAGTTATCTATTTAAAAATAGACGTTGGGGTTTCTTTCGTTCTCCATAATTAGTTTTTTTGACGGATTTTAACGTTTGAGGAGTCAAATTAAATTGATATAATTTATTTGCCTTTGATCCTTTACAAGAAATGGGCATTGTCATACAAAAAAATACGTCAAAATTGAAATACTTAAATACTTATAATAATATTGCACAGAACTCAAAACGCTATATCTAAATTACTGTTCATAAATCCAGCAGAAGAATCAAATGGATTTGGTTACAGCCATTTTATTACCTTATTTTTTTAAATTGGTAAGTGTAGTGTCCAGGGCTGACTGGCTGATTTTATATAAAAAATGTATACAATTTACAAGGTATGATGTTACAGTTTTAGTTAGTCGGAGCTGCGGAATGTCAAGTTTCAGACATTTTCTTGTTGAGCGTGTGTGAATTTATTGGCAATTAAATTAAAATAATGTTCGTGTAGTATTGATAAGAAATTAAGAGTCTGCAGTACCCCAGCCATCTTGGATTTTTAGTACCATAAGAAAAATGTTGAGTTAAAAATATTACTGTTAGGTGTCTACTTTATCTCGATAATCTTGCTTTGGATTCTCGTGAATCAAAAATATGTTCACCATAGTGGTATGGCGGTTCATATGACGTGGATAAATTTTCAATAAACCTACTACAAATGGTTTAACATTGTTTTAAAATGGTGTTAATATATATATTTATATTTTATTAGTAATTTAAATCGATATATTTATCAATTTTATATCACCTCAAATGAAAGATACTATGGTAAAACTTAAAATGACATCTAGTTTGAAATTTTCGGACGAAAAACAAACTCACTGTAGTGTTTTTTATTTAACGTTGTTCTTATGGGACAAAATACCAAATACAAAATGCGGAGGTGCTGCAGACTCTTAAAGGTGCGCTCTACCCATCTGCCGCGGGCGGATGCAAAGGTTTCGAATCTCCGTGTTTGTCGCCCCAGTTGTAAACCGGTTTAAAATATCTTGGTGTCATTATTTTCGTAATATAATTTTGTACTCCGCTATCGCCTTAAAATTTCGATATTAATTAAAATTACTAAGCAGGGTGCTTGCTAATAATGTTGAAATAAGCGTTTTTGTATCAAGTTTTAACGTATTAAAAACATTTTTTTAGAAAAAATAAGACGATACGTGAGTACAATATAATCTTAAGAACAAGAATCTGCAATAAGATTGGTAAAAAGTGTATAGATAACGATGCAAGAAGGGAGATGCGAAAGGTCAATTTCAAGAACATCGTTAGACCACCTATCTATTTCGCACTGAAACGAAAAAAAGCATTAAAGTAACCAAATTTAAAATCACCCGTCATATATTTTCCAAAATGTGACATTCCGCGTACAGCGGCAGTTAACAGTCTCGCTCGACGATTTTGACACCGAGGTAGAGCGCACCCTTAATAAATGGCTGTCGGACAAAGAATTATTATGTCAGTACCAAGCTGGTTTCAGGAAAGGCTATTCCACTATTGACAGTGTGTTTATTCTTTCGAATTTTGTAAAATTAAGTTTAAATAAGAAAAGGTGAAAACTACATACATTTTTCATTGATTTTACAGCCGCTTTTGATACAATTGACCAAAAAGCACTGTTTTATAAACTATCTTGCCTTGGAATATCCACACACATGATACGTGTGCTGAGTGATTTGTATGATAAAACTTTAGCGTCCGTGTGGTTCAAAGATGGAACAACGCAGTATTTTGAAACAGATGTAGGCTTAAAACAAGGTTGTATTTTGTCTCCTTTGTTATTCAGTTTATTTGTAAACGATATTGTGGACTCATTGGTAGGAGGGTGTCTTTTTGGAGTCATTAGAATAAAAGCATTGCTTTATGCAGATGATATTGTTATGATCGCTCCAACTGCCACTAGCCTACAATTAATGATGAATGACGTAGAAAACTATTGTCAGCTTTGGAATTTGAAAGTAAATTTAAATAAGTCTGAGATCATGGTTTTTAGAAACGGAGGGAAACTAAGTAAAAATGACAAATGGTACTTTGGAGGTAAAATAGTTGAAGTGGTTACTAGTTATAGATACTTAGGTCTTAATTTAAACTCGAAATTAACTTGGGAGACTCACTTAAAAGAAAAATGCGCTTCGGCAAAATTGGCAATAAATTCGATTTGGAGAAATTTCATGAACCAAAATAATGTACCCCTGAGCAGAAAGTTTATATGTTAATTTGTATAATAGTAAGAGCTATTCTATGTTATGGATGCCAGATTTGGGGTCTATGGGAGGGTGATTATGTAAATGGTGTTCTTATATTTTTCATAAAAAGAATTTTTGGTTTGACCAGTAACATACCGAACTACTCCCTATATCTGGAAACTGGCCTTGACGAGGAATATATTTATACATTAAATGTGCATTTAGGATATATTTCACGTGTTCTGTCCTTATCGCAGAACCGCTTACCGTACCTTTTAAGATAGCCCAGATAATAATCAGTAAAAATATTTATTGGTGCAGAGAATGGAAGGCTATAGCTAGAAATTACGGAATAAATTTGGTGATTGAAATGAGACACATTGATAAAACTCATAATCAGATGTTGGCAGTGGTGGTGGCGGTGAGGAGGGGGGGGGAGGCAGGAAGTTGTCCAGGCGGCTCGTGCCGCGCGCCATCACACCACGTACGCTGCCCTGGATTATGACCTTGGAGATAAGCACTATCTCACTGATCAAGTCCCACAGATAGCTAGGCGATGGACTCTCAAAGCTCGCACAGAATCAATTCCTACTCTAGTAAAAAATCTTAAAATGATGCACTGTTGGCTAATTTGTTCTACATATTATGAAAAATGAAAAATAAATTGGAAAGGTGTTTTGGTTTCTGTATAAATCATGATAAAAGAAGCAAGCTAACTAGCATTATAGGGTATTATCAGTATTATCGACGCTAATACACGTATTATTAACAATAATACATGCGTTTCACAAAAAGTATGTAAGGAAAAAATAAAAATAAAACTGTAGTTGAATAGAACTTGACTCTATTTTGCCAAGGTATTTTATTATTCACATGAATACTCGTTTTTTACCTTTCTTTCTTACGAGTATTGCTTTGTTTAGGACAATATTACATTACATTATATTAATTTAAATTGTTTCCAACAAATAAAACTTAAATGTAAAGTTTGAAAATTATTTTATCCCATTAAAAACGCTATCACTAGACCAGTTATTTAGAAGTAAAGGCTCGTTGTCCCTGAAGCGACTCTAGCGATAGTCGCTGAGCGACAGTCGCTCCGGCACTGGTAGCGTTGTTTCAAATGGGACCGTTGTCCTTGAAGCGACTGCGACTGGCGCGGCTAGCGACTATCGCTGGTGACTATCGCGGGTCCGGTCTGGGGGCAGGTTCAGTCGCAGTCGCGGAGCGATTGGTGTCATTTTTCACGTGTTTAGTTATTCGTAATTTCTTCAATGAAGATGAAAAGCTTCCTAAGGCGTCTTTTATATTAACTAGTGTGCTTATTGCTTGAAATCGAGCAATTTAATTTAAACTATGACGTGTTATTGTTAAATTTATTGCGTTTAGTTTTCCGACCAATCCAATAGTGATTAATTTACCCAAAACTACACATATTTACACCCGTATATTAAAAGATTTTGAATGCTCAACTTAATCCCATTATGCCTAATAATATTCGAATGGTAAAATTTCACATTTTAATTTTAGATATTGCCCTCAATTAATTTTTGATTCTCATCAATTTTTTGTGAAACCAAGTACAGATAAACCCTATCCATCCAACGACACAAAAACTTCGGTTGAGAATTATAGGTCCATTAAAAAAATACATATATATATCCCTTTAGCCAGCGTGTTAAATAAGTATAGATATATTAAAATAGCCTTCTTGTCTAGTTGAACAATATGTCATGAGTACCAATTCATGCAGCAAATAATATTTCCATGACATCTTCGTCATAGACATCCTCACCTGAAAGGTAATTTTTGTTTTACTTCTGCTTCAAACTCATGGTACATTATTTAAAACTCGCAATTCAGCATAACAATGCACTAGAATCGCTCTTTAAAAATCGCTTCAGGGACAACGACGTGATTAGCGACTATCGCAAGAGTCGCTTCAGGGACAACGGGCCGTAGGAAGGGGCGTGGAGGGGCGATCGGGACTTTTTTCCTCCCTACCGCGCCAGCCCAGATCTGCATTATTACACGTTAGAGGTGTTGCCAACCTCACGCATTTGAAATGTCCCGTTACCGAAAGTTACCACGAAAGTGCTTGGTATTACTCGACGTAGTGCACTTACTACATGGTGGGTCTTATGCCACAAATAGGTCCCCATTGAAGTTTTGCAAAATTAATTTTCTTTATATTACTAGAAGAAAAGCTGTTTGTCGTCATATCCTGCCACCAACGTAGTTCCCAGACCTAGGGTCTCCCTCCTATTAGGCCTAGGCATTTATCGTCCAGCTAATATAGGTATAGGTGTCATTAAATATCTCTGCCCCAACATACTACAACTGTAGATATTTTTGTCAGGGGTTCTTCGGCAAGAAAATATACAAAATATCTATACTTATTTAATACGCTATGGGTTTTTTTTGTCTTGTGAACTCCTCCTACAATTTTCAACCGATTTTCAAGTTTTTGGTGTCGTTGGATAGGGCTTGGTCTGCAGTTGTTTCCGCCAAAAATTGATGAGAATTGGACTGAAAATAAAGGAGATATCCACCATCGAAATTTCAAAATTTCCTATTTAAATAACATTTGGACTGAATAAAGCATTTGAAACATCTGTTAATAATCAGCTGTAAATACGTGTAGTTATTGGCGATCGAAGATATTCACATTATTGGATTGGTCGGATGTCATTGATTTAGAGCTAAAGTAACATTTGTACTGTATTTAAATAAATTGCTCGATTTCGAGCAACACGTATACTAGTATGATATAATTTATTGATAAGTCCTGTCATATATTAAGTTATTTATTAGGATGTTTCATTTTGAGACAAAGCCTATGCATTATAAGCTCGTACACCAGATATATTCAAGCTCTTCCAGTTTATATTATTTCATGAATTACTGTATTACTAAAATTGTTGTTTTACTGTCTACCACTCCAAGCATAAAATATGATATTGTTTAAAAATGTACACTAATTGTTTAAATCAATGTCTGATTCTGTTCTTCCTGTAGGGTTACTTACTGTGGTATTCTATATATTAAATACGCGGTTGTAACGCTACGTTTTCAGCAACTACTGATTTAAGTCTCATGATTTAAGTCTCAAATTAAAGGTAATAATGCGTAGATTTGCAGCATCTCTTTTAAGTGTATGATTACCCTTGGGGTTACACCCTACAACTCTTCAAAAGTTTGGGTCAATGCATTTCTCATGGAAGACTAAAATTGAATTGTTAAGCAAAATTTAATGAGTTAGCTGTGATAAAAAATTGTTATTGTTTCATATAACCTCAATTTTTAAATATGGCGTCCTGTGTTCGTAATCAAGGAGGCTTATATTTAGTACCGATATAATATTTGATGGAAACTGATTATTTCGATCCGAATAATTTATTCTATTATAAATTACAATTCTATTATATTCTAACGGCAGTTTTCTCAGAGATGCGAGTGGTGTCATTTTATTCAACATTTTAATCTTGATCAACGCACAGTTGATGCTGTACGTCAAACATTTCAACACAATCCTCGGTCCTAAATGGCCTCGGTCACCAGACGTGACCCCTTTGTATTATTTTATTTAAGGGTTTGTCAAGTGTGCTCTACTCCAGTTCCTAATTTTGAGACAAGAGAGAGAATAATAAATGCAGTGACGTCCATTACTGAAAAAATGTTAACCAAAACATGGGACGAAATAAAAAGTCACCTAGAATATAATATTAGCGCACTCAGGGGCGGCTCCTGAGTTTCTTAGCGCCCGTGCAAAGACCAAATTTGCCGCCCCCCATCGCTTTCCAAAACCTTGCTATCGACGAACACCCCCTTCCCCCCCAACCCACCCAATCACCAGACCCTGCTCCCTTTTTAGTAACACATGATAAGAATGACACTTACGTGCGCCCCAAATTCACATGCAATCTCGTAATATGTTGGAAAATATTTATTTTTAAATAATTAATTTTCAAGAGTTTCTTGGAATTAAGGCCCCGGTCTACCTGAGCACCAACGACGTTACCGAATGCCGCCTCGCGGCCGTAGCGCTAGGCGAGTTTGATGGCTGCAGAGGTTTACGGGGATCGTGTTTTAAAACTATCCAATTAAGATAGAGATTTGACCTTAACTTTTTCTAAAAGTAAAAAGACAGATCTCGTCGGCTCTGTTTTTAGAATTTTAAAATCAAATTTCTAATTTCAGCTATAACTGTCTAAAATCACTCGTTTTTCTCGATTTTTAACTGAAGTTTTCCCTTAGTTTTGATGAAACTACCAAAGTGAGATTACCAAATTGTAAGAAAATAAATTTAGAACCGTTATTCTTCTTGAATATGACACCTTATTTATAGGTCTAGACTGCATTTAGCAGAAGATAACAGGGTTCTAAAAATCCCTTGTATTTGCATCGAGAAAAATAGATGATTTTAGACAGTTATAGCTGAACGTAGAAATTGTATTTAAAAATTCTAAAAACAGAGCCGACGAGATCAGTCTTTTTAATTTTAGAAAAAGTTAACAGCCAATCTCTATCTTAATTGGTTACTTTTAAAACACGATCCCCGTAAACCTCTGCATCTATAAAACTTGCCACTAGAGAAAATCAGCCGATTTTAGACAGTTATAATAACTGAAATTAGAAATTTTATTTAAAAATTGTAAAACTAGAGAAGACGAGATCCTTCTTTCTACTTTTAGAATAAGTTAAGAGTCAATCTCTAACTTAATAAGTTAATTTTGAAACACGATTCCCGTAAACCTCTGCATCCATAAAACTCGCTTAGCGCTACGGCCGCGGCCGCGAGGCGGCATTCGGGCTCAGGTAGACCGGAGCGGTTATTTTCTTCGTCTTTTCTTTTACGCTTTCGGTATTCTTCGCCACTAATCTTTTGATTTGTCAAATCAAAACTTTATATAAAACACAGACAGTTTATTATAACTAGAAAGATATAGTTGTACCATTGACTGTACACCTCACGGTACGGTACAACGTTCGGTATCATCGGACTTATATTACATTAAAATGTCAGGAATGTTTAACAATTGGGAATTTCCGGACAAGAATATACCTTGATAGACGTTAGACAGACAGTGACAAAAGTTTTATCTGAGCAGGAACAATATACGGCGCGCCCAACAACGACGATGTTCTCATTCCAAGAATTTAATGTTCAATAATTGTGTATCGGAAATATAAACACGATTTGTAGTCGTCATCTGTAGTCGTGGTTATCTGTAGCGATCAAGTAGTCTACAATCTTCAGTCTTTAATTAATTTCTGATTTAGTTTTTAACTCTTTATGAGACATTCCGACTACTTAAATCCTCGGGAATAAAATAACTATGGTATGGTATAGAAATATTGTCTTTATCTTATTCCTTCTCTTGTAAAAATTAGATTGGAACTAAGACAAAATATTAATTAAAAACAAACCTTTCTATTGCCACACATTTACCGCAGTCTTTATCTGGCCGTGAATTTTTATCAGCGAAATGCAACAACTAATATTAGTTTTTTCAATGTATGTTTTGCGTCTAGAAAAAAAGTATAAATAGAGCGTCCCCTTAAACCATTTTCTTACATTGAACACCACGGGGTTCATGCTTACTATCATAAGGTGAAAAAAAATTTCAGACTAGCGGGCACATACATTTAACACATTTAGGCATATACATAATAATCTGTTTTATATATGTAAAAATATGATTCCTAACATGATTCCTATTTATTATTAAAAAAGTATAATACAATTCGTAAGGTGTATTAACTTCTACAAGGGTTACCAACGCAGCACAAAGCGCAACATTAATTAGATTTATATTTCATATCTTGATTGATTCTATTCTACTTTCAACCAGTGCGCTTGGGTTATGGAGTATTTGCTTTATCTATAGCGGTGTGAATTGTAGTCAATTAACATCACAATGACGCGCGCCAGGCATCCGTCGCCCGACGCCGTGCATAAAAGAGGCCTTACAAAAACAAAACAAAAGCGCGCGAATGCCAAGAACTAAAAAAGTCTTGAGTACGTATAAAGTATAAGCCAAGCCTTCAAAGGGTAGTTTGATAAATTTATACAGCCAGTCGCTCAATAGTTCGCTTTTACGTCTAATAGTATATCTTCTTCAACTCACAATTTTCCAAGCACTCAAAGGGTACTATACACTTCTTCTATATATATATAAATGGTTGTGGGTAAAGGGGCGTGAGATGGGACAACTCCGCTTGATAACAGAACATTCTTATGTACAATAAATATTTAAACGAATTCTCAATGATTTTTTTCTATTTTATGACTAGTTGAATAAGCCATACTACAGGTAGACTTAAGAATTGTCGCTAAAATGTGGCTCATTAGATAACCCATTAAAAAAAAGAACGTCTGTCCTTATGAAAATTTGATTTACCTGTGGCTAATTACTTTTTAGGCCAAACTCAATAATACTTATGTAGCCTAGTACCTCAATGTATAAGTTATGAATATTTGTACTTAATGCCCAAATAAACAATTTATGTCCATAACAATGATTTGGTCTAATAGTAGGCCTAATAAATATTTCAGATGTAAACTACGAAATTAATAATAAAAGATAAATTACCAATGTAGCCTACAATAAGTTTAGTCGTAACATAAAACAATAGGCATAGTTTTTACTGTATACAATTTACAGTTAGATTTTAAGAGACTATGAATTTACATTTAAATTGGTTAAAAAATAGTCTTTTTACATTGTTTGTTTCATATTCAGATGATCCTATCGGCAAATCATAACTTATTTATAGCCTACTTCATTCAAGTCAAAATAGAAAACAAACAGCCAATTTTACTTGAATGTTTATATAGGCCCTAGGCCTAACATTTAAATCAACTTGAATCAAGTAACTTGACTAGTGTAAACACGGCTTGATAACGAAAAATAAAAATAAATAAATAATAGCGGAAGTATATTTAACATTGGTTTTTATATAAACAGATTTTTGTGGAAAGTTAATTTCATTTCCCACTTTGAAATCACCATGATCTCAGCTTTTTCGTGTTAAGAAAATTACGAAACAAGTATTTCTCTTTATGTGAGCTTACTATAACATTGGAATGTGAACTCACACTCACATTTATGAATGGTGTTGTTGATATACTTTTATACACCTTGACAATTAATAAATGACCTAAGCACAAAGCAGGTTCCTTGGATTTATTCGTAACGATCGGCGCGCCGAGCGTTGCGGACCTGGCTAATGCCTTCAGTCAGGATGCAGCAAACCGCACTACAACTTTTGGTTGAGACGATACCTGGAAGTTGTGAGGCCTGGAAGTTATTTCGCTCACATTATTATTTGATTTTAGAGACCTGGTAGTTGTGAAACTGGAAGTTAAAATAGCTGGAAGTTATGAAGTGAATATATTTTATATTAAACTAAACAGACCTGGTAGAACTGACACCTGGAAGTTATGATATTGTAAAAATTTATAAATAAATAGCGACCTGGTAGTTGTGATCCCTGGAAGTTATGAACCCCACCCAATTAATTTGCCCTTATAGAAATTGTGAAGCTTAAACGTACTTATATTTTGGCATATTGAAATTAACCAGATGTAGAGGTTCGTGAGTTATAGTTTATAATATTGTAAAATTTATAATAAATAAAAATACAAGTTAATACATTTCTGCAGTTATTATGTATATAAGCATCTATTCGGAGAATGAACATAACGCTATTTAGAAATGATATAAAAAACTTATGTATAATTTTTATGACACAGAATCCATGGAAAACAAATTTAAATGGCCTAATGAAATATGTAATATAAATAAGTATTTAAATATAAATCATACATTTTGAACGTTGTAAAAGATTGAAATAAAATAGATAAAATATTTGGGACTTCAAACACGTAGGTTTCTAACTTGGAAATACCTTATTTTTAAGGTTATTCTGTTTGTTGAGTGAATGCAACCAAATCAAATCTTTATGATAATTCAAGCTTTAAGAATAATTTCTTGATCTCCGGGTCCGTTAAATTCTAGAACATGTTAAACACTGTGGGGGTTTATCCCTTGCAGGGGCCGACGGGAGGGTCGCCTAAGCCCGGTGTCTGGATTGTCACTATCCGCCCAAGCCTCTCGTCACTTTAACGCCCAACCACGCCATTTGCATCAGGGATTTGCTGAATAAAATAGAAATACTCAACTATTCCAGAATTTTTATAATGTAGGTCTTCTATCAATATACTGTATGTAACAATTAATTGTATTAATTATTTATGAAGTCCACGGAATGATCTTGTAAAATATCACGTCAAAAGCTTTGAATCGACACACCATTTGAAGAAATCTTTATTGGTATCATAATCAATGTTTTAATATGTATTCTCTAGTAAACAGAGGCATGCCACTGTGTTTATTGTTAATAAAGAATATCAATTAAAATTTAAGAAAGATTTTCTTTACTTTTGTGTGATTTTTTGACACATTTTATTTGTTTAAAACTAGACGTTTCACCTGCACTTTGGCCTACGTACGTACGTTTTCACGTCTAGTTTTAAACAAATAAAATGTGTCAAAAAATCCCACAAAAGTGTTTCAATTAATTTAAATAAATGACACATGAAAGTTTAAGGGAAAAAATTTTCTTTACTGTTTATATATTTTTTATAATTGAAACAATACTCTCAACAATAATATTTTAATGAATATCGATATGAATATTATTTAATATATTATACATATATTTAGTATAATTAATATTTCTTCAATAATATTACAAACTATAAACAGTTAAGAAAATCTTTCTTAAATTTGAATTGACATTCTTTACTAAAAAATATACTTGGTGTTATATTTCTTTACCAGGAATCATTGTTAAAGATTACTATGAAAAAAATCATAAAACATTTGATCAAACTGTACTATATCATAAAGCATAATCATGTGGGATAAAGAGAAAAAGAGCTCGATGGATACTAATAGAAATTAAGACTCTAAAATGCGTGGATCTAGGACTGAAAATAAACTGTGTTTTCACAGTTATATGGATAAAAAGTTCAAATATTTATTTTTTCAGCGAAAGTTGTTTGGATGACACAAACAAAGCTGGGCCCCGGGGAAGAGACGAGTGCCTTCATTGTCTTCACCCAAGCGACCGGATAAATTAACTTGATATCTCCATCCACTGTTTCTTAGTACGTATATCAATATTTACGTGTACTTTGCATTTTTTCCTAGCAATGGTCTGGTGTTTTTTTAACAATATTATTTATTTATTAAATGTAAACAGTCCAGATATTAACAAAAGATAGGGATTTAAAAAAAAGTTACACCGATGTTTGAAAACATTTAAAACAAGCGTCAAATAATAAGAAGTGAATCAAGTAAACTATTGAGTGAGTACGGGTGACACATGATTATTTTCCCTTGTTAGATGAAAACAAATTTGAGGGCTAAGTCAGAATAATTAAAGAGATTTTGAATAAAAAAGCTTTTTGACATTATTTTAATGAAAAAGTTATGCTCTATAAATAAACTGTTACGTTACTACAAAACATTTACTGTGCGAAACGTGTATGTTCAGAAACGGTATTACTTAATAAGTCATTTTTATTGTTGTGCAGCAACATTTTATAATGTACGATTTCTTATGTAGGTTTTAAAATCTGTATGCATTCTTTCAAGGACGTGTGCTAAGTTATGACAGGGTAAAAGCAGCTTGTACGAATTTACGAATGTAACTATTTACGTAAAATAAAATATCACACGAAACAAATGAGGACGAAAGCTAAAACTACCAATAAAAATATTAAATATCGAATTTAAGGGGACTTTTATAGCATTAAAAATAGCCATGTGGTAGGTGGGATGAGGGTGTATGTGGACGAGGAAGGATGATTGGGGGATCATAACTATGTGAGTGGCTCTGCGAGGCGGTAAGGTGCGATATTCAATTGTCACACTTGATTCTGAAACTGGCCTCAGGCAGCGCCGGACCGTGTAACATGATTATGTACCACATCACCCCCCCCCCCACCCTCCCAGGTTGATAAGCAAGTTTGGTGGTTTATCCGGTGTTGAAGCTCAATATAGTTTAGCTTTATTGTGTAGTGCAACTTAGCACCAGAAAGGTTAAACGATGTCTACCTGTAACAATTGATTTTAGACGGTTCTATTTAATCAGTGATCGAATAATTAAATAATTCAAGATAAAATTTTTGCAATCTTACAGTCTGCTTTATGCTAAAAGCCGTTCTGTTCGGTTCGGTTGTTTGGTTCCTGCTATGTTGAAAAAAAAAAAAAACAACAAAACAAATAGTCTAGTGAATAGAGACAAAAAAGGGGTGTTTGCTTACAAACGGTCCAGTAGTTCTAAATTTTTTTATATGTTGTCTAGGATCGTTAGTAGTTGATTAAAATGCAAAATGCACAATATTCCCGCCTCCGCGCCCGCCGCCATATTGAAAAATATGAAAAAATCCGTACTTTCTTCAGAATTTTGGTTATATCATCGTTTTGGTTGCATTTTATATAGAAGACAGTAGTGTAAATTTTGTAGTTAATTAAATTTCCTATAATTTACATATTTAATTTGTCTATCTAGGACTTACAGTTACGGAGATATTCACTTTTAAAAATATATAAATATTTCATTTTTTTTTTTTTAATTTGCCTGAATTTTGATTTTGGTAAGACCTAAGACCGGGACGATATTACTTTTTCCGATTTTGATGAAATTTGGTATCAAGGTGTAACCCCAGTTCTATTTTCATGAGTTCGCAAACCAGCATGATCGGCTTATGGGAACGGGGTTTTATGGGGTTTCAAAAGGGTAAAAAATAGGTTTTTGGCATTTTTGGACCTCAAATTTCAAAGTTTTACAATTTTAACTAAAAACATTTAAAATAGCTTAAAAAACCAAACAATTTAGTATTTAGAATTTTTAACTTCGCTTGACAGATAACGGAGAAAAACTAAAAACATGTTCCCCATGTTAATCTTATGGGAAATCAATAGAACACTGTATCCCACTTATTTATTGATATATCTTGGTATAATTTGGTATGTACCTTCACTAGGTAGGGTTTAACTGATATTTGGTTACAACACCCATATATCCTATACTCAAACCTACATACTCACCCCCATGGGGTTTATGGGGAAAATATAAAAAGTACCAAATATTGATACAATTTTATATTTACCTTACCTAATCATTATATTTCCTAACAACTAACATTTTCAAACAATATCCCATAGCAGCAAACTTACATACTCATTCCTATGGTGTTTATGGGAAAAATACAAAATCTTAAATTCCTTTGGAAATTCTCTGAGTACGCAAGTCTGCTGCGACGGGGGTGATTTGGAAAAGTAACCAGCGTTATGTTTTCCTCCAGTTTAGTGGGTAAACAAAATAACATTTGGCGAGTCAAGACAAGAGCCCTGGCAACACTTTTAAATTCAGTCAGGTCCCTTCTCCTGACTCGCTAGTAGTAAAGTTTTAAACATGGTACATACTGTACCATAATATACCATAACATACTGTACCTGTTCTGTATACATAATGTCACCTACCATTACAGTAAAATACGTACGTCGCTCTTGGGTTGGCTGTCAGGAACAGTATATTCTGGGTGTAGTTCATCACGTAAAAAATGACTCAAAATGATCTCAACTGCCTGGCGAATTGTAGTGTTCCAAAATCAAAATGTTGGCAAATAAGAATAAATGAAATATTTATATATTTTTAAAAGTGAATATCTCCGTAACCATAAGTCCTACACAGACAAATTAAATATGTAAATTATAGAAAATTTAATTGTCTACAACGATAATGTAACCAAAAATCTGAAGAAAGTACAGATTTTTTTCATATTTTTTAATATGGCGGCGGGCGCGGAGGGGGGAAAATTGTGCATTTTGCATTTTAAACAACAACTAACCATCCTAGACAACATATAAAAAATTTAGAACTACCGGACCGTTTGTAAGCAAACATCTCTCTATTCACTGGACTAAAAATAAATTGGGAATATTTGCTTGTTTTATGTTCATAAAATTTACCAGAATTTCACAATGTGAGTTATGTATTGTGGTATCTCTTGATATTTATAATCTTGTTTTAAATGAATTTGACAATGTTAAAATATTTTAAATTATGAATCGTTCAAAAAATTGCAGTTTTAAAAAATTTAGGAAACGCCATTTAAAATTACTTAAAACTTTGAGTATACAATATTATCTATACTGAAAACTTCAAAAAGGTTTTTAACGTTATACTGTTTTTCTCAGCCTGTGTTTTCCGTTCTTTCCTGAAATCGAACGTTTCTCAAAAATTGTTGGGAAATTAACTGAATCGCCTTGGTCCTTTGCAACAATACATTTCAGTCAACGTAAATATTCGACGATACAGTTAAAAAAAAAAAAAAAAAACTAAAACTAAAACAAAAAAAACAACAACGGATGTTAAAAATAATATCAGATGTTGGAGAGATTGTCAGATATGTCGGGGTTAGTTAAATAAATAAAATACTGTATAATTTTTAACAGTTTTCATGTCATGTAATTTTATGCCTTGTAGTAATTTTATAAATTAACTAGCAGTTACCCGGCGCGCGTTGCTGCTCTCAAATTAAGTTGTTTACATAAATAAAGCTATTTTAATACAACAAAAAAAGATAAGTTAAGTTTTAAGTTTTTTAATATAACAAAAAAGTCAATGGCATAGAAAGTAAGTATATTAATATTACCATAAGGCCAAAGGATAAACAGGCATTTTGCAAATTTAAACCCAGAATAGTCAAAGTTTGCCTTGTATCTTATGGATCCTAACTGCAAATGCAAGAGCACCTATGAGCAAAGAGGCACGTCCATGTCAAATTCCATAACCGGAGGCCCTAAATTAATTTTAAAGTCCAGTGGAGCACAGCCCTACTAAAAAATATATTTGGAAAACCATTCTTGGTGAGTACCTATGAGCAAAGAGGCATGTCCAAGTAAAATTTCAACCATGGTGGCACTAAAGAAATTTAAAGTCCAGTGGGGCGGAGCCCTAAAGAGCTTAAAAAATATATTTGCAAAACCGTTTCCTAGTGAGTAGCTATGAATAAAAAGAATCGTACATCAAATATCAAGGCCGGTGGCCCTAAAGTAATTTTGAAGTCCAGTGGGTCGGAGAAGAGCTTAAAAAATTTGCAAAACAGTTTCCTAGTGAGCACCTATGAACAAAAAGAATCATCCATATAATTTCAACCCCGGTGGCCCTAAAGTGATTTTAAAGTCCAGTGGGGCGGAGCTCTAAAGATCTTAAAAAACTATATTTGCAAAACTGTTTCTTAGTAAGCACCTAAGAGTAAAGAGAATCGTCTGTCGAATTTCAACCCCGGTGGCCCTAAAGTAATTTAGAAGCCCAGTGGGGCGGAGCCCTAAAGAACTTAAAAAACTATATTTGCAAAACCGTTTCTTGGTGAATAGCTATGAGCAAAGAGGCACGTCCATGTTAAATTTCAACCCTGGTGGCCCTGAAGTAATTTTGAAGTCCAATTGGGCAGAGCCCTAAAAAGCTTCAAAAACTATATCTGCAAAATTGTTTCCTAGTGAGTACCTATGGGTAAAGAGCATCGTCCATCAAATTTCAACCTCGGTGGCCCTAAAGTAATTTTGAAGTCCAGTGGGTCGGAGAAAAGCTTAAAAAAATTTGCAAAACCGTTTCCTAGTGAGTACCTATAAGCTTAGAGAATCGTCCATGTCAAATTTCAGCTCCGGAGGTCCTAGAGTAATTTCAATGTCCAGTGAGGCGGAGCACTAAAGTGCTTAAAAAACTATATTTGCAAAATCGTTTCTTAGTGAGTACCTATGGGTAAAGAGCATCGTCCATCAAATTTCAAATCTGGTGACCCTAAAGTAATTTTGAAGTCCAGTGGGGTGGAGCCCTAAAGAGCTTAGAAAACTATATATGCAAAACCGTTTCCTAGTGAGTACCTATGAGCAAAGAGAATCGTCCATGTCAAATTTCAGCTCCGGAGGTCCTAAAGTAATTTCAATGTCCAGTGAGGCGGAGCCCTTAAGTGCTTAAAAAACTATATTTGCAAAATCGTTTCTTAGTGTGTACCTATGGGTAAAGATAATCGTCCATCAAATTTTAACACCGGTGGCCCTAAAGTAATTTTGAAGTCCAGTGGGGTGAAGCCCTAAAGAGCTTAAAAAACTATATTTGCAAAACCTATGGACCTATGGTGCACCTATGGATAAAGAGAATCGTCCATGTCAAATTTCCTCACCTGTAGGCTTTTAGTGTAATTGTGAGCTTCCATAAGGCGGAGCCATAAAGACAACACAAACATCAACATTATACCTCACACCTGGTTACTTCTATGATTATAAGCATTTGCTTGAATGAAACTTTCAAATTTTTTAATAACAGCAGTTCATTTTGTAAACACTAAATTTCTAAAACCTGACACTGCACCATTGTATGCCCTCTGGGTCAGAGCCCTTTGGACAGATTTGCACTAAACTTCACACAAACCATCCTTGAATAATGCTTAATAATGCCTAAAAGTTTCGTTGCAATCTGTTGAGCGGTTTCGGAGTCTATAGGCAACATACATAGGTATATATTTATATATATATAAATATATATACATACTTCCTCTTTTATAGATATAGATTATTGTAAACCAAACATGTTAGTGATTTTTAAGAATAGGCATCTATTTTAGAATTTTAATTGTAAGATAAGATACACCATGCCATATACCATACGCAAAATTTTCCCAATACATATACTGAAAACTTCACTACACAGTACTTCAACACATTAAAACCAATATAAGGTAATTATATTGCTATCAATAAAAACAAGATAAATTTTACTAATAATCTATACTTTCATTACTAATTTGTAAATAAATTTAAAAATAAATTTTATATGATTATGTTTCCCAGTGTCTAAAATATTTTCTACAAAAAATGCATAAAAAACAATTCTTAAATATTTTAATTTTATTCAATAATTTATTAATAGAATTTCAATTTTAGTAATTTTTAAAGTTGTCCTTTTATGAATAATTGCTAATTAGATTATTGTTATATTCCGTGATGTGGGAATTTGTTCATGTATAAAAACGATTGCGTTGAATGGCAGATAAAGTAAATACGGGTGGAGGAGGAGTTCCCGTCATACGCACGTCTGTTAACTTTGTTTTATTGCCTCTCATTTATTTAGTGGCGGACAATCTAAAATATTACGGCTTGCTCTCAGGTATGAAGATTTTATTTTTTGGCTAAAAATCATTATAAATAAATATTTTAAAATATTTCATATGACCTATTTAATATGTACACTTGCCGTCCAGGCATGTATGCAATTACTTTATGGATGTTAAAGTAGATGTCATATCAAGTACTGTTGCAAGACTTATTTGTTATTTTTCTGACATAAATATTCCATAAAAGATTAAAGTTATTGGATGAATAAACTACAGTAGTAGTGGCGTTTATATTTATGGATTGCTGTAGTACATTTATAGGCTATTTTGTATTGAACTATAAAGACATTATGTTTTAGAGCTTCTTGTGAGCATGATGCATCCCATTAAACAGTCAAGGAGTAGTCATAATCTAACAGTATTTCTTTTTAATATTAAAACACACCAACTTTTGTTTTAAAACTACCAAAACTAAATCAATAAACAAGACAATTTCCAAACTGCCATAGAAAAATATTAATCATTTCAAAACATATCTAAACATGCAATTTTCTTTGGATTCTTATATTCAAGCTCAGTTACTGTTCATATAGTTTTAAATATTTAATCCGGATCGTAATACTTCGTGATATAAAACTTGATAACAAAGATTATTACAAATAAAGAACACAATCTGGGCAGTTGTGAAGGTAAATTGCAGATCATAATAACTAAATGAGCAGTAAAAAGATGTTCTATTTAGATAATATCAAGAAAGGCGATGACAAGAAAGCCATTGAAACGAGCCCATCCCACACGCACTTCCCGTAAACAAACATGATGCATCGATCGAGATTGCTACAATATTGTCTTGCCTTTCTAAAAAAAACGAAAACATCTATTTAGACACTTAAAAATAAAAGAAAGCAGAAACTAATAAATCCATTAGAACAATGTTATGAAAAATCGAAATAAACTGTAATACTTTTACATAGCTGTACCAAATTAAATATATTTCTTAATAACTAGTATAAATAAAAAAAAATCTCTTCGTTTTAAATACTGTTATACAGAATATATTAAAATATGTTTCTCATTTTAAAAAGCCAAATAAAATACATTTAATAACGTTAGACATCAATTTAAGACACTTTTTGTCTTGGTGACGTTCAAGTTGAGGCAGGAGAGGCAATTCACTGGGTCAATCGACCACCTCTAGTAAATAGACACCTTTTGACGCGTTTAAAGTTATACTCGATAAAATGTCCATTAAAATATTACAGGAGATTGAATCATTAATGGTATCTCTTCAAATTTGGAATAAATATACGTTTAGAAAAAATATATATAACTAAAATTTAAAAAATTAGTTTTTTAATTAGGAAAGAAAATTAAATTTAAATAACTGTACTCTAAAACTTTAAGAATAAATCACGTTTAAAAGATAAATGAGGGTTAAAAAATTCAACCTCATAAGAAAATTATTAACTTATTCATTGATTTAGTAACTAAGAGATTAGGTAAGTAAGAAGGGAATATTACTTTTTTTCCTTAAAAACTGGTTAAAAAGTATATTTGTGGTGACAATAAAATTAATAACAGATTTCAAATAAAATGTTCATTAATTTGACGCTAATCATCTTAAAGATGAACAACATAATGACTATATCAGATTAGAGATCAACAACACGACTTAAACTTCACTAACTAGTGATAAAATGTCGACAGTAACTTCATAAAAATAATCCAAACTCACCATAAAACTTGTACTGTATATATAAACTTTATGTAAAAAATAAACTCATGAGCTATGCAATTTTTTATTAGGCTAACTCCTCTCAGACCGAACATGGCACTTGTAAACTTTAGTGGTTAGAAGTAAAAAAATCAATTGGGTGAAATCATGCTTTCATCATGCTTAAATCATGATTTCCAAGAATTTTACTTATAGAAAAGTGGATTTTTCAGAAACCTTCAGCCCAGATCGGAGTCAGCCATTCAAATCCAAGGAAGCGTATAATATCCTTGGTATAGGTGGTGGGTGGGCGTTGGAACTCATACAACAAATATCATATTATAATGATGTTGTGAAACTTACATCATAGGATAAGTGAAAAGTACAAAGTGTGTGCGAATATATATCTAATTAAAGGTGGTTTAAAGGTCCAAAATTAAGTTATTTTGAAATAATTTCTTTGATTATATGTAAATTAAAATTCTAAATTCACTATTATGAAAAGGCTACAATATTATTAAAATATGCAAAATGGGCAGGCCCTTCACTGAACCTTTACCCTCGTTGAACAGACTAACGGGCAGTTGTTAAAGAGCAGTATTTTAACCAACGTTACGAAAAATAATCTATAATCATTAATAATAATTAGGCTTTAAAATCTTTACACTACCTTAAACAATGTTACACCTGTTAAGTTTTTCTTTTTTTCTTTATAGGAATGCATTTTAAGGGGTACATTTCTTGATTCTCAAGCTATAAGTGAGGGCTAGACCAAGGCACTCTCAAGGGAACAATGAACTTTCACACAAGCTCTCTCCCTGCCAAGAAAATAACATAGATTTATAGACGCTTTGTTTCAATTTTCATTAAATTTTACACAATAATTATTATCTTTAAAATCAACCCTTATTGCTGATTTTGTGTTAAGGCTTTTAATGATAAAAGTAATAATATAACACTTAATATAATAGACTAGCAAAATATTAATTCATGTACTATATATCAAGTAAACAAAATAATACACTATAAAAATACCCCCGTCGCATCAGACCTGCGTACTCAGCGAATTTCCAATGGAATTTCAGATTATTTACTTTCCCCATAAATCACCATAGGATCGAGTATGTAGGTTTTCTGCCATTGGGTGCTGTTAGAAAATCTAAATTAATCAATAATCGGTGAATGTAAACACAAAATTGTATCAAACTCTGGCAATTTTTTATTTTCCCCATAAACCCCATGGGGGTGAGTATGTAGGTTTGCCGCCATATGGGTTTTGTAAGCAAGTATAAGTTAAACCTTATGTAGATAATGTACATACCAAATTTGATTAAGTTATGTCAATAAATAAGCAAGATATAGGGTTACCTTGATTTCCCATAAGAATAACATGGAAAACACATTTTTAGATTTGCCCCGTAACCAGTTATGCTATGATAAAAATTCAAAATACCAAATTGTTTATTTTTTTAAGCTCTTTTAAACGGTTTCAGTTAAAATTGACGAATTTTAAAAACTGAGGTTCGAAAATGCCAAAAACCCATATTTCACCCCTTTGAAACCCCATAAAACCCCGTTCCCATAACCAGACAATGCTGGTTCGCAAACTCATGAAAAATAGACCTGGTCTTACACCTCCATACCAAATTTCATCAAAATCGGAGGTCCCCTTCAAAAGTTATCAGTACCACACACACACACACACACACACACACACACACACACACACACACACACACACACACACACACACACACACACACACACACACACACACACACACACACACACACACACACACACTTCATGTGGTTTTACAAGACATTGGTTGTACACCTCTTAGCGTTACCCAGAAAACACCACGAGGAGGTGGGTGTACGTCGTTTTCCACACATTCACACACACATTCACACACACACACACACACACACACACACATTCACACACACACACACACACACACACACACACACACACACACACACACACACACACACACACACACACACACACACACACACACACACACACACACACACACACACACACACACACACACACACACACACACACACACACACACACACACACACACACACACACACACACACACATACACACACACACACACACACACACACACACACACACATTAATGTACGGCTTTTCAATGTTTAGAAAATTGTGTCAATTGGGATTTAGAGGTCTTGTCGAAATGGGTGGGAGTAAACAAACTTATCATTAACACATCAAAGACTAAGTCTATTTTATTTTCATACAAAATGCATTTAATTGAAAATAATAAAAACACACTTTCCTTTTTCTGCCATAAATTTCTTTGTCAATACGAATGCACATGTCAGAAACTTGAAATTGTCAGCAAAATTAAATATCTCGGGTTAATCATCGACCAAAATTTGAAATGGAATTGTCATGTGGATTATTTAATTTCAAAACTGAGGGCAATCAACAGAAATATTTATTTATTACATGAGACAATTTCTAAAAGAGGAACATTTAAAAATTTTATATTTTTCTTGGTATGAATCAACCTTGCGGTACGGGATAATACACTGGGGAGGGACTTATCCGACCGTATTACAACCAATAGTAAATTCTCAGAAAATGGCCTTGAGGACCCTTTGTGGATTGAAAAAAAGTGACTCAGCTGAACCATTGTTTATTCAATTAAATGTCTTGAAATTCTCAGAACTTTATTTATTTAGTATCTTTAACTATTTTAAAACATATTTCCATCTTTTCTCTGTCAAAGTAAATAACAGACTTACAAGAAGTTCAAGTTTGATCCAGTTAACTGTACCAAATAGCTTCAAACAGACCAGCAGAAACCAGTTCCACTTTAAATCAATCACCATTTTTAATAGATTTAGTAAACATATTGATTTCAATCTGAACAATAGAACATTCAAACTTTCAATCAAAAAGATAATCAAAGATGGTATTATTTTAATTTAATGTTTCGTAACTTCTATTCATTTTCTAATTTTATTTTTATTATACTCTGTACAATATAAGTATAGGCATAGTTAGTGTTACGCACTATATTTTGTCTCACAAAGGTATTTTATTTCTCCTTAAAAAAGAGTTTTAATTTATTTTGTATTATTATTATTATTATCTTTAGTCGTGATTAATTTTTCCATGTCAGTGAAGTGTCTGCAGTATTTAGAATTTTCAAAGACTGCTGTAATGTAATGTAATTTCACGTGGACAATATAACATTATTTATATTTTTTCTGACCCACGCGTGCTTGCAGCACATGGGTCCTTTGTACCACATTTATGTACAACTTTTCAAATAAATAAAATTCATTTCATTTCAAAAATTCATTTCATTTCATTTCAAACACACACACACACACACACACACACACACACACACATATATATACATACATATATATGAAAATGAACGAATGGTGTTTTTGGCTTCTGGGGACTTAAAAATGAAAAAGTAAAGTGGTCCCGGGCTTAGGTCTTACCATGGCTACTACCGTAATAGCGTATTCCCTATAGGGAAATTCGCTGAAAATAAACTGAAAAACTGAAGTCGTACATAGTCGAACCTGAATCAAGCAATTCTCAATGCACCCCTTCAGCAACATTACTGATGGAATCTGGTCAGAGTTTGGTCTGGTCATTAGGGAACCACATTGACTATATTTTGCAAAAAATGGGAGCCCTGTTGATTTTTTTTAAATGAATTTCAAATTTATAAAAACTTGAGAATATGTGTGTTACATAACCGGTATACATTTATAAGGATTTGTATAAAACTTTTATTAAAATATTCACGCTGCTACAAAGCTGTTCAGCTTTTTGTACACGGTGACACAAGAATTTAAAAAGCGGTTAAGTTTAGAAACATTCTTGGGTGTTTTTCATCACTCGACAGAAGTCACTTCTTCATAAAACGATTATGGCATCATGTTATTTGCTTACTTTCAAAAGTATTCTCCAAAAGTTATTTCCTCCAGAGCAAAAATATACACTGTAGCACTTTAATGTTAGATTTGAAAAGAGCTTATTTTGAAGTACTATAATACATTGAAAAAATACATACACCCGCTAGGTAGCTGAGTGGTATCAGTGCTCGCCTTTGATTCCAAAGGTTGTCGGTTCGATCCTGAGAATAGGTATAGTAGCTTTTTAAAGGTTCGCTTTCAGACCCAGCTGCCATTTGTTATTGTGCTATTAGTTAATGATGTTTTCTAACAACTGGTCGATGTTAGATAGTAAAAGTACTGGGGTTTGGGCCGTTCCTCACCACAACGTAAAAAATGCCGTTAGCGTGGATAAACACATAAATTAAAAAGAGCTATTCTTCTTGTTAGACTAAAACGGCTTCTTCACAAGGGAGCTTTAAATTTGTTGGAGCCTACATCTTACTTAACAAGTAAGTATCCAGAATGAATAGTTTAATAATTCAGGAAGGCCTTGAGAGGCACGACGACAATGGATTGATGAAGAGGTGGCAGCGCATATTAATATAGGTTGTAACAACAGCAGGTACATCAGCGCTGTACAATGTGGTGGGGGTTGGCACCCCTGCAATCAGTGGTGCAGTACCAACATTGTGGGCTTGATGTGCCTTCATCGTAGATTGAAGGATTATTATAACAATTACTAATACTAATTAGAGTGCATAGTAATAAACACAATTATGAATAGGTAACTCAACAAAAATAAACCTATTGTCTCGAGACTCGAGTGACATCAAATATGTAGCACCTGTACTTATTTTTTTTTTTTCTTCACAGAAATAAATTGCACATGCAGTATAATTTACAAATCGTTTTTGTGGTTTCAACGAGACTATAAATGAACTACAAGAGACAGTTAATGTATTGCTAACTTCTACCCTTTCTTCACTTCCATTGATGTCCTCACTTACGTAACAGTCTGCAAGCTCGTTTGCTCCGCTCATCGTCTCTTCATACAGCTTATTAAATCGGGATCATAAGTACAAAATCAGTCTCATGGCCATTGAGGAGTCTCACAATAAACTAACATGTCCGTTCTTGGTGGCATGAAATGACAACAATTAGTAAGATAATGGGAAAACTACTATATCACATAAACATTTGCAGTTCAATGAAGAGTGCTTGTATTTGCTTGTTATTGGTGTATAAGAAACTATTAAATTTACACAAAATGTATATATAAGTAAATATTCATATTTAAAGAATACAATAAAGGAAGTGCTGTTCAATGTCTCTTAAATTACATTATTCAATGTGATTTAAATTATACTTAAAATGTGGTGGGCCTGATTTGAAACCCCTGAATTTTAAAAAGGAAAGTACGCCTATAACAATGTTACGAAAATTTAAATAAGTACTGTGTTGAGTATTTTTCTTCATCGTGTACTTTAAAGAATTTTGTTCATTTTTTGTAGCCTAGAATAGTATTGTCTGTCAATGCTATGTAAAAAGTGTGATGACAATTGACAACAAACTATTTGATTTTATTTCCTCTGATATTTTTTCTTTATTCTTACAAAGTTTTAGCTTATTTAATAGTGTTTTCGAGTGGCCTAACAAACAAACAAACAAACTCAACTCTTTATTTATGATATGCATATTTTTATTTACAACTAACAAATGTTTTTAACAACCATTAACAAATTTTAATTATATTTTCTTGGTTACCATAAAAAACTCAAATGTTTGCCACTAGACTTCTCAAGAAGTAAAATAAGAATTAATAAAATATTTGTCAGATTAATTCAATAATGACATGTAGGAGTAATGCTAATAAATAGTTTATATTTTATAAAAAAAGAGTTTTGTTAAAAAAACAATGCTTACAGAAGTACAATGTAAAAACATTATACTCTTATTATCATTACAGTTAGAAAAGAAACTTCGCTGAAAAGCCTCTTTCACAGAGCAACCACATACAGAATTCAGTTACCTATTTCGCAGTCCAGTTTACTCTGGCCCTTTTGGTCCATATTTCATAGTACTCAAGCGCTTTGCCTTCATTGAGCCCAGCAAAGTACACAACGCAATAAATAGAATTTATTTGACGGAAATCACATTATTATAAAAGTGAATGAAAATAAAATATTAAGAAACCCTATCAATGTTATACATGTGACTGTTTTCTTAATATATTAGTTTGTTTGTGGTTTAGTCATGCCTAACTAATAAACCGATTAAGTTGAAATTTGTGAGGGGGGAGCTGATAACCCTGGGCAACATATACAATATTGTATTACAATTTTGAAAGTACATAAGGACTCTGTCCTACTGACTTTATTATCACTTAAATTATCCCGTTATTTATTAGTCACTCACGTGATTAATTTGTCTTTTCTTAGACAATTGTTTTTTTACTAAACTATTTATTTAA
Organism: Neoaliturus tenellus; assembly: GCA_030545055.2. NCBI lineage: Eukaryota > Metazoa > Arthropoda > Insecta > Hemiptera > Cicadellidae > Neoaliturus > Neoaliturus tenellus. The sequence goes on along the minus strand of CM061531.1, from coordinate 238,914,677 downwards.
GAAAATAATGCATTTTGCATAGAGAGTAACAAAAATAACAAGGTTATTATAAGTTATTGAGAAAGCGAACGAGCTCGTCTTTAGGCCTAATATAATTAATTACTTGGAATTCAATTTTTTCTCCTTAAATTTCTGTTGCAAAGCATGGTGTACAGCAGTAGCAATAATATTAATCAAATTTAAGTGGTTTTGTTATGTTGCAATAAACAAAATACTAATACACGGTCTGTGGTGATGTGGTTAGGCGACCAAACGTACGGGCTTCAGAAATATGATGATTAGAATACATCGCTTTGACAGTAATTTTTACCAGTACCATTCATATGCACAATATCGGCATTGACAATAGAATCGGCCACCCCCTTACTTCGCCAACACAAATGCTGTCATTTTATTTTTATTTTTTATTTTTATTTTTTTTTTATAAATCGATAACTGACTATACAGCTTTAATATTCATAAGATTCTTGCTTCAATGGTCAAACTTGCTACCAATTTTTCCACGCTAAATAAGTAAATTATAAGTAAGTGTTTAATGACTGTATGCATTGCGTAACTCTGTTACTGAAGAAGGCCAGCAAATTAATTTGTAAATATTAATTAAGTATCAAGATAATGAGTATGTAAGTATCAAGTATAAAATAGATCAGCAAATAAAAATATCTTCAGTGATCGGTTTAAAATATTTTAATTGCAATTTTACTGCAATCGATTGCCAATTTTAACTCCTTTTCGAAAGAATTCTATTTTTGGAATTTAAATGGTTTAATGATTAAAAAAGACCCAGAATTTAATCTTGAGCGATAATTAAAATTGTAATTTAACATACTAAAAGATTATTTAGTGTTCTTAGGATTTCGTAACCTAGTTCATTCTGAGGAAGACAGATTGAAATGTTTTTAACTAAAGAGTAATAGAAACCAGTTGCAATAAACATAATATTAAATAAAATTTTAAAAAAATGTCCATAACGTTCAAGTGTTCACAGGATCTTTAAAACCCTTGAAATTCACATATAAAACTTTACATTTTCATTTAATACTTGATTAATAACATGGTGAACTCAAAAGGTGGAAATAGGAATATCAGTGAAACCTTCAACATTCCAATTATCTCTAACTGAAGACGTTAGACCGCCCCCTCCGGGGGGTGAGGGCAGCATCGTTATCCCCACAAACCGGATATCAGAAGCTGGAATGGCTGCGGGAGCTTAGTAATTGTGTAAATATTCTCCACTACCCACTACAAAACAGGAGAGAACTATTGTAACAAATTCTTCCTGTATAATCCTACTTTTATTTTGTCTGGTAAGCTGTATTAAAATACTTTAATTAACTTGTGTAAGTATTGTTTAATGACATGACATTATCATTTAAATCTACACCGCTTGTTACAAATATATGTTATAATACTACGGAAACAACATGTTTGATACTCCTCCCACTGTCTCCCGGTAAATTAGAGGCTTATATAATATTTAACAAGCAAAATATTCTTAAGTCTATTTATCTATGCAGATTTAAGAAATTAAAAACTTCAAGATATTTTTATTGCTCAATAAAACAGTTATAAAGATAACTGAAGGTAAAAAAAACGTTGAATTTAAAATTACCTTTATTATAGTGATTTTTTTATTTTAATTTAATCGGCATTTTTTCAATATGACAGGCAATTTAAAATTGTTCAATACAAACCTCCCATTCCTATATCATTATTATATTTATACATAATTTCAAGAGAGTTTTATTTTATTGTCATCATTCTCTAAAGCTAACGAATAAGGAGCTAGAGGCAGTTGAAATAAGTATTTAGTCCCATATGAAATTAAAAAAATGTAATAAAGACATTTTCATTCTTGAGTATATTTTATTTTACTGAAAGGTTTCGGAGATTACAGGCATTTAGTTGACTAAAAATGACCCATAATTGACTATAAATGAACTTCAATATCTTGGAGGTCTCTAACCGTTAGGTTCAGGGACAAAAAATGTCAAAGAATTGAAAGGTGTAAAAATTGGACCATGTAAAATTCAACAACTTCATATTTAAGTTGGATGCCAGATTTTTTAATCAAATTTTATATTTTATAATTTTTTAATTTAAAAAATTAAAAAACCAGAGATAACATAATCTATGGGTGTCCTAATTGCTACTTAACTTATTCCAATTCAACCTATAGTTTTTAAGTTAACTCTGGCACACTTATATCAACTAACTATTGATAGTGTTTTTTAAGATAGAATAATGAACGCCAAGATAAACTATAAATAATTGTGATAATTATTACTCAACGAGGATTAAGTTACTTGTTGTCTATATTTTACTTTTCTCCAAAAAATATTTCTAAAAAAACATTATTAATGACTTATAATCACCCAGTTTCTGAACCACAATTTATCATATTGTAATGAACAGTAATTTCTGAATTCGACTTTTTTTATTAAATAAGCTAAAATGCTAATTTTGGCCATAATAATGACTGTCTATAAATGCGCTTATGAACAAATTTATAAGTTTCATAAAAAGTGAAACTTTTCTAATTACGTAACGGGACCACAAAAGGTTCGGCTGGCTTCATTTGTACAATAGCCTAGAGCTGAAACACAACTTGTAACTCGTTATCCAGGAGGTAATGGATTGCATCGACACGAGTAGGCGTAACTCACCATGACGTCTATTACGCGGGTTATTACAGGTAATTGAAATGCCATATGTAATGAATGATTAGTTGCGACATACTGTACTTCGATCTGATTGGCCTACATTTATAATTGTTATCAAACCGAGGATAAAACGACATTTTACATTTACTTATTTATACTTCTTTTAAAAAAAAATGACTAAGTAATGGTTTTGTTAAAGATTTCAATCATATTGAAGGAAAACAACGGTATATCAATTGACTTCAGGAATTACATAATCCAATGTAATAAAATAATACTAGAGAAAACTACTGAACCGATCGTAACCGTTTTTATGTGTCTTGTTTTTGTCTTTGATGACGTGAAGGGTATGAAATCATTGAGAGAAAACCATCAGGCTTATTAACGAATTATGCTTTTGTAAAATCCCCTTTTATAAACTAACTTATGACTATTTGTTTAGTACTCTAGGCACTCTAGGTATTTTAATAGGTAAATAACCTTTACTACTTACACCGGTTTGTTTCTGTAGGCAGTTTACCTATCACAATTAATTTTACCATCGCAACTAACTCATATAAAGTTTTTTTTGTTTGTAAAACACACAACTTCACGCATACTGAAAGTAAATAAAAGCAACGAAAAGGCTGATATTCTACTGAATATAAGTAAAAAGTCAATGTTTAATAGCTGACGCAAATGTTTAAACAATCAATGTTTAAAACAACATTTAAGATACTCACCGATAATTATAGTCACCACATAAAGAATATATATTACAGTTAATCTATATGCAAAATATATTTATTACATATAAATAAATTTTTAACTCATAATTATAAATTAGTTTGTGCATTCATGTGTTTTGATATCTTAACTAAACTGTGAAGTCTTGGTCAAACGTATACCTATAAAAGGCAAAGCCCTCACTCACTCACTGATTCTCCAAGCAATCCAGATTTTTTGTCCTAGTGGACAATTGTTTCGTCCACATCATCAGCATGTTTTTAACTTGAGGTTAAAACATAAAGACCAACTTTTGGTAACTTAATAGTAGTTTTCATCACTAGGAGCAAAAGTCGGTCTTTTTGGTGCGCAATCATGTTTTTAAATGAGGCGCTGCCAAATTTTTTTAAACGATGAAGCATTAAAAAGTCTCTTTTGCTCCGAGTAATGAACAATGTTTTTTTATCATATTGCAAAATTAGACTTTTGATCGTTAGTAAAATTAATTATAAAGTTGTATTTTTTAGGTTATATACTTAGGTGTTAATACTAAATAAGTAAAATGCAGTGTTAACATTTCTGTTATTTACAACTAATGCTCTGTTGAATTCCAAAATTCTGCACCTAAAAATTAATGAATTAATAATAATAAAGGCTACTTAGCAAACAGCTGACTTTTCAGTCATAGGGCCTAAAAAATATTCCAGCTGATTTGTCAGTCCCAGGACAAAAGAAGAGTCGGTTTTCGTACTACTAAGAGAACAAAAACAGGTTGATTTCGTGCAGAATGATAAAAACAGATGTTATGTTTCGATTAATATTTTTCAATAAGTATTCAACAGAATGCAGCACTCATTACTGCTCCATTGTCCATTCACTGCACATTGCCACGGGGATCATGTTAAAAAATAAGTGAATTACTATTTTAGGTACAGTAACTTTCCACATGTCATTCTCTATCCATCAGTTTCATTTCTACGGGTCATTTTCCCACTGAAACAAAGCCACATTTTTTAATATTGCTTCAAATTTATTTTTCCATCGTTAAAGTAGTTTTGATCTAAGTTTATTTTCATTTAGTATTGTTTTCATAGGGATATGAGAATTAACAATTAATTAATGGTGAATAAGAGCACCTTTTATTTTTATTCACTCCATGTGGGCATGGGATTTTTATGATAATTCTGATTTGGTTTGTTTATAGGAATCCACAGAGCAATCGAGTTAACGAGTAAGTGGTTGTTTTTCCTTATTTGGAACAATTTGGAATTGAAGATAATTAGATCCGTCCTGACAACTTGCATTGTGAAATGTTTAAACCAACAGTACAATATGATTTGTTGCTGTATTTGAACAATCTTTACCGTCTTTTTAGGCACTGTACACGATTCATTGGACTCCAGATAGGAAAAGACGGTGAATTTAATTGATATTGAACATCAAGATTTGCCCCTTATCCTTAAGAAAACAGGCTCAATAAAACTAAAACTAAAAAAAAAACTAAAAAAAAACTATTTTGATGGTTAAATGAATGGAAGGTTGAACTCAGTAAACGATATATTCATTGAGGCAAGTGAGTTTATCAAATTATCACAAATATACTCATACTTTGTATATTTTGTAAATATACTTTGTACTATATACGTACAAAATGTACTATTTTGGACGTATTTGTACTAATAGTAGTGGTATATTAATAGTTGTAGTATTATTTGTACTATATTTGTACAAAATATACTATTTTGTAAGTATAATTTGTAAATATACTTTGTACTGCCATGGCAAAGCGGTTACTAAACAGCTGAAAACAAAATAATCAGTTCATTGTGACATATTTTTAACCATATTGAGTCGATTTGTTACCACGCATTAACTGAATCGTTTATGAAACTGAGATGGTCATACAGGTTGATATTTTTTTTTGTAGATTTAACAGTTAAAAGAACTGATTCGCAATAAAGAACTGGTCGCAATAAAAGAACTGATATAACTTTTTCCATTGCTAAAAATTGTTTTATTTTGAAGTTTGGGACTAATAAGGCTTAGAGAAAATAGCACTTATAGAAATTTAATACTCTACCATTCCAAAACTTACCCGTAATTTTTGACAGGCTGTCATCTGATTTTATTGATTTATTTTTTATTTATTTGTTTTATAAAAGTGAGTTGATATAAAGCATTCATTATGAGCTTAAAACAATGTATTTAGGTAAGAGACTCTTGCCTCTATGTTTTACATTATAGGGGATCCTGACCGACAAACTCAGCGACTTAATCTTGCCTTAATCCGCTCTTCTAATCAAATCTCATGTCATATTGAGACGGGTTTAAATGTTTATCCTTAATTAAGGTTATTAGCTAATGTTGTTGAATTTTTTTAACTATGAGTATTATCAAATTACTATTAGTTATACTATTAGTTATATTATATTATTAAATAATATTAAGTTCTAATTTATAGATTATTTTGTCAAACCAAGTTTACAAAATAGAGATTTTAAAAAAATCTAAATTTTTTTGTATATACGTTTTGAAGAATGTTTTTCTCTATATAAATACGTTAAAGGAACAAAATGCAATGAAAGATGTTTTAAATTATGATTTTTAGTAATGTCTACGAACTATTTTAAAGATATTATTAGGTTTCTATAAGTGTTCGAGATGAATGAAATCGTGCCTGACAATATAGAGTGCATTTGAAAACTAGCTTTTACTTTTCAGATTATAACCAATGTATTTATTTAAATTGTAAATGATTATCAACAAATAAAAAACTTAACAGGCTGATCGGAATGTCTGAGTCTTCAATCTTTCTTTTCTGTTTTCCCTATACGATCTGACTTGATTTGACACCAAGGTATTTATGAAAAATCTTCAAATTAATAAAGTGTTTTAAACTAGAAATTATTTAAAGTTTTATTTAAAATATACATTACAATGAAACATTATAATTTAGAAAAAACATTTTACACTAATTCTATGTAAAAAATAATGATAACTATTTCATGGGAAATAAATAAACAAATAATAAATAGAAATAACAAGTATAAATAAATAAATAGACATATATAGAAATAGGTCATATGTCTACATATATGACATTATGTAGAATAAAACAACATAAAATGTGTTTTTAAACGGAAATCATACAATAAAAAAAAAATTACAATAGCAAATTTGAGATAACTTAAGCATAATTCCTTTCTCATCAACAAATATAAAATCGACCTTCAAACAGTAGTCTTCTCCCATTACGGAGAACTGGATACGGTATGAACTACTTACTGATTGGATTCAACTTGGTTCAGTAATATCCTTTCCCATTAATCTTTGTTTTTTTACTGAATTATTTATCCTTTGTTCCTTTTATTATAGTTCGTAGAAGTGATAAATTCTTTTATTATAGTTTCAAAATTTTTTACGGTCATAATAAAATATTAGTTCCAAGGTTACGAGGATGTAAACGGCTTAACATGACTTCTAAGCCACTTTAGTAAATAATATAACTATTTACTATATATATATATATATATATATATATATATATATATATATATATATATATATATATATATGTAGGATGAGATTTATAACATACAAAAATTGTTAAATATAAAAAGGTTTTTTATTTTAAAAACTAATAACATTTTTTTATCACAACGGACAGTGCATGTAGATAAATTATGGTTGCCGGGCTTTAACCAAATACATGTGGTTTTATTCTTACATAGGAATTTTTCATATTACATATTATATATTTACATAGGAATAATTTTCATATTATTTTTTCAAGTAGCCTGAACTTATTTGTATTAACATAAGGTGTTAATACAAATTGACTGCGAACGCTTTGATAGAATTCAGTAAAATAAATAAATATAAAACGTTAACTTACAAGAAAAGTGAAATGCCTTGGATAAAAGTGTTTGATAAACTTAAAAGCTATAAGATGGTCGTGATAAAGAAGTTTAGATGCACTAAATTCAACACGCACAGCCTATAAACTCTGGTTTACGTCTCAGGTCTCACACCCATAGTCACCTAAATAGGTTCTTATTTTCAGTTAGGTTACTTCTTTAAAAAAAAATCCTATCTCTGCCTTTCATTGGAACTAATGTAAAATGGACTGATATATTCATCCAAGTGAGTACAATATTTTTATAGTAGTTACTTACTCAAAAAAAAAAAAAAAAAAAAAAAAAATTGTGTCACAGGCTTATCAAAAATTTAAGACTATTAAAAGATTTTTGTAGATATTGGAACGCATTTACAATATTTTCTAATTTAAATATCCTTCTTACATACTTTGAGAGAAGAGAAGTGATAAATGTTCTAAATGTATTATCTTCTTTAAAATAAACGTCCATTTTTTAACACGTTCTTTGAACAATCAAATAATGTGCAATATTGAAGAAACAAATTAATTAATATGATGTAGTAGTTTTTGTTGTTTGAAATAATGATGTAATGTGAAATGCGTCGTTTTTCTTATTTAGCAGGACAAATGGGTCACAGGTTCTGATTTAATTATGAAAACGACAAAAGGGTAATAAATTAAAGTGTACATTAAAAGCAGTGTATAACAACAGTGTAATTCGTTCATTATAGCCTAAAGTGTTTGTTTAAGGCAGCAGTTAAGCATCTATTCCAGGAGCTGCAACTTCATATCTGCTGATTTACGTGTTTTAGTTGCATGTTTAGTTGGCACAACCCTGTTGTTGAAGTTTTGTTATGCTGTTCATATATTTACTCTTCCTTTACGGTTATTATTAACAGTGGTGCTATAGTTATTGCTGAGAAACGGATTAGTAAATCATACTTAAATAATACAAATCAGTGTGGAAATCAAACATTATTATTATTCAACAATTTATAGGTCTAATACTATGACAAAAGTAGCGTCATAGAACTTTCATTACATACCAGAGAAATTTCGGACATATGAATAAAATTGGAATTAGATATTTATTTAAAAAATTGAAATTTTGAAACAGCCAAACAAATTTTAAAGTTGTGTCCTCAGTTTGTTCCGTGTGTAAATTAGAATTGTCAGTGTGAAAAAAACTTTAAATTGCGGGGAAATAATTCCCCTGTAGGTAAGAAGCTATTACGGTAGGACCGTGATACTTTTTCATTTTGATGTCTTTAGTAGGCAAAAACACTGTTCGTTCAAATTCATATTCATATATTTAGTTTTTAAAGGATCGATTCCGGACCCAGTTGCCATTTCTCAACTGGTCGATGTTAGATAGTAACAAGACTGGGGTTTGGACCGTTCCCCGTCAAAACGTTAAAAATGCCACTGGCGTACATAGACAAAAAAGGTATATATATATATATATATATATATATATATATATATATATATATATATATATATATATAGTTCATATATATATAACTATATGTATAAACTAATGTATAAACTATCCAGTGATATAACACAAATAATAACATTGAGATTAAAAAACAATGCAAAATGTAAACAAAATTATTTTTAATAACCGGAAATTAATAGAATTGAAAAATATCTTTGACGCTCGGTCTTTTACTCTTCATAAATGTAATCGGCGTGCTTATGAATCAATAAGCAAGGTTCCATGAAGCTTCAAAAAGGTAGCTTAAACTACGTAGCGAGAGAAGCAATGAAAGATGCATGAGGCTTTTTGGCTTAAAATGTGTTAGAGCACGATGTGCATTGCCGTCATTAGTGATAAAGGGACTAGTGGCTGCGTAGAGCTGCTTACACGCTATACCGTCTGATCTCCTGATTGAAAAAAAACTATTGAAAACTATTGAAAAAACTCCCATTCTAAACTATTCTTGACTAAACATCTATCAATTAACATCGTGAAAAATAAAAATATTGTCATTTAAATTTAAACATGGATTTTATTGTTTTACAACACAAGAAAAATACAGTAAAAATGTATTCATTAAAACTTGTAAATCGATAAAGGGAAATATGTGTTCTTCTGAAATGTAAAATAACATTTGTTAAAAATCGTAATATAATACAAATAAAATATTAATACTTGTTCAATAGATTTCATAGTGTCTGCGGATGATCAAGGTAACCAAATACAGCAAAACCAAATTGTAAAACCTGTTTAATTTGTCATGTGTTGCACCACTGTATGAATAAAATTATAATTTAATAGCAATTCTATTTATTTTTTTTACAAGGAGTGTTATTTAAAGTTGACATATCTATCCTAACTAAATAAATATTGGTTTATGCTACTTAACATAAACATAAAGGTTTATCAAGTAATTAAAACTATGATTATGAGTACAATTTGTCAAGCAAGGTGAGTTGGCAGCACCATTGCCAAAAACAGTAAACAATTAATTTTCCTTTAATATACAACTAATAGGTTGTATTTGAATAAATTTTTATCACAACAAGCAATCAACTAACAAAAAGATGGGACTAAAATTTAAAAAGGGGTGATGAGTCGTAGAGTTCATAGAAATTTATACATGAAATTCCCGTTCATGATAATAGTACACTGTAACCACTCCAATTAACAAAGTAATGTTTAGAAGTAAATCATAAATGGGACGAAAGCACTTGATCTTTTCATTAAAAAGTGCAGTTTTCTTTTCAAGGAAAATCTAATGTTTAAATATTATAATTTCCTTTAGTCCTACCTATTTGATTTTACTTACCGGTTCATGGTAAAATCACAATTTTCTTTAAATAGGGTCACACCAAAATAAAATTGGAGGGCCTAACCTGGATTGAATTTTAATTATTGCTGAATACAAAAAAAAATAATAAAATAAAAAAATAAATAAATAAGGAGAATCATTGTCCAGTAACAAAATGAGTTGCACTTTAGAAATAGTTTATGTAAAGATTGAAATGTACAAGGCTGAATAAAATAGTTGCTTTCCCTAGCGGTACTTTATCTACAACCAACTTAAATTTAGTAAATAATTGTAAAAAAAATAATGTAGTAAACATGTAGAGCATTTATAAGTTAGTCGGTCACCCATCCAAAACCTAGCCACACAAAATGTCATTTGATCAACCGATCAAAATAATAATCTTAACCATTAATTTCTTGCGTGATTTTATACGTATCTTATGTGTTTTATATGTATTACTACTCTATTTTTGAAAGAAAACCAATCATCTCAACTAACTGTGTTGATCATGAGAGTATAATGTATAATATATCACGGTGTTTCCCGCCATGTAACATGGTGGTAAATAGCGTCGCTCGCCTGACATGAAACAGCACTCACTACGGCCGCTACGCCTACCACCGATAATGACAACGTTACTGAACTATCGAGGATGTATAGGCCTAGTGTCACAAAACTAAAATATCTCACAATACTCATAATAACATCTCTCATACTACACGTTTTCAATGCATTAGTTAAAAATATTAACTACCGTACATAAAATAAAACAATTTATTCTCAAATCGACGAAAAAAAGAATCCAACCCCTAAAGAAGGTACCATAAAGAAAGATTTGCTTAAGAAATTAATTACAGCTTGAGCCTATGTAAATAATGGTAGTTAATATAATTTGGTAAAATATCTAATAATAGATATTTTACCAAATTAATATTGCTTGTAATGGTACCTACTGTTAGAACATCAAAAAACCCTGAAATGGTCGTTACAAAATGCTTTTGTAGTTTTAGTCATAAATTTCAGAAATTTACTGACATTGTTCAAGATATATGTATTACAACAATTATGAATTGTCATTTTTTTTTAATTATTACGTTTTTAAAGTTGAATATGGAAGGGGGAGAGTTTTATTAGTGATAAAAAGAAATAGTCTTTCAATCTTTACAGATTTACCCCCAAAGAATCACAGAAATGTACAAATCTTCAATAATATAAATACTACACAAAAATACAAACAAATTTTTGTAGGGCATATCTTTAAAATTAATATGTAGGCCTATATCCAAAAGTTCTGCTGGAAAAGAAGAAACAAATTGGTTTGATATTTAAATCAGCGCTTTGTTCATCAAACAATGGCCTTAAGAGACCACTCCGCCTCAGCTTTCAATGTAATGATAATAACTGGGTTATTTCTCATTCCTACCTTAAATTTTGATTCTTTCGCTACTAAAAGTATTAATTAGGTGGTTATTAGTGCTATTAAATAACTACAGAGGTAATATTTAATATTTAAAACCATAATTTAAAGTTTCTTGCCTGTGTGTTTATTTTTAGAAAATAAAATTAGAAATAATAAATTTTAAACAGGAAATTTGTATTCACTGTAACAACGAATAAAACTGAATTATACTAGGGTTGCCCGAAAGGTAGCAGAGATTGTAATCTCTCATATTGATGGTTTGATGGTATGAACCATCAACAAAACAAGCCATGGACAGGCTCCGGCGATCAGAAGAATCTCCATTGTAGGATGTGATTAAATAATAACAATCCATAATACTTACTTATCTTCATTGACACAACAAAGGACGCAGTAATTTTAAATCTCTGCTCTGTGTAAGTATTCAATAATAAATATACGTGTAAAGTTATACGTTGATAAATATAAGTTAAACCCTGGTATTCTTTTTATGTTCCCCATAAACCCCATAGGAATGAATGTCTAGGTTTGCCGCTATATGGGCTTTGTAAGGAAATACAATTTTACAATTTAAACCTTTCCTATTTAATTTACAAGTTAAATTTTATCAATATATGTGAATAAATAATCAAGATAGAATGTTTTGATGACTTTCAATAATAATAACAACATAAAAAAACAGATATTTGTATTTTCTCCCTAACCAATCAAGCTTAGTTGAAAATTTAAAGTACTAAATTGTTTGCTTTATTGAGTTATTTTAAATGTCTCATGTCACAACCCTTTACAAAATTTCATCAAAATCGGAATTTCGATTCAAAAGCTATCGTGTTCACTGACACACATACATAAAAATCAAACCTTACCTACATATACATCAATTTGAACGAACGGGAGTAGTGTAAAATTGCGGCCGCTGGCCCAGTTCAAGGTCACCTGAGGGATGACGTCATCGAGGTCAATGACCTCACCGATGACGTCATCGATGACGCAATAAATGACGTCATCACTAATGACGTCATTTCGATGACGTCACACCCATGACGTCACAGAAACGACGTGCTGATGACGTCATCACCCCTTACGTCATCAAAATGACGTCACCGACGCCACTGAGGTCAAGGTCACGCCGAAACTTAAAATTTTTTGGCACTTTTGCCGTTTCTCGCACTACGCTCCGAGTTTCAGTCAGAGTCCCCGTGACCTTGACCACTTGGAGCGAATTTTCGACGAGAAACGGCAAAAGTGCCAAGTTAAACTCGAGTTTCTGACATGACTCTGCCTAAATGGGCAATCGGTTATCCCTCAGGTGACCTTGAACCAGTACAACGCCCGCAATTTCATGTTACTGTGACCTTGAAAACTTAACAACGGAGCGCCGACACCGATGCGCACCCCACGACAGCCACCGAGTGACTGACTGTCAGGCTCTGTGTACTCTAGGTATATGGGGAAGTGGAGGGGGAAATCTCAAGGTCATCCAAATGGAGTTTTAAAAAAGTTGAAGAGTAGAAAGACTACTCTTGTGCTTCCTGGGCGACTTCATCAATTTCCAACGGATCTGTAAACCAATCCGATCTGTAGCGGCAGGAGTCCAGAAAACAGGTGCACCACCCATCAAATTGTCCGTAGCACTTCCGACAATTGGTAAGATTGGAGAAGTGAAATTTAATACACCGCTGCGGACAACAAGTATAAAAGTATTTGGATTTGTAGATTTTGAAAGTTTGTAGTACCGGTGGTGGCAGCTGTTGGTTCTTGCATCTACACCTGCAACATCCGAAGCATTCACATTGCCGGCAGGCCAGCCCATCCACTTGCCACTTTGGTAAGAGGAAACACTTATCCTCACAGCAATAGGTTGTCCCCGTCTCTTCCTCCCAACGCTTCTTTGCACAATATGTGACGCCTTGTATCTCCAAACACCTATGCTCGCAACATGAGATGCGCTTACTTTCCATAGTTGATGTTGCTTTGACGAGGGAGCACGATGAAGTGATGCTGTGGTCAGTGGGAATGGGGTTTATATAAACTAAGGTGAGTGGAGGGGGAAAGGTCAAGGTCATCCAAATGGAGTTTTAAAAAAAAGAAAAGAGTAGAAAGACTACTCTTGTGTATCTATAGCGATTTCATTGATAGTGAGTGCTTCTGTATGCCAAGTTGATCTGTACTGACAGGCTCCTAAATAATGTTTGCAAAAACCTGCAAAATGATTGTTGCACAATTTGCAGCCAGTTAGCTGTTTCAGTGTGAATTCAATGCAACGTTCAGGGCAACAAGTGTACTTATGCCCTCTCATCTGGTACACATGGAATGTCTTCAACTCTGGTTTCGGCTTCTTCCAAGACTTGCACTTACACATGCATTGACCAAAAGCTTCACATTTTCTACACGCCAGGCCATCCGCAACATCAATGTCATTTGGCCATGAAAAACATTTCTGTTTGCAACAGTAGTTGAGTTGACTCTCCATGTTGCTGTGGTGAAGGTGCGCGATGAAATGATGCTGCAGTCATTGAGAGTGCACCTTAAATAAACTCAGTGGAGGGGGAAAGGTCAAGGCCATCCAAACGGAGTTTTAAAAAAGATAACTAGTCGTCCTCCTCCTCGTTCGTTGTACTTGGAGAGCTGTCAGACGAAGAGCCCCGTGCAGGTGCTCCCCAGATGAAAAACAAATCAATTTTAAAACGAAGACCAGGATCTTGCATCATCAATTCCTTTAATTTGTCACATACTAAGTCGACCTTGTGTAAGGTGTCAACAACAAGCTTCCAATTCGTTGGCTCAATATAACTTGTAGTAGAGTCAGCCTCGCTGATAACCACATCCTCCGGCCGTATTGGAGTGTAAAGATGTGTAAAGTTCTTCGGCTGTAGCTGAGGTTCAAGCTGGCTGGAAGTGGAAGGTTGAGTGTGGACCCCTGTTGCATCGAAATCCATAGTCATCCTACATTCAATGTTAGGGTTTTCGTTTAAAATATATACCAATTTTTCATGCAACATATCTACTTCTGCTGAATCTTGCAGATGAACATTCCAAGAAAATGGCCATTCTTCATCCGTAGTCGAGTCAACTTGAGAAAGAGTGCTGTCCGCCATGATAGCTAAGCAAGGAATGATGTGAGCTACAGACTGTGGTAACAGTATTGAAAAGTAGAGGGGGTAAACCAAAAGTATGTGGAGGGGGTATTTTCAAGGTCATTTAATTTGGGTTTTAAAAAAAGGAAATAGTGGAGGGGGAATTCTCAAGGTCATCCAATTTGGGTTTTAAAAAAAGGAATGAAGGTTACTCCTCTTCAGCCTCGTTGTCCCCCACATCCTCATTAGCCTCATCTTCATCGACGTCAGACTCGCCGTAAGGGTAGATCGGGGACATGGGCGAATATTGTGGAGATTGTTGACCGTTGTTATCGTCCCCTTGCATTCTAACTTGGGACCAATCATAATTTAAATTCATTTGTATTATGATCCCAGGGTTGTCCCGCAGTATTTCCTTCATCCGTTCGCAAATTGTTTCCAAATAGTGTACACTATCGATCGACAGTGTCCAACCCGTACTTGTACCAACATCAGTAGTGGAGTCAGCTTGGCTGATGGTGTTGTTGTCTGCCATGGTTGCTTGTCGGACAAGGAATGACGGTTGATGTGATGCTCATGCAGGAACATGGTGAAGTGGTGGGGGGTGTGGTGGAGTAGTGGGGGAATTTTCAAGGTCATCCAAACGGAGTTTTAAAAAAGGAAAACCTACAAAGTAACATTGAAACTTTCCAATTGATGGTGGCGAGCGTTTTCTTCTGCAACCTTGCCGACACATGTGACTATGCCATACAGTATGAAAAGTACAACCATAATAAGGCCGAACAATAAAAGATAGCCGTTGACTATCATGATATTTTCTGAGTGTATCTGCTTTCTTCGTATCGCTCTCTCCTGCATCCTCTTCTCCAACTCGTGGACGAAGTCACAGCAAACGTGAGGACATGTTTTATCCGTTGGTAGGTTTGCCATTGTTGATGTTGTCGGTTTGGCTGTTGAAGATGGAATGAGGTTTCCAATTGTGATGTGCCATGTACATCAATAGTCAAGTGGTGGGGGTAGCAAAGCAGTGGAGGGGGAAGTTTCAAGGTCATCCAAATTGTGTTTTAAAAAAACCTATCTTGTTACTGAGCTTATATGTCAGTAACAAGATAGGTGTTTTTGCTCTTTTACTTCTTTAATATAATGAAAAAATATACATATTCTATTATTGTAAGAACAAGGAAGACAACTGCTAGTCAGCTGAAGTAGTCCAAGTTGTCTGGCTCGGTCTTCATCGACGCCGGTGAGGAAGCCGTGGAGGAGTGTCCAGGCTCTTCTTTTGACTGCCGGGTGTTCCGTATGTTGCAAGCGTAAACTTGCACGTTTATACGGTAGCCTCGTGCCACCATGAGCTGCAACTCCTTGTACAAGTCGTTTAGCTCCTGCTGAGTCTTGATGCTCACCTCCTCGTAACTTGCGCAACTGACGTTCAGAGACATCCTGATGTTGCTAGGTCGGCTGCTGGAGTAGAAATGAAGCCGAGGCACAGCGTTTAGAGGTACATGAAAAAGTGGTGGGGGTAATGGTGGTGGGGGTATGGAAGATCCAATTAAACACTTCTAAACTTTTTCCATTGATACAGTGGGATGGAACAAATAGCACAGGTGTCCTTGTAGTTTTCAAATCTAAACATCGGTGCTAGAAATCCGAACTGTTTTCTACCACCTTCCTGTACGAACCGTCGAAGGTCTCTGACGGCAGCATTGCCACAAGGCCTACAAAACTTTTCCCCGTCTTGGAACCTATACCAGGAGTATCCCGAATACCCTCTATTATCTTTCTTGTATTTTTCGATATCCTGTTTTACTGTTATAGGGATATTATCTCGTAAAGCCGTCTGGAATAAAGATGCGTCAGTTATAACTCGTTGTAAGCAAAGCTCGTACAAGGTGCTCATCGTTTGCTAGTTGGCAACAGACTGACCGTTTTTCGCATCCAAGCAGGTTTGAATCCTAGTGCGGTAGTGGGGGTAATTACGGTAGTGGGGGTAATTGTGAAATGCAAAGGTCAAAGGTCAAGGTCACCCGCGAAGTTTAAAAAAAAATGCAACATATCAATACGTGAAGTTTGTCACATATTGATATGTTGCATTTTTTTTGTTTTTTTATTTTTTTGTCTTTTATGATTCGTTTATTTATAAAACATTACAATAACAACATATGTACAACATTAAAACTTAAATCTAACACTGCTGCTTGTCAGCGATGTGGATGGTCAACTCTGTAGAATTGCTACCCGTGCAGCCGTGGGACACCAGGTATAGACACCCGGGTTGAATAGAGCGAAGATCCTCGTTTTGTAGAAGATGGACGAATCTCTTGGGCAGGTACACCTGGAACTTTGGTTCATCCCCCGGAGTAAACGGTGCCTCGCTGAGACTGCAGCAGATGGCCTCCCCAACTGTAGTCTCCATCTTCCTCATAGCATGGATTATGTAGTGCTTCTCGTCTTTTAGTTCCGAGCACTTCTTTACAGGTAATATTGTTGACTTGGAGTGAGCATTGAACTGCTCGACCAAAGTCTGAAGGAACTGGTGAGATGCCATGGTCAGGTTACAGATCGTCTTCTTGCTCGGAGATGTTGTCGTATCGGAATCTCGAGTAATACTCATGCCAGGTCCCAGTCTGCTCCCCACTTATATACTCTCCGTTACCCCCACCACTCCCCACTTCCCCATTTTGAAGGTAAGAGGCGAGTTTATAGGCATTTTTCAAAGCGCAATGTCTATCTTTATCATGTTCTGGGCTTTTTGTACAAATACATATGGTTTCCAGCATGTATTGATAATTCTTATCCAATTCCACATCATTAACCGGAACATGAGTAAATCCTTCGATCCATCTTTTCTTTTCCAGCCCCTTTGTGTAAATATTGGTAAACTTGTCTGAAAAGTGATGCATAATATGATACAAGTCCGTGTAACTTGTAAAACCATCATACCAATCGATATGATGGAAGTGTTTTGAAATCCATCTGTTGGTAGTAGCGGCTTTACTAGTTAAAGACGAATAAGAACATGGTGGTTTAAATAAAAACGAATAAGGAACACTTGTATTCATGTCCAAAAACACAAGTTCTTTTATAATGAATCTATCATCATTACCACGAAACGCTTGAAACTCAATAATACCAGGCTTGGACTTTACTTGTTGTTCTTCTCCCTTGTCCATTTTGAAGGTCACACGTCTGCTCATTACGAAGTCAGGAGGTCAACTGATTTCCACACCACGGTAGGTACTACTTTTATACCAGGCCGTACAGTTGTTGGCGCGTTGGTGTATATTTAACGTGGGCACCGTCCCCAATAGGCCTAACCCCACAAAATGTTGGTTATTGTTTTAAAAACTAACCATTGTCATTTAAGTTTCCATCTTTATATTTTCCTTATTTTCATTTTCATCACTAACACTTGATTCTTCTCCTCCATCTTCCTCTTCTTCCTGTTTTACTGATTTCTTATGTAGTTGAGCGTACTTTTCCAATTGTCTCCACATCTGTACTTCATGAGGAACTCTATTAAATATAGAAGTATCCACAGGTCCGTATAATATAGGTGCGTCCGGTTGTTTGTCCAAAGTGTCTTCCAGATAATCTTTAATAATCGAACTTGAAAACACCAGTTGTCTCAAGTATCTTGTTATAGGTTCAGTGGCACAAGTTAAAATGAAAAACTCCTCTCGATTAAGTTGAATTTTGTTATCATGTCTTGTTGTGTCTCTAAACCGCAGCTGATGATCACCACGTTGTTTAATAATATCAATTTCCACATTTGAATCTAAAAGTCCTACTCTTGTCTTCCTTCCAAACATGTTACTACTTAAATAGCATTCTAGCAGATGCAAGTGTTTCATAAATGATTCCCAAGCACTGTCCGTAAACAAAATCATTTTGGGTCCATGAGTTAAAATTACAGTAGGGGAATAATCTGTAGATTTCATAACACCGATTAAAACACTTTTGTCCAAACTGGAAGAGATTGGGTAAAATATTCGCAAAAATACCTCACTCAATATGTTTGGAGAAATATTATCTTCAATATCCCTTTTTCTCTTTTGTATATTCTTTCTTCTTTTACCTTTTTCTTCAACATTATTACTGGCGTGAAGTTGTCCGCAAACGTTTTGTTCACCTCCTTCCTGGTGACCTTGAGGATCTAAAAACTCAGATATCTCCTTCTCAATATCTATCACATTTTCAGGTGTACCACTAGGAGAAGCCATATTGAATAAGATGCTACCCATACAACAGTAGGCAACAAACTGATGAGGAGCGGTCTGTACGCTCTGCTTTTATACTCGCGGAATGAAACAAAACCGGTTTTTACAGTACATTCTTAACAATTCCAGTTAAAGGTGTGTATGTTACAATTTTATCATGTAGAATTAAACAGTATGCAGTTGTATTAGCCGGTATAGCAGCGTTGAATTCCATTTCTATTTTTATATCCACACTTGATGATTTTACCGATTCATTTTGTTTAGAACAATCAATTACAACTATTGGGTAGGCATCGTAATATTTTGAAGGTGATAATAAAGGTGTATTTGCTTTACCGTAATATGAACTTTGGAATCTTGCGTACATATCGTACAATATACTGTATTTCTTCTTAGTGAATGACACATTTAAATTGTCGTATGGAAAGAATTGTGAATTTAAATAAACTTTAATATTTTTCATGTCACAATGATCAAATTGTCCTGCATGTTTAGTGATGTCGTCTCTTCTACCTGTTTGTAAACCAAATATAATATACCTGGCTCGTTCTACATAATTTGATGTTTTAACAGTCCAAGTGTGTCGATCCGTAGTAGGTAAACTGGGATGCTCATGGAATTCCCAACTCCTAAATGGAATAACAATATCACGATCGGCTTTTAATTTTCTTAAAAGTAGCATTCTATGCTCGTCAGCTAATTTAACATGTGGAACTCTCCATACAATTTTGTCTAATTTTAATTTCCATTCTAGGTTTGCATCAGTCGTATTATCTGCAGCTTTAATAATGTCTTTATCGTTAGAAGACCTCAACAAAACTAACTCTTGTTTAACGTTTAATATTATTTTCCTATAATCTTCAGCAAAACCAAGCAACAAACGTAATGGAATATGAAAATCAAAATATCCATCTGAATTTGGAGTGATCGTGTCAATTGTAGGTAATACCCATCCGGCAGGTTTAAGTAAATTGGTTTCATTGGGTGTTATAGATGTTAATCCTTTTAAAGTTGTTGAAATACCTACTTTTTTAGTAGAATCAACTGTTACACCTGATATTTCATATCTAATTTCATCAAACAGGAAAGCCATAGGATTATTTATAAATGGAACTGTTGTACCAGCAGTAGTACCGTCCTTTTTAGTAACTTGTCCTTCAATATACAAGTAACTTTCACATGGTAGTGTGTAAATGTCTTGATGTTGTATGGGAATACGAATTTCATCGTTATTGTTTAATTTCGATGAAGTGTAAGGGTTGTGGGTGTGATATTCTTTTTCCCATAGGGTTTCGTCGAATGTTGGACCCTGCGCTATATCCAGTATATCCATAATCGGTTAATTTTAATCCAACTCTCTCTAAGAAACGAATGTTCTCGCGTGTTAACTCCTCCACAGCTGAAGAGCTACTAATGCGGTTTCCCGTAGGTTGTTCACTTTTAAATGTTAAACCCATGGTTTTTGTATTAAAGTGTCGATTTTAAATGTAATCTAATCGTAATAGGCTCTTCTCTGAAGTCTACCAAGTTACCGTCTTGATCCAATACGCTCAACACGATGTCTGAAATGAAAGTGGTGTTCAACGGTAGATATACCAAGTTTTGTGGCTTTTCAACAATTTTAAATCCAGGTGGTACACTTGGGTAAAAAGTATGTATGATGTGGGTGTTAGCCCCATCCCTGTAAGCACCTTGTATAATGTTACAAGTTATGTCTATACTATTGACTTTTAATATTGTTACTGTTTTCTTACCGGAATGTGTTACATCTGGTTCTAATACAGGCCCATCGTTGGAAAATCCTAATAAATCACCAATTGAGTTTGGTTGAGTGAAATCTATATAATATTTGGAAGTAATTTCAGCTTTCATCGTATTATTATTACCTTTTAATGTTATATTGTCTTTTCCCATTTTAGTTTGCAAAAATTCATTTATATGATCAATTTCATAAGAACCTGTGGGTAACCTGCACTCTTGTAAGTCTGTAAATTTTCCACTGGCATCCTTTCCCTTATAATAATGCAATATGTTATTTTTACCTTCCGTAACATTGGGAATAGAGTTGTACGTTGTAAAATCCAATAGTGCCGCCTCCCAAAACCTTCCTTTTTGCAAGCGTAACGCTGGAAAAAGGATACTTCGTAAAGTGGACGATTTTCCTGTTAATGATACCGTATAGGAAGACATCTCAATAGTGACTGATACTTTTAGCTAGAAATTCCAAACATAAATGGCCGCATATTGAAGTATTATCAGGTTGTTCTCTTTTATAGTTATAATATATGTTTTTAGCAGATTTAAAGTAATTTTGAAGTTCTTTTGGTGGTGGCAAATTACCGAAACTATCAAAATAATATACATTGTTATTTAGTTTCTTATAACAAACCCAATGGGTGCCAGGCCCTTCAGTATTATCCAAATTTACAATTCCAGTCTCATTTTGCCACATTTTCTTTGGTAAACTGTCTTTCATAAACACACCGCGAAAAAATGGTATTTTTAAACAGGAAATATATTTAAATAATTCAATATTGGTTAATGCTTTATGTGGTATGACCAATTGATTTCTTTCATTTAATATGCACGATAAGGTCTTAGGTAAAGACCTGCCCCGTTTTTTACCATTGACCACACGGTGGGCTTCTTCCTGCCTTTTCTTGTAGATCGTCGTCTTCTTTTTATATTTCCTCCATGTTTTCTTGTGGTTGACCTCCTTTTTACTCTCCTTCTCCTCCTTCTTCCACCTCCTACTGCTGTTTTAGCCTTCATACCTGCTGTTACTGCTAAAGCTGCTGCTTTTTCTGCTATGCTAGCGTCACTTGATTTTACTCGTTGCCAAGCTATGTCCGCAAGCTTTTTGTCAGCTATTGATCTATTTTTTGAATCGGCAAACGTGGAATATGCGATATCGTGTTCTTTACAAGCCTGATCTAACTTGTTTATGCCAGGATCGCCTCTTTCCAGTCGTTTTTTCAATTTAGTTCCTGGTCCGCAATACTGATAACCTCCTGGTATATGAAATTCGTATGGTAATGCGTCTATTGCTCTATTTACTATGGATCCTACTGGAATTTGTTTTAAAGCTTTACTTAACAGAGAAACCGCTGTGGACGTGATCCCACCTCCTTTTCTTGCAGTGTCTCGATATGGACTGATGTACTTGAACGTCATTATTGTCCTTTTATAATGGCAATGTGCAACTCATGTGTTAACTCTATGACAGGTTGCACATAAATGAAGTCATTTATTGAGTTATTTACTTAAATATCAATATCACCCCAATCTGATGATCTAAACTGTTTCGTTTTAGGGTTAATAAAGTATTTATTATAAATTTCTCGTTTAATATACTCACCTCTCATGGATTCAGCATAAGTATTATGACCTGATTTTCCTTGAAGAATATCTGGTGTAAAATGATTGTGTAAATCAAATATCGCATTACCTAAAACTTTTACAAGAAAATTAACAGTGACAGCATTATCTACATGTTCAGGGTCTTTAAGGTTTGTTATACGTTTATTATTACAATTATACACTTTACTATCCTTTAATGATGTTGTAATGGTCTGTCCTACAGTTGCAGCATCATTTGCTTCTCTTCCTTGTGCCAAGTCTCTTATCACTCTATTATTACATGTAAACCATCTAAAATATCGATCTGGATCTAGATGTACGGTTTGTGATAAAGCAGCTGCATCATGTTTTTCATAACCCCATCCCATATTTGATAACTTTTTATCCATGCAATCCCAAGCATCATTTTTGTATGTTAATAAATTAAATTTTTCATTACCTTGAACAAATTCATCCCCTTGCTTCGATACTACTTGATCTTGTTTTACAAAAGAGGTTGTTTCTTGTTTTAAGGTTTCCATCATTTGACCCACTGTTGCACCATCTGATGGCGCCGAACCATCTTTAACATTTGCTAAACAATTATTAAAACAATCTATAACCCCTACATCACGTATGATGCAATGATCTTTAATATATTTTAGATTTACAGCATCGTTTTCAGTTTTTGGATAGCCTATATCATTAATAACAAATTTATAAAAAGAAAATCCATCTTTTGTCTTTTCAGGTATCAAAGAATGTAAATAGCGTCTATTTACGCTGTCTTTTGCATCTTTAGGGTCATCTACGTTGGATATACGTTTATTGTTAGCACTATACGTTTTCCCATTGAATTTTAACGTATTTTTTAATTCAGATGACAAATAACCTTTGTTTATTGCATCACCGTTTTGATTTGGTTTACCAACGTTGATGATTCTATGATCTTCTGCGTCATATGTGTTATTTTGTAGTCTTAATGTTGGCGATATCTTTTCCTTTAATATTTTTAAATTTATTGCATCGTTTTTATCCGTAGGATCTTTTATGTTTTTTAACCTTTTATTACTCATATCATAATCTCCATCAGGTGTTTGTGGTAAACCAGCACTTCTTTTTAAACTATTGGCATAATATAACCCATCCGAGGAGTAACGTCCGAACTTGTCGACACTCATGGTGCAACTGAATAGTATTCTAGGGAGTAACGCATTTTTATGAGATTACCCCACGGTTTCGGAGTTCATCCACTAAAGCCACCCATTCGTTTTCCAATCCAGTATGACCCGCTTCTTTAGCTTCATGTATTAGTTTCATTCTATCCACCAATTTATTGATATTATTGTAATAAATCACATTTGTGTTATATAGTTTCTTCATTAAACCTGTACCTGTGAAATGAAATGAAAATGAAAATAACTTTATTTCAGAAATTGAATACATAGGAATAATAATTACAAAGATTATCTATATGAAATTAGTTTCCCACATGGGCTAACGCCTGTGTGTGGGAAACGAGCTCACATCAAATCCGCTTAAAACTAAAAACACTCTCAGGAGTTGACATATAAATTATTGTCAAAATATATTATAATATTATACATGCGCATAATGAGGATGCAGGAGTAAAATTAAAAAAAGAGTTATCAGCAATAAAAATAAATAAATAAAATTGAATATTGGTTTTCTGGTAACCGAGACTTGGAACACTTACACTCTCGTTCATCCGCTCTCTCGCTCGCTCTCTCTCTCTCTCTCTCTCTCTCTCACACTCTCACTCTCTCTCTCTCTCTCTCTCACCACACACACACACACACACACACACACACACACCACCCAATCATCAAGCACACATTCCTATCATTCTGGGTTCTTTATCGGACCTTATCTATAAGGAGACTGAAAATAGCGTCTGATACCTTCCCGACCAGTTTCAACTATCCATTTATTAACAATTTTTTTATACGCATCTATGCCACACGGGAGAGGGTTCCTTATAAAACTAGGAATTTTTTGAAAAACAAAATTGGCAATATAATGTGATGAAGTGGTATTGAATGTTTTGACTAACCGGGGCGCATTGATTCCCCCCCTAGCCGACGCACGCGTTGAATACTGATGAGTTATGTAATCAAACATGTTATCCTTATTTTTATAGATGTAAAAAATTAAGTTTCGCATATATAATTGTGATATATCTAAGACTTTAAATTCTTCAAAAAGAAGGTCAGAAGAAAACCGGCGATTTTTTTGCAGAGCTGCTTTTATTATAGATTTTTGTATTATGTCTAAAGGGGAAAGAATAGTAGGGAAACCACCTCCCCAAGCCAGATTACCATATTGCAATAACGATTGAACGTAAGCATAGTAGACTACTTTCAGTAGATCTGGGGGGAGTATTTTGTTAAGAAAGGAAAAAATAAAGATGAATTTTCTTAGCTTGCTTCTTATATAATTTATATGGTTGTTCCACTTCATTCGATTATCAAAGATTACACCCAAATACTTGTATTCACTCACAGTCTCCACACATTCACACGTCACACAGTCCTGACGGCCACCACATGTATGTAGACGTAGTCTGACATCTATTGGATCACAATCGGCTCTGATTGAAATGGGTAAACATTTTGTTTTAGATACATTTACTGTGAGCCGATTCTGATCAAACCAAAGCTTGACAGCGAGCAAGCCACGCTCAGCCAGCCCAAACGCCTCCTCCCAGCTGTTGCCCTCGAACAGTAAAGCAGTGTCGTCTGCGTACAGAAATGTGTGACCCCCCTCCAAATTTATCCTACCTAAGTTATTAACAAAGATAAGGAAGAGGAGGGGGCCCAACGCACTCCCTTGTAAAACCCCATAATCTATTTTCCTTGGTGAGCTAGTCTGCCCGAGGATTGATACGGACTGATAGCGATCAGTGAGATAACTACGAAACCAATTCAAGGCTACCCCTCGTATCCCAATGCATTCAAGTTTCGTCAAAAGTAAATTTCTATCAACTGTGTCAAAGGCCTTAGCAAGATCTATAAAAACTACAACTGGTTTTTTATTTCGTTCTATTGCACTATGAATATTTTTTGTTAACAAAAATAGGTCGTCATTTAAATTTTTATCCTTTCTGAAACCGAATTGATTATGAAACAAGATATTGTGTTCTGTAAGATAATATTCTAGTTGGCTTCTTATACATTTTTCGAGTATTTTTGATAAAACGCTAGCTAATGTAATTGGTCTGAAACTAACACATTGATCTTTTGGCCCCCCTTTATAAATTGGAATCACCTTGCCCAGTTTAAAAGCTTTTGGAAAAATACCCTGGCAAATACTACGGTTGATTATGTGGAGCAAAGGAAGTTTCAGAGAGCAAAAATTATTTTTTATTAATAAAGCTGGAATATTGTCAATGCCAGGAGCTGAGCCACCCTTTAAGCCAGTGACAATGCAAGAGAGTGTCGTTTCTGTAATAGGCTCCAGCCGGAAGTCGGCGTCCACCCGATGCTCGCGGTCATCCACGACAATCTCGGCTACCGGGGGGACAGCACTGGCTAGGTCGGCACCAACGCTAACATAATACCGGTTCAGCAAGTCCGCCACTTCTAGGACGTCGTCACCCTCTACGTTGTCCTTACCCCTTACAAACTGCTGAATGGGAAATTGTTCTTTGTTTTTATCTATGCCCATAGCTTCCGCAATATTTTTCCACAGTTTCCGCTTATTATTTTCCGACTCGTTAATTTTTCTCCTATAATAGTTTTGCTTTGCCGATTTTATTAATCTATTTAAAAGATTCCGATAGTTTTTGAAGCGTGTTTTTAAAGTTGCGTTGAAGGGTTCCTTTTTTAACCGCCCACTCATCTCATCTCTGGTCCGGACCGATCTGACCAACGCTGTGGTCATCCAAGATTTTAATTTTGTTATTTTTGATGATCTTTTATGTAACCTGGATGAGTTTTCAATTATTTTTTGAAGATTTTCTATAAATATATTACAACATAAGTTTGCATCTTGGGTGCTCAGTACCGGTGACCAATCCCAACCAGAGATAAGACGGCTGGCAGTTTCATAATCAAGAGAAGGTATTTTATCGCCCAACATAAATTCATTAGGGTTTTTGTTCACGACTGAATTATACTGTGCAACGGTAAAATAATGATCTGTTATTTCGGATTTAATTACTGCTGATTTTATTGTTTTGGTGTTTCTAATGTCTGTAAAGATGTGATCGATACAACTAGCAGTAAATTCTGTTACTCTTGTGGGACAATTGATACAACTAACGAAACCCGCCTCATATAAAACATCAAGATATCTCTGTGAAATCTCATCCATTGTTTCCGTCAAAATGCAACAGTTGATATCGCCAACCAGCCAGTACGTGCTCCCCCTGCTCCTCCCGTCGAGATAAGACTCGAGATCATCAATGAATAACCCAAGGTCACCGGACGGACTTCTGTAAACTGACAATAATGACAGCCGCTCACTGCCAAACTCAATATCCACTCTAATACATGTGGCGCCATACAAACGCACCTCATTCGATCTCACATTCAAACACTTATTTACGAACACAATCACACCATCATTCTGATTTTTGCTAATTTTATTCACAAACACATCATAGCCATCCATACACACATGCGCACTACTTTCATTCAACCAAGTCTCTGTAAGTACAATTACATCAAATTTATATTTATAACTATTAAGGACTACAGCAAGTTCATCACAGTTTCTATTATAACTTCGGATGTTTAAACTGATTATCGTTATGGATTTTTTTAAGTCAACATTATATACTTGGAAGAAGTCAAAATCTCCCACATCCTCATATACGCACGCATTAACAACCCTAGACTCGGCTATTTCATCCAAAACATCATCCATCATGTTTTAACCCGACCCCCATGCCCACAAATAAAATATCGATCTTTTTAGAATATTATTATTACTCAATCGTTAAACAAAATTGCTTAATTAATTGGAAAAATAAAATTATACAAAACACAAGATGTACCTATTTATATTGAATACACACAAATTATGTAGGCCTACACAATAACATTGTATAGGCCAAACAAATATTTTACAAGACAAACGTTAACAAAAAAAGTATTACTACCATATTCTGGAAAAAACCAAATAACTATAAATAATTTACTTCCTAATTTACATATTTGTATTCAACCACGCAATCATATTCCTTCTTGTGTATTTGCAGGTTTAATCAATAAAAAAAAAAAAAAAAAAAACAAATTATACATCAATGTAGGAAAAATTTTTGAGATATTCGTTTCAAGAAAGTTGAATTTGAGAAAAAAAAAACATATATGATTTTATTTGATAGGAATAAGTACGCTCTGAAAGAAAAATATCTCTTTCCTTCCCAAGTAATAAAAAAAAGCTTCAATAATTTAAATATTGCTTATCATCCACCGTAAGTAAACTTATTAATGATACGAGAATATAAATATTGAAAAATTTTACCCAAATAGAAATGAAATTGAAAAATCTAACTTAGATAACTTTAGATGAATTTACACGAACAGAAACAAAGTACTTAACCCGCATTTTGCACCTTAAAACAAATCAAATGTGTAGATAAAACGTTGTGAAACCAAATGAAAAAGTGCAGTATACATTACTATAAAATTTGTTATTGTATGTTAAAGCCAAAGAAAAAAAAAAATGGACATAATGAAGCTAAAACTATTTACAACTTAGCTCGTTGCCATGTGTTTGTAAATTATATTCAATACAACCTAATTAGACAAAAAAGTATTTTAATTGAAATTACTTTAATATATGAAAATATATTTTTTGTTATTATAGTGACAATTATTGAATTTATATTCGAGAAAAAACTAACAGAAAATTATAAATAAGTACCTATTATACAGAATCCATAGAAAGCTCATGATGTTAATTAAGCTGGAGTATAAGGTTCGTCTGCCCGTGGCCGCTCACGCCGTTGCCTCGGCCCCGCTGCCGCCGCTGGCCCCCTGCGTGTCGCCGCCTCCTGGAGATCCTCCTGTCTTGGCGACGTCATCCAATTCTTGCGTGGTTCTCACTCTGTTGACCGGCGAACCTGCCGTTTTCCTCACAAGGATTTTCCCCTCTTTAGTCCAGGCAAAGGCGAGATGTCCTTCCTTAACTAGATTTTTTGCATGGCTTAGCAATCGTCTGTTGTGGGGAGTGAGATGGTCGCCAATATATATAGGGGATGGCCGCAGTGAGGCGGCCAAGTCGGTAGATTGTAACCTCTTTACTTTGGCTGCCACAATCCAATCAGCTCTCGTTGTCCTACTAACAAACTGGACTATAATTGATGGATGGAATGGTTTGCCTCGGGGTGTTGGGAGACGGTGTGCGATTGAGACATCCCGGCGGTCATATGTCAAGGCCAAGGCCTTGGCAACAGATGCAACAATCTGATAAACGTCTTCATTTTTAGTCAGTGGGATCCCCTTAATTTCTATATTACGATTTCGTGAATACTGTTGTAAGTCCTCAATATTCGTTTCTAATTCACTTACGCGAAGTGCAAGTGAAGCATTATGGGCGTGAAGTTTCTTGCATTCGGCTTTCA